>CAWUFW010017439.1:0-261901 GCA_963921515.1 Calotriton arnoldi
TCATGTTGCCGTGGTGTTGCCGCTTGACGAATATGCAGTCAGTCCCCATCAGCACGCCCCGCAAGTCATTGGGGCCTAGATCCCCATGTGCATGCACATGGCAGTGGTATGTCTCACTTGCCATTGCCATTGTTGGGAGACCTGTGTAAGTGTATTGTGGCCGTGCCGTCCCAGCTTGACAGCTGGGCTGTGGCTCATGTGCTTGCTCAGTCATGTCAGTGATGTGTATGCGAAATTGCTATGTGCCGTGTTGCTTTGACATGTGTCCTCTGCCATTTACCCCAGGCGGAGACCGAACATTGACCGCCCATACCAATTGCTGGCGGACATGGACGATACAGAGGTAATCAGGAAGTTTCGGCTGGACAGGCCAACTCTGCATCGACTGTGTGCCATGTTAGAGCCCCATCTCCGTCCCCGCAGGGTGTATCCGACTGCTGTCACCCCCACGGCTAAGGTGATGGCCGCCATGCATTTCTTCGCCACTGGGTCATTCCAGCACACAGTGGGCAGTGGAGGAGGGATGTCCCAGCCCATGTTCAGCAAGGTGCTGAGGGATGTACTGGCAGCCATGATGCTGTACCGGAACAGGTACATCCGCTTCCCCAGGGCTCGTGAATTGGCGGCAGTGAAGGGTGCATTCTATGCCCTTGGCAGAATCCCACACGTCGTGGGAGCCATTGACTGCACTCATGTTGACCTTGTTCCACCACAGGCCACTGAGCACCTGTACCGCAACAGGAAGCACACGCACTCCCTGAATGTGCAAGTGGTGTGCCTTGCGGACATGGTGATCACCCACGTGTGTGCCAAGTTTCCAGGCTCGGCCCATGACGCACACATAATGCGCAACAGCATCTTGCCACGACTGATGGCCAATCTGCAACAGGATCGTGGCTGTATTGTCGGTGAGTATGTGGAGTGGTGTAGCGTGCTGGTTGTGCGATGCTGTCCCCTGTCCAGTTGGAATAGCAACGGTTCTCTGTGTCCCTCACACCCAGGTGACTCTGCGTATCCGAATGGGGCATGGCTGCTCAGTCCATTGAGGAATCCTCGCACCCCAGCAGACGATCGATACAATGAGGCACATGGGAGGACCAGACGTGTGGTCGAGCGTACCTTTGGCCTCCTCAAGTCCAGGTTCAGGTGCCTGGACCGCACCGGGGGTGCACTGGCGTACTCCCCACAGAAGGTGTGCCAGATAGTGGTGGCGTGCTGCATGCTGCACAATCTGGCCATTCGGAAGCAGATCCCCCTCATTGTGGATGACGGAGATCAACCAGGGCCCCAGCCCGCAGACCAGGACAGCTCGAGTGAGGTGGACAGCGGAGAGGAGGAAGCTGGGAATGTGCGCCAGCAGCTCATCGCCCGCTACTTCACTTGACGGTGAGTGTCCATGTACGATGGATGATGTGTCTGTATCTATGCAGGTGTGTGTGTGCTGTGTCAGGGTGGCCGTATGTTCACTGCGTGCAGTGTGTCAACGCTCCATGGCCAGGGTAGTATGCCACTGTTGGTGACTGTGGCATTGTGCCCTATTGCTCTGTGCGATGTGTGTACATTGCTTGTAGTTGTTGACATGTACTGTGTGATGGGTGTGTGACACACTCATTGAATGTGCTCCTGTTCTGTCTCCCACCCCTAGGTCCCTACAGGCCCTCCGGATTCCATTGCCATGCCACGCATCAGGTGCCCTTCCGCCCAAGGTGGCCGTTGTATTCCGTACAAATAAAACACAGGGCACAACCAGCAGTTAGTGAAAAAGGTGCATTTATTACGAACTGTGACATGTGATTGTGTGTAAGGTGATGACAAAAGTGGTGCGTGCAGTGACAATGAGCTGTCGGTCATGGCTGCGTGATGATCAGGGTGTACCCACTGGTTCTATGTCCATAGTCCAACACACACATGCCATCCAGCTGGCTGTGTGGAGTGGGATCGTAGAGCAAGTCAATGCAGTGGCTGGTCAAGGAAGGCTGGCGGAAGGCTGGCTGGCTGCCTCACTTGCGACTGGAGCGTGCGAAGTCCTCCCGGGAGATCTGTTTCCTCTTCGGACGGCCCCTTCCACGTTTGGGAGGGGGTGTGTGGTGGCGACCTGCTGGTGGTGGGTGAGGTGTGCTCACTGGCTGTGGATGCAGGGGAAGTGGACACTGCTGGCCGACCCTGCGCCCTAGCAGGTGGTGGCGGAGGTGGTGTTGCTGGCCTTGCCTGTGACCCCACCGCCACCACCAGCTGGCCCATGAGGTCCACGAGTTGGTCCATACGGGACACGAATTGGCCCATATGGGCGTCCATGGACCTCAGCACCCCCAGCACCTCCCGCGTGTCAGTAGCAGACCTGGCCCATTGTCCTTGGGCCTCTTCATAGGCCCCAAGGACTCTGGCCATTTGAGGCAGGGCATGGCTCCCAGGGGAGGCTGGCGTTTCCCTGACCCTGCTCCTCCTACCAGTCCTGCTGCCACCGGCCTGCCCACTAGCCACATTGCTCACCACGGTCCTCGCTGTGGCTCCCAGGGTGGATCCAGTCGGCCGGGCCACCACCTGCGCTGGGGCTGGTGCCAGCGAAGACGTGGTGGTGGTGGAGGCGGTGGTGGTCGGTGCGGCGATGGTGGCGGTTGCGGCAGTGGTAGTGGCCGCAATGACCGTGGGTGTGGCCGCAACGACAGTGGCAGCAGGGGACTGGGACTGTTCAGCATCCCTGGATGATGGGTTGGTGGGTAGGAGGGGTCCTGGGAGCGGCTGGGCCCTGCCACGCCAGATGGGCCAGCTTGGTGGTCCGTGTCCGAAGAGGTGGACAGATCCTCCAGATCCGTGTGTCCTCGTTGGGGGCTTGTAGGCTGGCTGTGCTGGCTGCTGTCTCCATCCCCAGCGTCCAGCAGTTCGTCACCTGTGGAGAGAATGAGATTTGTTATTGTGTTGCACCTGGCGAAGTATGTATTAGTCATCTGACATTGGCAGTTCGTGCAATCTCGTACATGGGTTTCCCGGAGGCGAGTGTGTGGCTGTGGCAATCTGTAGTTGTGTGTGCTAGGCAATGGGACTGTGTGCTGTGCACATGTGGCATGGGACGGATTGGCCATGCCGATGGGTGTGTTGCTTTGCCCCTACTCATTGTGACTCTGGTGTATGCGGGCTCCTGGCCCATCCTGGGTCTGGTTTGTACTTTGCTTTTGGGGTTCAAATGGGACGCTTAGGAACGCATATGGCAACATGGGGGCCATGCCCCAGATTCGCATTTGGGAGGGGATATGCTTTTGGGGTACATGCTGTGAGCCATGGGTGCCGAACGTGACATGTGTTGTGGCAGCATGACAGTGCATGGTCTGAGGTGTGTGCATGCCTGACATGCCCTGCATATTTGCTGTCTGTTGTGATTACTGGACATGGCATTGGACGCATCGTTATGAGTGAGTGATGGTTGTGTGCCAGCCAACGTATTGCAGTTGTCCCATCTCCTTGGTGTGCGTGCTGCCCTGTGCCATGTGCATCACTGCAGTGCTCGGGGGGTGTGGCCCATGTTGTGTGTTGTTGCTCACAGTGTGTCGTGCGCTTAATTGACTTCTGGCACATGGTTGGTCATGGGCATGTGTCTTAGCGTGACTGCTGTATGTGTGGCAGCTGTGCGGATGACATGCCTTTCATGTGACTGGGGCTGACGGATGGGATGGATGGTATGTTGTATGTGCATGGTGTGTCTGTGAGTTTGATGGGTTCAGTGGTGTTCGTGTGCATTTCTGTTGTTCCGCTCTGTTGCGTCTAGTGTTGTTTGTCTTACATAGGCGTAGTTGTGGGGTGTGGGGTTGACAGGCAGTGGGGGCTACATGGACAGGACTTCAATGGTGTTTCGGTTGTGTGTGATGAGTTGCACAGTGGCTGCCGTGTGGGACTATATTCAGTGTGGCTTGTGCATGCAGACGTGGCTCCTTGGGTGTTGCTATGTCTGTGATGGGTCATGTGGGGTGTGAGTCTGCTGTTCATGTCCGTGTGCACATTGTTCACTTGTTCGTGACGGTGGGCGGTGCTGCGTGTCCGTGTGCTACGTGACATGTCCCATGTGTTGGTGGTGTTATGGTCCTCATGCCTCCAGTAATCCAGCCCTGTCCAGTTTCCCACCTGCAAGTTGTTCGTGCGTGCACTGTACTGGATGCCACATGGCTCTAAGCGGGGGTGCTCCATGTTGCAGGTCTGTGGGGGTGGGGGGGTGTAGTGGGTCGTGGGGGTGGCTGTACACCCACTGACACCGATTGCTGTGGACCGTGATGTCTGCCTTTCGGCTGTCGTTGTGCACTGCGGTGGCTGACACGTGGCTGTGGGGTGTGGGGATGCTCCTCCTTGCTGTGCTGTGGGACTGGGGCCTGGTGTGTGTTGTACTTGGGCTGTCCACCGTCCCACCCACTGCACTTTGTGTTCCTGCCACTTACCTGTTACTTGTCGGTTAGTGCAGCTGTGGCGGACACATGGGTGTGGTGGGTGCTCGTTGTGGCGCTTCTGGCATATTTGGGGACCTGTTGGTGGTTACGTGGCTGGCTTAGTGTACACATGTCCCCACGCATCTTACAGTTGTTCGGTTTGGGCTGTGTGTGGTAGTGTCTGTTGCATGTGTGTGTGATGTGTTGTGTATTGTGTGCTGGACATGGGGGTGTTTGTCCCTGGGAGCTGTGGCATGGTAGTTGCGCATGTGAGTACATAGCGGTGTGCTGGTATACATTAGTTTGTACTTACCAGCCTCCACTCCCCCTGCTAATCCGGCGAGGATCTCCGGATGGATTACGACTCGCACCTTCTCCTCCCACGCTTTGAAGGTCTTAAAGAGCGCGGGATTCCCTCCGCCAGTGACGGCAGCCAGCTCTCTGTTTTTGCCCTCCTTCTTCTTGACCAGGCTCTTTACGTCATTCCAACGTTTGTTTATCTCGGTTCTGTTCCTGGGCAGGGTCCCGACTGCATTGACCTGGTCTACGATCCGGGTCCACATTCTGTTTCTGGTGGCTAGTGGTGTGTGCTGGACCATGTTCCCATAGATTTGTGGGTACACCTTGATGATCTCGTCGACCATGACCGTCAGCTCCATGGGCGTGAACTTGGGCATCCTTTGTGGTGCCATGGTGTTTGTGGTGCTGGTGCGGTGTGTGTTGTGTAATGTGCAGGGGGTTTGTGGTGCCGGTGTTTGGTGGTGGTGGTGGTGGTGGTGGTTGTGATGTGTGCGTTTCTGTGGTGTGCTGCTGTCCTTGCTGTGTCACTGTGTCCTCTCCTCTCTGGTTTGCAATGTAGCAAGGGGTTGTGGTCTGTGGGAGTGCTGCTTTTGTACTCACCTATGTGGGTGTGTCCTCATGGTCTGTTGTTTTCAGGTGTGTTGTGTCTGGGGTTCTGGCCTTTGTATTTTTTGTTTGTCCGGGGGGTGTTTTCGGGATGTGTACTGTGCTTGTGTATTTGTGTGTGCCTTGCTGTGTGGACTTGTTGGCCATGTTGTGTGCTATTGGTTTTGTGTGCGGATGGTTTCTGTGCAGGTACGTGGGCGCCATGGCTTCTGCCGTGTCGATTCTCATCGGCGTTGTTTGCGCTGGCGGGCGGTATATTTGTTGTTTTTCCGCGCTCATGGCGGTGCGATCGTAATTTCACGTGCGGTGTGTCGGCCGTGTGGGCGGGCGGTTTTGTGTTGTCGTGCGTGTTTCCGTCCGTGGCGGGCGGTTTGACTCCGACTCGGACGATGGCGGGCGGTATTTTGTGTGATTTTCCGCCGATGGCGGTTTTCGGTTTGTGTACTCGTAATGGCGTGGTCGGTGTTCAGGCGGTGTGTGCGGGCGGATTTTTGCCGCTTCCATGCCTGGCGGATTTTTTTACGCCGGGTATCGTAATGGGCCCCTTAGATCTTAATTGGCATAAATATATAAAGCAGTTACAGATCTGCCTCTTCAGGAGACCTGGCTGCTAGACCCACCCTACAAACAAGGGTATAAAAACTTTCCTAGAAATGCAACCTCTTACCGGAATGGCAGACTATCAGGAGGCTTGGTTGTGTGGGTTAAAATCTCCTTAGAAGCAAATATCGATATCTACCACATTGGCTCACCAGATATACTTCGAGTAAATATAAGCATGATAACAACACATCACTACATTTGTTTAACATTTTCATATGCTCATACGCGGACAATAGTCAACTTCTGGTCTAATTTGACAAAGACCTGTCCGCAACGAGATATCATTTTACTAATGGGATGAAAGCCATCACGGCCTGAATGGCTGAGAATTTCCTTCAGTTAAACAGCGGCAAAACGGAGATTATGCTTTTTGGTACTGCACAGCAGCTGTGGTGTCCTGACTGGTGGTCTTCAGAATTGGGAGCGGCACCTGTTCCCAAATCCTTAGTGAAAAACCTGGGCATTCGCCTGGACCAGACTCTTACTATGAAAGATCAGGTAGCGGCTACCACTGGTACCTGCTTTCATGTAATGAGGCTACTGCGCTGAGCCCTTCCATTGCTCCCACTTTCAGTGCACAAGAACTTTGGGGGTCATTACGATGACTGGAGGATCGCCACCGCCCGTATGGCGGTGGCGATCCGCCCGCCATTCCCCTCCGCCCGCATGCCATTTCCCCCCGCCACATTACGATGGCGGGGGGAGCCCAGCGGACGGAAAGACCGTCCGCCGGTTTTTCGCCTGTCACACAGGTGACCGGGCGGAAAAGGGCAGTAATATGGTGGTGGTGTCTGCAAGACACCGCCATCCATATTATGATGACTGCGGAGATGTGCCTTTTCATGGCGGCAACGCCGCCATGGAAAGGCATACGGTCTTTTACAATGGGGGCCCGTTGCGGGCCCCCGGGGGAGGGTGGGGTGGGGGGTGCACTTGGGGGGTACCTATGGTACCCTCCTACATTGGCATGGACAAGGTGGCAGGCACCGCGCGGTGCCTGTCACCTTGTGCATGCCAATGCACGACGTGCATTCCCAGCATTGTGGCGGGCGGTGCTATGAACACCGCTCGCCACAATGTTGGGAATAGGGGATACCACCGCCACCGTGGCGGTGGCATCCTAATACTCGCGGCGGGACAGCCGCTCCGATGGTGGACGGTCCCATTCACCGCTACGGTGGCGGGCGGACAAAGTCCGCCCGTCATCGTAATGACCTCCTTAGTTCAGGCTTTGGTGATTAGTCGCCTGAACTATGGCAATGCTCTTCTTGCCGATCTCTACGAATCCCTTTTGGACAAACTCCAAGTAGTGCAAAATACAGAGGCTCACTTATTTCAAAATCTACAGGCTAGATCTGCCTCCATTCCCCTATTGCGCTCGCTCCATTGACTGCCGTTGCGTAAAAGAATTATTTTCAAAATCTGCTGCCTATTGCACAAAGCACTTATTGGCAAGGGACCCAGATACCTCATGGAGAAACTCATTTCTTATCGACCAGTAAGGTCTTTAAGATCAATGAAAAAGTCACTACTTATGGTCCCACAATTTAAGAAATCTTGCTCTGGAAGCAGAGCTTTTTAATTTCTGGCCCCCCATTACTGGAATAAACTTCCTATTCACATACGAGAATGTACTGCTTACCGTAGCTTCAGGAAATTACTTAAAACCGAACTATTTTAGTATTATAGTCAACTGCCTGTGTTTTCTCTGCTGGGCTGAGATAGCCCTCCGGGGGCTATCATGCGCATTACAAAAAAATCTAACATTTAACATAAGACCGAAGAGATCTAATACTGAATCACAGATTATAGAATCCCTAGAAAACATCCTCAAGAATATAGACTCTAGTGATACAATCATTGTAGGAGGAGATTTTAATTGTACCTATGAGACGTTAATTGGCTTGGTCTCAATTTCCGAGGATGAGGACATGGCTAGAGGTATTCCTCAATTGGAAGCAGGTCATCACGTACCATGCACCATACCTGCTATGCAAATTGCACATTTTACAAAGGCATGGCTTAGGAGCATGTAATGGTAGGATTGATACTGGCATTAAAAACAACCTCCCTTTATATACATTAAGAAGGGGTGCTGCTCGTTCAAGAATTGATTATATATTGCTCAGTACAATAGCATGGCATAAAATGTATAAATTCAGAATAGATAGGGAAAGAGAAGACATCGATCATTTTACCTTATGGACAGGGTGCAACACTCGAGCACGGACAACTGGCATAGACCCCTCACTGAGTCAACCCACGATAGGGAACAATCATAGAATGCTTAAATGGCCATGCATTGTGAACAGTATAGAGATCATGACCAACATTTATAATATTTTCTCTGAGGTGATGGGGTTCTATGCTAAGAGTGATCCCTCGGAAACTCTAGTTATTGCTACTCATCAAACTTTAGTCTCGGAACTAAGGCCAACAAAAGCATCTGCTAGTAAAATAAGGCAAGGGGTGGGGAGGCAGTCCCTCTGAAATCCATGGTACACAGCTAATTGTAAAGAAGCTAAGAAGTCCCTTCTACACAGCCTCAAGAGTGGGAATGTATCACTGATTAGGGATGCCAGGTCCAATTATGAAAAGATTTTGTTAAATGCACAAAAAATCTGGGAGGACACAAATTGGTGTGATTTGCTCCAAGAAGCTAAGTCCAAGGACTCTGCTTTATTCTGGAAAATAATTGCACATGGAAACAAGGATACAGCTTCTTGCACATAGCACCATGTGGATCCTGCTACCTGGACCAGACATTTCACTAACCTCCACTCTGTTCCTAAGCACCATGATCAAGATGAGCAAAGGTTTTTGAGTACTCTGAAAAATGGAAGCAAGGAACAAGTACTTCATTTTAGTCTAGCAGAAACAGAGAGGGCCATTGATGGTGTAACATTGGGAAAAGCCCCCGGTTAGACAAGATTGAAGGGAACCATCTGAAACATGAAAAATAAGTGTGTGTTCCCTATGTAAACCTAAAAAGTAATGCAGTTGCATCAGGGGCACCAGTTCCTTCGACATGGAATGGGGCAGAAATAGTACCAATTCATAAAAAAGGCAATAAGTGTGAACTAGGGAATTATAGGCCAATAAGCCTTATAGATATGATGCAAAAAACCTGCGCTCACCAAATCCTGAACAGGCTGAATGACTGGGTTTGTGGCAATGACATATTAACATTCTTTCAGGCAAGGTTTAGGACTCGCACTAGTACCATCGATCAGGTGTTCAGGCTTATGTGCATCCTATGGAAGTATATAAAAATAAAGGGGGGCCATGGTTATTTAGCATTTATAGATCCAAGGGCGACATTCGATTTTGTCCCAAAAGGACCCCTATGGGCGATGTTATTATCATTTTATTTTTATTTTTTCCTGCTCTGAGAGCAGTGGGGAGACGCTCATCCGCCTTGGCGGAGGAGCCATCCCTGGTCTTGACCCTGCTCCTCATGGGAACAGTCCAGCCCGAACTGCTGCGCCAGGTCCTCCCTGCACCGGAAATAAGTAATCTTGGGACCGGTTTTGGGGTATCACCCCTCATCAGCCAGGCTAGCTTGAATGCAGTGGCACACTGAGCACGGGACCCACGTCTGGGCATACCCTTCCCACTTAGGGCAACAAAAGCAAAAAGAACAACTAATGGACTGAATGCTGAACAATGCAAACATTCACCCCCAGTCAGAAAGATCTGGGTTTAATCCATTGTTTTTTTGCTCACTACGCCACCCCAGTTTGGAACCAGCCATATGCAAATCAGTCTTGACCCTGCTCATCAAGGGAACAGTCCACCCAGAACTGCCAAGTCAGGTCCACCCTGGACCTGAAACAAGCATCCTGGGGCCGGTTTCTGGGTATCACCCCTCATCAGCCAGGCTAGCTTGAATCTAGTGGCACAGTGAGCACGAGAACCTCAACTGGGCATACCCTTCCCACTTAGGGCGATAAAAGGAAAAAGAACAAATGATGGACAGAATGCTGAACAATGCAAACATTCACAAAGATCTAGGTTTATTCTATCATTTTTTAGCTCACCCCCGTTTGGACCCAGCTATATGCAAATTAGTCTTGACCCTGCTCCTCATGGGAACAGTCCAGCCCGAACTGCCAAGCCAGGTCATCCCAGGACCGGAAACAAGCATCATGGGACCAGTTTTGGGTTAACACCCCTCATCATCCACAGCAGCAAATCCTGTTCATCAGAACCTCCGAGTTACAGTATCCGGCCTCATGGACCCCCCTTCGGCTACGGCTTGCAGGTTTGTCCCACGGGAGGTTTTCGACTTCCAAAAGTTGTATAAGTCTGAAGGTAAAAACCTTCATTGCTCTCGATGGCGACAGGCTTCCCATCGATGACCACGACCTCCTTGGCCTTGAAATTGAGCTTCTCTTGCTCAGAGCTTTTTCCTACCAACGTCTACGGCTTCACAGTGGCCTCATCAAGTACTCCCAGGTGATGATGGTTCCTCCACGGACAGGGCCTGTTGCCTTGCTCCGCTGAACTCTGCCTTCTCTTGGAATTTTCTTCAAAATTTCTTCTATGTCCGAAGGTAAGCCGAGTCCGGACCCAATCCACTTTGTGTATCCAATCTGCGCACCATCGCAGTAATCCTTAACTTTTGACTTAGTCTCGGTTTCACATGACCAAAACCTGCGGACTGTGATTTGTAAAGCGCTATAGTTCACTAAAAAAATTACATTTCATAACTCCTACTGATTGAATGTGATTCATTTTGGTTTTATTTTATTTCATTACATGTTTCTCTATTTTTGTAAATTGATGCAGGATTTTTCTTGTGTTTTCACTTTATTACTGATTGTGTGCTGCATAAATACTATATATAGTCTCTCAGTTAATCCTGACGGCTTTTGTGCGAAGCTACCAGAAGGTTAAGCACAGGTTAATTTAGTGACTTTTGTGGTTCACCTTGATAAGGATTGTGGTTATTGCTCAAGAAGGGGTTATATCCAACTCAATCAATAACAATTTCGTATAATACGTTTCAGCTACATCTTACTGAATACGCACATTTGCAAAACATTGAAAAAACAATCAAATACTGTTACTCTTGTAGAAATGTATCAACCGAGAAAGCACTCTGCAGCTCTAGGAGTCAGCAAATCATAGGTGTCCATTGGCCGAGCACCCTTGCAAGATTAATTACTTTGTTGTTTAGGTCTGGCGTTAGCCAAGACATTTTGATTTTACTAAAATAATATGAATAATTACTTACTTAAATGGGCTTTCAGCCAGCTCTCTTCATCCTTTGGTCTGTTGTTTTGTCATTCACATTTTGCTTCCTCCCACTACAACATACAGCATGGGGCAATGGGTCAGCCTACTTAAGCCACAGCTGAACTTCACTTTGAGTGATTGTATTTTGCTTTCTCACAACAAGCACATCCGAACAAAAGATTATTCCCTTCATTTTAGTGTTGCCTCTGTGGTAGCAAGATGTTTTTTACCAGCTCTTCATGCCAGCACAGGGCACATTCCTGCTTTATCAGTTCCTGTCTCCTGCCAATGCTGTTGTAAATTCCTATGGAAGTGGCCTTTGTTTATCTGACTACTGCTATTTCACAGCTTAACATATTGTGTTCTTGGACTCTGCTTCACCAATGGTTCTTTACCCTGGAAGAAAACCAAACTTCACTGTGTTTTATTGCAGCACACTTTTAATTAAATGTAGGTGGGGTGTAATTTGGGTTTAATTATACAGTATTTTATACTGTGAACCCTCTTTACTTTCTTTTTCAAATCTTCTTTCTTTCCTATTTCTTTCTTTCTTTCGTTCTATCCTTTTTCGTCTTTCTTTCCTTTTTTCCTTTATGCATTCTTTCTTTCTTTTTGCCTTCTTTCATTTTTTCTTTTTGTTCTTACTTTTTTCTGTTCTTTCCTTTTTTCATTCATCCCTTCCTTTCCTTTTTTCTTTCTTTTTGCCCCTTTCCTTCCTTTCTTTTCTTTCTTTTTTCCCTTTTCTTTCTTTATTTTTTGCTGTCTTTCTTTCTTGTTTTCTTTCTTTCTTTTTCTTTCTTTTTTTCCTTCTTTCTTTCTCTTTCATTCTGGCCCTTACTTTCATTCTTGCATTGTATTCTTTTTATCTTTTTGCCTTTTTCTTTCATGTTTCCTTCATTCCTTCTTTCTTTTCTTCTTTCTTTCCTTTTTGACTTTTTTCTTTTCCTTCTTTCTTTTCTTCCTTCTTTCATTCCTTTTTGCCTTCTTTCTTTGTTTTTTGCCTTCTTTCCTTCCTTCCTTCCTTCTGTCCTTATTTCTTTCCTTTTTGCCTTCTTTCCTCTCTCTTTCATTCTTTGTTATTTCTTTCTTTTTGACTTCTTTCCTTCTGGCTTTACTTTCTTTGTTGCCTTCTTTTTTCTTTCTATTTTGCCTTCTTTCTTTCCTTCTTTCTTCTTTCCTTTCCTTCTTTCTTCCTTTTTTGACTACCTTTTTTGCCTTCCTTAATTCTTTTTTTATCTTATTCCTTCTCTTTTTGCCTTACTTTCTTTCTTCCTTCTTTTCTTCCCTTCTTACTTGCCCTTTTTTCTTTCTTGCCTTCTTTCTCAAAGGCAACAGGCTGGCAGCCAATACCAGACCAACTGGCTTTTTTAGGTCTGCATTAGCCAAGACCTTTTGGTTTTACTGAAAGTATGTATAACTTAGTTACTTGCGGGGGTTTTCAGTCAGACTTTATGCATTAGTCTGTGGTTGTGCCATTACATTTTTGCATCAAGGGGAAATGCGTTAGCTCACTTAGCTATGAGTTACGGCATGCTGCCCATTTAAAAGGAGCACATTCACACACAATGTAGTTCCCTTCAACAAGAATTGCCAAAAGGCTGGTGGCCAACGCCAGACCTATTAGCTTTGCCAATGCTTCTTATAATTGTGATTACTGCCACGTGGAGTATTTTGTTTCAGTCATAACACGGCGAGCTGCAGTAGAAGGTTGTAGTGCCTCATACTGCTCCGAAGAGTAAAACGCACACAACTCCTGCTGCGCTCACCCAGGTCAAACAGGATTACTTTAGAAGCCATCCCAGAGTCATTGGATGATCATCCAACTACTCTAGAAGTCATTTTCACGTCATCAGAGATCATCAAGCTCTTGAAGTCATCGGCAGAGCTTAGAAAAGTGAGCCTGATGATTTGAGGATGACTTGAAAATGAGTACCTGATGATTCCACGAGATGGGATTGGTCCTGATGATCAGAGGATGAGCAGTTGATGAGTTCTCAAGATGAGATTGTTCCTGATGATTTGAGGATGCTTTAAAGATGACTATCCGATTACTTCATAGGCCCTCACAAAATTAAACTGGCCCTGATGGTTTGAGGAGGGCTTGGTTATTACTTCAAGTGCCTTTCTCTGTTTTTGTTTAATTTTTGTTACAAAAAATAAGCCTTGTTGATAATTCCAGAATTATTTGTTGATTAGTGAATAATGAACACCGTTTAGCTATTTCAGAAGTTTTTATTTACTTTTAAATAAATGGTGCTTCATACAAATAGGTTCTTTGCACACCAGTAAGTAGAGTGTAGTATGCTGCCTTCCTGGAAGTGGGTATTTAATAATAACATTGTACATTTATGACAAGTCACTCTAATGGGCAGTCTCTCTACCCTAACTTTCACTCTGTCTTATTTCTCTGGCCTATCTCTGCTCTTATTTCTTTTTCCCTGCAGCCTCTTTGCTGAGTTCATTTATTATCATATAATGTTTTTTTTCTTCTGTAGTGCGGTGTTTTGCAGCTTCAAATCCTCCTCAGAAAAGTTGCTTTCTCTGAGCCACCCACCCTCGTTATTACAGAGGTTGAGTCCAGTGCTTTAAATGGGGAAAAATAGTGCAGGTACTCGTTTAAATGTGGCGGGTGGGTGGTGCTAGGTGCGGGACTATGGGCAAGACATGCCAATACGTATTGACTTTTACAGTAGTTGCAGCACCTACTAAAATGAGAAATGCGTTGTTACACAAAACGAAAGTCAAACACAATGATATTTTAACACGTTCTTGTTTTGTAATATTCGCAGTTAAAATACTGTTATTTGAAGTTGCTTGGCACTAAACTATATATTCTCCAGCGTGCACACACACAAAGAAACAAGCAGTCTGCACACACAAAGCATTCCGCACATTTCCTTTACTATACCTCCCAAGAATCTCGATTCTCTCCCCCTTTTTCTCGCTTTTCTCTCACACAAAAACACACACAGGCAAACGCCAAGACATAATCAGACACTCACACAAAAGACTCAGGTGGGATTAAAGACACTTTAACCTGCTTACCTCCCATGACTTTCTTAATTGCGCTGTCACCGGGCTGCCCCGATTCCTGTGTTTGCAACACAGAGTGATGGTGAACACAGGGACATCATGCAAATGAGCCGCGCTGAATAGTTCAGCGGGGGCTCAGCTCGGGACTACAGAAGTGCCTTGACTGTTCACCAGCACTAGCAGCCAATGCGCCTACCCTTTCATGAGTACTAGTACTCTTCTCGGCAGTGAAGAAGTGCCGGTACTCATAGAGATAACAATAAGAAGTGCCGGTAGTCATAGCGATAACAATAAGAAGTGCTGGTACTCAGTACATGTGAGTACCGGCCCATTTAGTGCACTGGTTGAGTCCCTATGCCACTCTATGCACAGTGACCCACAATACTGTGCACTGTCAAGGGTTGGGCGTCCTGCAGGTCAGTGTGCAGGTGGATTCCACTCTCCCTCGGCGAACTAGGGCAAAGCCAGGTATTTTCACACCCCTTTCTAGAGGGGAAACGGTTAAGAGTTCGGCGCAAAGGGTAAACCTTCTGTCTCATTTATAACACATTGAGGTATGAATACAAAGTGTACTCCAGTGCTTTTGAAAAATATATTCTTTCAGTACATACTGACTGTTCGAAGTGTTGTTCCCTAAAGTATTTTTTTTTTTTTGCATTGAAGAACAGGATAGGTATAGGTATTCTAGCATCCACGGTAAAACAATTTCTCTAAATCCAGGGCTTTACGTGGGCCGGGTCTTGCCGGTGCTTAGCACCGGCAGTTCTTAAACACAGGCTCCGAGACGGGTCCCTATCGGGCTCTCCATTTTCGCCCTCACTCTCTGAATGGAAAAAAAATCTTAACTCAGCAGTAGTTCACTGTTTAGGGTGTAACTTTTATCTTTTTGCAGTTCTATATTGCAAAACTCGAAGTACTTTAAATGAGCACCAACAAGGACACGTGCATTTATTTTTGGTTGGCACAGGCGATTAAGTGATTTTTCCCAGAAACACAGGGGTGCTTATTTACAAGCCCCGTGCGCCGCCGGTGCGTCACTTTTAATACTGCAAAAAGTGACGTACTGGCAGCGCAAGGGGCTTGTAATAAGCCCCAGGATCAGATGTTGAGCCGACGCTGAGGATCCTAACCTGCTTCCTCAGCTTCAATGTTGGCACATCTAGCCATTACGCCACAACCTTTCGCGCAAGAACTAAAGCATTTTCAATATTATATACAACGAAGCCCTAGTTGTATGTATGCATGTAGTATATTTATCTTCTGCAACTAACAACCTTTGACAAAGCCAATAGTCCTGGCTTGTTGTAGGTGTAATGTGACTTGTTGAATTATTTATGTGGAGGCAATAACAGAAGCAGCAAAATACCAGTCGGGCGGCACAATATGCTGAGCACAGATTTGTTTTTAGCATAAATGTTTTAAGCCACGTCCTTGGCCAAGTCCCTTTGAGAGACCCCCAATTTTTTCATCCCACTAAAAGCCCTGTTTAAATCATATAAAAAGTTGTGCTTAACATTCAATGCTCTCCTACAGCACGATAGTGCTTTCCCTGCCTGACTCTAACCTCCAGCGCTCACTGATGCCCTCTCCACTCCCCACCTGCTGACTCTCCCACTCCCACCCACCAGCCCTGCACCACCAGCCGCTCCCATTTACCACCTGTCATAGGTGATGAAGGGGAGAGATAGTCTGCACGTAATAGGGAATTACGTGTGCCAGTTGAACTGAGAATCCGGTTCCCGTGGTTATTCCTCATTTAGGAGGTTCAACAAAACATAAATAACAAAGGAACAGTGAGGGGGAAATTGCGCTCTGGCAGGATGGGTGAGGCAACATTACATTTTGAGTAAACAAGTATTTGTATGTTTTTTGTGTGTTTGGACATCTGCGTGTTTTTAAGCAACACCATGTTGCACTCTGGGATTTGGAGTCCAGTATCAATATAAGACAAAAAGTGAAACTACAAACCTCAGACTACAATCGACTATTGGATGAAATGACTGGTACAGCCCCTTCACTGCATCTTGATTTCTGCACAAATCACCCAGTCCACGTTTTGGGTGTGCATTCTGAGACTTATAGTCCTGATTGTAAATTGAGATAAACATAACTACAAATCCCAGAATGCACAGCAAAACATCTGGACTGGGCGAGGTTATGGTACTCACGGATAGAAAATTGAAGTATCTCAGTAGATTTTTGCATGCCAGCTTGCAATCTCATTTTCTTGCAACAGCTGTTTAAAGAACTGTGGGGGTCGCATTTATAAACAAAACGTAACTTGCTGGTTGAAGTATTGTTGGCACGCACTTCCGGTGGCGCCAGAAGTGACGTCATTTGGGATCGCCGTGCAATCGTTTGGGCAACGCGGCGTGGGTGGGTCAGCAAGATTAAGTAGGGTATTTACAAGAATGGACATGTTGCTTCCTCAACTTCTTTTTGGAGAGTATTGCAGCTTTCTTCAACGCTTCCCGCCGTTTGCTTTTTGGTGTATATAGGGAGAATCCTTTATCGGGACAGGAGCAAGAGATCGGATTACTGGCTTCGCAGGTAATTGACGGACTTGTGTTTTACTTTTCGGTGGTTCAGGAAGGTCTCTTTTTGTTTAAATCAGCCCTCGAATGAAAAATGCTTACAGCAGCAAAAGCTGCCGTTTGGTAATTCTTAAGCACTGTCGGGGCCTACAAGTAAAGGACATGGAAACTTAGAAAAATAAAAAATCTATTTTTGAAGGAACTAACTCGATCTGCTTGCTAATATGCGTTATAGAATTCCAATAGAAGCCCAGGTTAGATGTGCAGGACATCTAACCTGGGCTTCTATTGGAATTCTATAACGCATATTAGCAAGCCCATTATCGCCGTTTTAGCGGCAGTTTCCTGCCGCTAAAACAGCGATAATTTTATCGCCGGTCTTGCTAATATGCCCCAATGTTTTAGGGATAAACTGTAGCTGTCTTCTAGTCACTTAATCAAATCAAAGATGAAAGACGAAACCATGACGTCGCCACACAGTGCTATAAAAATATTTCCTCCTCAAAACTTTACCCTTTTCCTTGCTGGTTACAGCGCACCATTCTACCAAGTCATGATACACTCAACAACTGTTTGCACACCCAGAGGTGTTATGGAACGGTATTCATCTTCAACTAATATAACAAACTTCAATCTGAACTCGCTGCCATTACCGTGGATGTGTACATTGTTCCTCGCTACACAGACCAGTTTACAAGCAAGAATGTTGGTGACCATAAGGTAAGCTGATATAAATGAGCGTCAGTTGCATATAATTGTAGGGTAGCAAGCCTGTGCAACACTCATTGTCTGTGGCATCTCCTATGTCTGTCTTCAGTGACAGCAGTTTTAATGAATCCGTCCATTAATTGTCTCAGCTGCTTGCCATGTAAAAATATGAAAGCGAAAAATGCTTGCATGGCACATTTAATTATGTTTTATGTTGCACCTTTTTCAGCTCATAAAACGCTTGCCAGTTTCAGTTGCAAAACAAACACCAATTTTTCATACTCATGATTCAAACTCATTTGTTTTCTCTTTTAGGAATTGGCATATAGCTCATTATCCATTATTGATGAAAATGACTACTATGCAATGGATTGCCCAGCAACCCGTTTAAATGAGTATGTGCTACCACATGCAAAGGTGAGGGCTTTGGAAGATGATCATGACTGCTGACAAGATAAGTGAAGGATATATTTTAAGAAGGGGTTAATGTAAACTCCTTTTTATGACCCTCGAACTCATCGCCAAAATGTACAACACTGTTACTCTGCCTATATGTTCTGGTTCACCAAATGTGTCCCCTTTAAAACTCTTATTTTTATTTCATTGTAACGCAGTTAAGACACACATGCAGAAATGACTATGGATTGTCTATCATGCATTTGCAGGCAGAACAATTCGCTTCGACAATTTCAGGACTGGTAATGAATGAAAGCGGATCAGAAACATGAAGTGGATCATTTGCGGTACTAAAGGTGACTTGCTTTATTTTCCTCTATATTTTCTGGACATTACAATCTGAAATAATTCCTTCACATTAAGTTTGTGAATGATAATTTGATTCCCTACAAAAGGAAACTGTACAGAAAAGACCTGTAGAAATCTTTTGACATGGCTACTATATATTTCTGAACACAGTAATTCCTTATCACTTAATTATGCTGTTTAAAAATGTCAGTAAATCAGCTTTCACTGACTTGCATTTCATCTTACAATACTGGTG
Source organism: Calotriton arnoldi (assembly GCA_963921515.1). Lineage (NCBI taxonomy): Eukaryota > Metazoa > Chordata > Amphibia > Caudata > Salamandridae > Calotriton > Calotriton arnoldi. The sequence goes on from CAWUFW010017439.1 coordinate 18,435, forward strand.
AAGTTACATGATATCAAGTGTAATACTTTATATGTTTAGATGCAGGCTGATCAGCAAAAGAAACAAAGGGCTACTATATTAACTCACATTTTGGAAAAGTCCTGGTAGAGAAAAGTGGATTGCCTGGGTTCCTCAAGGATTGAAAGGCTGCCAGAGACGCCGCCTCAAGGTTTCTCAGTGGTTAAAGTGAAATTGTTTCACCAAAACAACTTGCATCTGTGCAAAATGCCATGAGCTCAACTTTCAAAAGCAGGGGAATACTGTGTAAAGATGCATGTGTCAAACCATTGAGTGCAACACTGAGTAGAGTTTAGAATCCACCCTAATGTGTTTTCTTCTGAAAAATGGATCAACACTAAAAAGGAAGCTTGCTGCTTGACTATCTCTGGCTAACTCCTGAACTGATTTTCTTGAATCTACAACTTACTCCATCACACTTAAGTTTGAAAAGGAACTGTAATGGTGATGGACAAGTTAATCTCACACCTGCTCTCTTAACTCCACCACATGCTCCCTTCACTGTTCCACCCAGAAGTGCATTCCTTGTTATATAATCAACTCTTGTAACAATACTTAAATTATCTCATCAGGCTTACTGTATGATGTAAAGGGCTGCACTGCTTTTGGAAGGTTGGCTGGCCCTGTGAAAATGTGAAATAAAGTTGTGGAGACCGGACCGGTACTAATCTATGCTTTTGATTTTCTTTCAGTGTATGAAATGTGTACAAGATCATCAATGGACAAAAGATCTAGAAGGATGAAGCTTGCCATAAAAATTCTACAATGCTGGAACAGCTGAAAAAGTCAGACTCTGTAACCGCACATGAAATTGCTTGTGTTTGTTGACCTTTTTTATTTGTACTTTTCGTGTTATCTTCTGCAGTATCTTTGGACCAAGTATGTTGCGAATAAAACAAAATCCGCATTGACCAGCCATTTTAGTACCCCTTTTTTTTCATACAAAATGTTCAATTTTGCCACAGAAGGCCACCATATTAAAAAAAAAAATGTAAAAACCTGTACCTCAACTGAAGACACAGCCAATGAGCGTGACTGAAGCCAAAGGCTGCTTTAAAATCAAAATATGACATTCTTGCAACACCTACTTTGCGCTCAGATTCTTTTAATACCATAGTCCACTTTTGAATGCAGAGATCCATAAAACACAAATAAGATCAGATTATTTGTTATTTATAATTTACCTGATTGTAAAGATAAGGAGGTTCTATTATGTCCAATTACTATTTTCTTTTGTATAGGGAGGTGTAAAATGGTAGTGAATCTGAGAAGGTACTCCTGAATGAATTAGTGTTCCCAAAGTCTACCTCAGTGACAATGGCTCATAATTAACGCAAGAGGATGGTAAGGTGAAGAGTAAAAAGATGAATGAATGATGGTATGTAAAATGATGGATGAGTGAAGGGTTTGATGGATTGAATGGATGAATGAAATAGCATAAGGATGGATGAGTAACGGAGGAAGGATAGATGGTTGGATGTGTTAAGGGTGGATGAGAGAAACGGTGAATGGATGAGTGAGTGGATGGAGTGAAAGGGTAAATGAATGGATGGAGTGAGACTGGATGGATGGACAGGTTGAAATGATGAATGTAAAGATGGATAGGTGAAAGAATGGATCAATGAGTGAAAGGGAGGATAGGTCTATGACCGGATGAAAGGGCGGACAGATGGATGAGTTAAAGGGTAAATGGATGCATCAGTGGATGGATGGACTGAGTGAAAGGGTGGATGGATGGATAAATGAGTGAAAGGGTGGATAAGTGAAAGAATAAATGAGTGAAAGGCAGGGTAGATGGATGGTTGGATGAAAGGGTGGACTGATAGATGATGCAGATTACACATGTTCTCTACCCTATACATCACAGCCTATATATACACACTTCACATCTGCTAACTTCCCTGCGTATCAAACTCGCATATTTACCATCCAATATATATATATATATATATATATATATATATATATATATATTCACTGAAAAAACCATAGGTTTTAGGTACAGTTATAGTTACTTGGACATTGCACTCGTACAAAACCCGTGAAATTCCCCCGTTATAGTTAGTTCAGCTAACTATAACTCGCGCCCCGCAATGCACTGCTGATGACGTCACATATTACATCACTCATGACATGGTCAGTGACATCACTGATGACATCACTGATGACATCTCAAATGACATCACTGATGACATCATCCAGTGACTGTGTGTTTCTGTAAAGTTTAAATATTTTTAAAATATATAGGAAAAGACGTATTGAAGAATGAGTGGGTGTGTAAGTGTCTGTATGGATGATTTAGTAGGTGCGTGACTGACTCTATAAGTGAGTGATTTAACGTATCTTACTGAATGCATGGGTTAGTGACTAAACTGGGTGAATGTCTGTATCCGTCTGTCTGTTGCTGTGTAAGTGGCTGCATGTGTTTGTGAATAGCTACATGAGTGTCTATATGAGTTATTGAATGCTTGTCTGAGTATCTGTATGGGTGCCTGAGTGTTTGTGTGGGAGGGGTGTGTGCAACTCTGTGCATAGATGTGTGAGTGGGTGATTCACTGGGTGGATGGTTTCAAGAGTGCATCTGTGATAGACTGTATGGGTGGGTAAGTGTGTGTAAGAGTGTGTTAGTGAGTGAATGTATGTCCCAGTGGTACATGTGTGAGTAACTACATATGTGAAAGGCAGTATATATGTGTGTTGGAGTATATAAATAGCTATAAGCAAGAGTGAGTGATTGTGATAGTGGCTGTATGGATGAGTGTGTGCTTGTATCAGTGATTGTATAAGAGCGTAACAATGTGCTACTATTTCTATGAGTAAGTGAGCTGGTGTGTGTATAACTGTATAGGTGAGTAAATGGCAGTGTGTTTAATTATTTGCATGACTGACTAGGTGTGTGAGTATCTCTATGGATGAGTGGTGTTGTTTGAGTGTCTATATAGGAGTAAGAGTGCATATGATAGTCCTGTACTGAGTGACCGTAAGTATGAGTGACTGTACGGGTGAGTGAGTGGATGTGTGTGTGTAGACCTAAGAATCAGTGAGTGGGTATGTAGTTATTGGTGTTGGAGTGTCTATGGTTTTGCGAATGGCAGTCTGTAATTTAGAGTGGGTGTATCAAAGGTTATATTAGGGTGTGAGGAGGTGCATCAGAATATCACGTGGATGATGTCATCAGTGATGTCATTTGAGATGTCATCAGTGATGTCATCAGTGATGTCACTGACCATGTCATGAGTGATGTAATATGTGACGTCATCAGCAGTGCATTGCGGGGCGCGAGTTATAGTTAGCTGAACTAACTATAACGGGGGAATTTCACGGGTTTTGTACGAGTGCAATGTCCAAGTAACTATAACTGTACCTAAAACCTATGGTTTTTTCAGTGAATTTCAAAGGTTTTTTAAATGCTAATTTATAACTATAACGTGTCTGAAACCTATGGTTTTTTCAGTGAATTTCAAAGGTTTTTTAAATGCTAATTTGTAACTATAACGTGTCTGAAACCTATGGTTTTTTCAGTGAATTTCAAAGGTTTTTTAAATGCTAATTTCTAACTATAACGTGCCTGAAACCTACGTTTTTTTAGTGAATTTCAAAGGTTTTGTAAATGAAAATTTTTAAATGTATTAATTGTTATATTAATTTTTTTCATACTGATTTACTACATTTTTAGAAACAATTTTTTTTTACATATTTTATTTTTTAAATTACATTGTAATTACATTATACATTACAAAAAATACTTTCTCAGAATGAATTACTTTAGTTTAAATACTTTGCAGATAGGCAATAGACTTTTAAGTACAGTAGTTACAGTTGTTGCAATGGGCAACACATTTTCAAACACAATGCAACATTCAGCTCAATGTGAATTTCTAGTTAAATGCAATTAGTTACTTTATGGATTACTTTTCTAACCACAGGACTGGATCCTAGATTCAGTCCTGGTACATCTCCTGTAAACAGTTGAGTAAAAGCGTTTTGGTTACAGTCGTGATTTTTAAGGAATATTATTGTATTTTAAAAGTTGACACTTAGAAACTTTTTCTCATAGAATCACCAATGTTATCCTATGGAAGGAAATTCACTTAGCAGGTAAAAACTGTTATCGTTACTTTTTCTTACTCAGTGTTGGATCCTGGATCCAGCACTGGTGCATCTCCTGTAAACAGTTGAAAGAATGCGTTTAAGTCATACAGGCGATTTTTAAGGAATATTTGTAGTTTGTGAAAATCAACACTTTGAAACTTTTTGCTGAAAACCAGTCAATGTTAGCCTATGAAGGAAATTCAAGTTACCGGTAAGTACGGTTAAAATTACTTTTCAGGATCAGTACTGGGCTGAAAGATGCAGCACTGAGGTCTCTCCTGATAACAGGTGAGTAAATCGGAATTCGTATTTCGGCTGATTTTAGAGGAATTTTTAAAGTTCCAAAACTCCACACTTAGAAGAATTTCCAAGTGAAACCAGTCAATGTTAGCCTATGGAAGGAAATTCAAGTTACTGTTAAGTACGGTTAAAATTACTTTTCAGGACCTGTACTGGGCTGAAAGATGCAGCACTGAGGTCTCTCCTGATAACAGGTGAGTAAATCAGAATTCGGATTTCGGCTGATTTTAGAGGAATATTTGTATGTTTCAAAAATCAACACTTAGAAACTTTTCAGCAAAAAGCAGGCAATGATATCCTATGGAAGGAAATTCAAGTTACTGGTAAGTACGGTTAAAATTACTTTTGAGGATCAGTACTGGGCTGAAAGATGCAGCACTGAGGTCTCTCCTGATAACAGGTGAGTAAATCAGAATTCGTATTTCGGCTGATTTTAGAGGAATATTTTAAAGTTCCAAAACTCCACACTTAGAAGAATTTCCAAGTGAAACCAGTCAATGTTAGCCTATGAAGGAAATTCAAGTTACCGGTAAGTACGGTTAAAATTACTTTTCAGGATCAGTACTGGGCTGAAAGATGCAGCACTGAGGTCTCTCCTGATAACAGGTGAGTAAATCGGAATTCGTATTTCGGCTGATTTTAGAGGAATTTTTTAAAGTTCCAAAACTCCACACTTAGAAGAATTTCCAAGTGAAACCAGTCAATGTTAGCCTATGAAGGAAATTCAAGTTACCGGTAAGTACGGTTAAAATTACTTTTCAGGACCAGTACTGGGCTGAAAGATGCAGCACTGAGGTCTCTCCTGATAACAGGTGAGTAAATCGGAATTCGTATTTCGGCTGATTTTAGAGGAATATTTTAAAGTTCCAAAACTCCACACTTAGAAGAATTTCCAAGTGAAACCAGTCAATGTTAGCCTATGGAAGGAAATTCAAGTTACTGGTAAGTACGGTTAAAATTACTTTTCAGGACCAGTACTGGGCTGAAAGATACAGCACTGAGGTCTCTCCTTATAACAGGTGAGTAAATCGGAATTCGTATTTCGGCTGATTTTAGAGGAATATTTGCACAATGGTGAAGGGAGGGGCGGGGCCTGAGGTGACATCTGTGCAAACGCGCCCGTGGTGCGTTTTAAGTTGGGGGATTAAGTCCCCTTGAATGCTGAGGGTCCCTAGGGGCCAACTAGCCCACCAGGAACCTCCAATATGCGCCAGGGGCTGCGTTGCAGAGACGTGTGAGAGGCCACACCCCTTTTACACCTCTCTGCAACGCAGCTCTGTGGCGCTTTCTGGATGTACCTGTTGTGCTAGTTGGCCCCCAGGGACCCTCAGGATTGAAGGGGATTTAATTCCCATCTTAAAACGCGCCACGGGCCTGTTTGCACACATGTCCCCTGAAGCCCCGCCCCTCCCTTCACCACTGTGCAAACGCGCCCCGTGGCGCGTTTTAAGTTGGGGGATTAAGTCCCCTTGAATCCTGAGGGTCCCCGGAGTCCAACTAGCCCACCATATACCTCCAAAAAGCGCCACAGAGCTGCGTTGCAGAGAGGTGTAAAAGGGGTGTGGCCTCTCTACACGTCTCTGCAACACAGCCCCCTGGCGCATATTGGAGGTTCCTGGTGGGCTAGTTGGCCCTCAGGGACCCCCAGTATTCAAGGGAATTGTTCCCCTCTGCAAACGCGCCAGGGGCGCGTTTGCAGAGTGGTGAAGGAAGGGGCGGGGCCTGCAAGCCCGATCGTTTTTTAAATTTTATTTTTTTGTCCCCTGAAGGGGGCTGTGTGGCCCCCCTTCCTTTTTCCTGTTTTTATGCCCTGGGGACCCCATCCCCCAGGGCCTTACCCCCTTTTAAATTTTTAATTAAAAAAAAACGGGAAGGGGGCCGCGTGGCCCCCTTCCCTGGGCCTGTATTGGCCCCGGGAACCCCATCCCCGGGGCATGGCCTTTTTATTTTTATTCTTTGGAGGGGGCTGCGTGGCCCCCTCCTCTGGCCATTTAAGGCCCCGGGGACCCCATCCCCGGGGCCGGCCTTTCCATTTTTTTTCTTTTTTTCTTTTTCTTTTTTGGGGAGGGGGCCGCGTGGCCCCCACTTGCCCCGGGGACCCCATCCCCCGGGGCTGGCCCTCTCCGTTGGGGACTGTGGGGGGTCCCCAATCCCCCACAGTCCCGCCGGCTCCCCACGTCCCTTGGGAGCCGGCATTGCTAGTTCCACATGGGGAGCAGCTGACATGCTGCTCCCCATGTGGAAAAGCAATGTGCTTTGGATATTGGAAGAGAGAGCAGGTTTCCCTGCTCTCTCTTCCAATATCCAAAGCAGTTTGCTATGGCAGGACGGGAGCCGCGAGGCTCCCGTCCTGCCATAGCAACTACAGTGTCCCAGGGGTAGGCACCCGGGACACTGCAGGAGCCGGCCCTGGGGGTGGCGGTCCCCAGGGCCATCAAGGGCTTCCAGGAGGGGGCGCGCGGCCCCCTCCCTACATGAGCACAGCCCCGGGGAGGTGGTGGTCCCCGGGGCTTTGGGGATCCAAAACGGACCCCCATTTTAATTTGTTAGTGCCCCGGGAGGTGGCGGTCCCCGGGCGTGTGGGGGGCTGGAGCCCCCCACACAGGTTGTTAAATTAATTTTAAAAAAGCCCCGGGAGGTGGTGGTCCCCGGGGCTGCGGGAGGGCTCAGAGCCCTCCCGCACCATTTTTTAAAAAGCCCCGGGGGTGGCGGTCCCCGGGGCTTGGGGGCCCTTTGAGGCCCCCACACATAAAATTAAACCCCCCACCATGCCCCCGGGACTTGGCCCACCCGGGGCAAAATACAATCGAAGCGCGGAGACCGCGCTTCGATTTTCCGGCAGGATTCGCGCACCCTGAGCGCATCCTGCCAATTTTTAAAAAAATGTTTTGTTTTTTTGCCCAGGGGGTCCTTGTGGGACCCCCTGAGCAAACCTAGGGGGTCAGGGTGTTTCTACCCTGCCCCTTTTTGCGCTTTGCGCACTTGTTTCTGTCCCTCGGTTCTACCGAGGACAAAATGGCTGCCAACACTTCTTGATTTGGAGTGTTGACAGCCAATTAGCATGCAGCTCGTGATCGGGAGGGTACGCGGATCTGACGCGCCCATAGATATATATGTGATTTTAATTGTGAATTTCTCAGGAACTACTGAACGGATTTACACCATTTTAGCAAAAGGCACCAGTCTGAACCAAGGGCTACCTCTTTGCCAAATTTGGAGTAATTCCGTTCAGCAGTTCGGGCTGTAGCTGCGACTAAAGGTTCCTATGGAAAAATGAATGGGGAAAACGCGTTTTGGGACCCCCCTTTTTCTCGGCCCCCGCTTCACGTATCACCCCGAGACTTTCAGGGTAGGAGCGGAGCGGAGCGCCCAACAAGTTGGAAACTTTCACGAAGATTCGTCAACCGGCGCCAACGTTATTTCAAATAGAATGTCGCGGATTTCCTATGGATAATAGGTTGTAACTATAACTATCTACTGGCGACCGCCAGTAGATAATATATATATATATATATATATATATTTATATATATATATATATATATATATATACTCTCAAACCTCCACTAGTCTTTGCCACCATGCTCATGTGCTCTCATCCTCCAGACAAGCTCTCCACTCTTCAGATACAATTTCCACCCACTTTGTGATCTCTCAGCCTATACTTTACTCCACTCTGCCATTCCACTCTCCTACATTACTCCACTTTATGCCACTCCACTCTACAGCAATCTACTCTACGCAACACTCAACGCCACTCTGTTCCACACCACTCCATGACACTCTGCTGCTATAATCTATACTACTTCATCACATTGCACTTTTCGACATGCAACTCTCCTTTACCCCACTAACCTTTAGCCATGCTGAACAACAGCCACGCTTGTGTACAATATGGCTAAAACATATTAGCAAAGCCAATTGCTCTTGCAAAGGCCAGACCTTTGGCTTTGCCAATGCTTGTTTATTTTAATCGATACTGCAAACCATCGGCAGAAGACATTGGCAAGCCACATGGTCAAAAGGCAAGACCTATTGGCTTTGCCAATGCTTGTTTTTGTAACAATTATTTGCTCTGCTAACGAACTAATAAAACTGTGTATTTCTTAACATCCTGTGTATGTCAAACATATATTACTACTCGAGATCATCCTAGAATATTACAAAATGAATTAATCGACTAGTACGGTCCCAGTCCCATTCTAAAGTTATCCTTGGATCATCCATGAGTAATGCAGCCTCATTCTGAAGTCATCACAAGAGGATTCTGTAATAATACAGCCCCATCCTGAAATACTCAAAGGATCATCCTGGAGTAATCCAGCCTAATCCTGGGATCATTCTGGAGTAGTACAAGATCATCACATGTTTTCCACTGAAGTAATCAGGAACCCATCCTGGAGTAATCCACCCTAATCCTGTAATCAGCATGGGATCATCCTGCAGTAGTAAAAGCTCATCACATCTTTTCCACTGAAGTAATCGGGAACTAATCCTGGAGTAGTTTCTCTGATGACTCGAGGAGTCATCCCATTTAAATATTCTGCCCTATAGGCATACTTCAGGATGGCTTCGGATGACATCCCCAGTTAATTGCAGGAATAGCCTGACTGAAGTCATCAGATGACTTCAGAATCACTCCAGGATGATCTTCCTTTTTGACTTGGGCATCGAGAAGCAGACGCAAAATATCGTTCGTGCCGGATACATGGAAGGGCTTGTGAAACTTGTCTAATTCCAGCCTGTCGCACTCTGCCCCTCCAGTCGAATCAGTACAGTGCACGATGGAAAACAAATCCAGGTTTGTGAAAACTAGTCCTGCATTAGGTAGAATCACACACCGTGGTAGATGATGGACAAGGAATGCCCATTAATGTACCTGCTGCTAGATAGTAACTTCCGTGTTCTTTCTGAGCCTTCCGCCAACTGAAAGGCTAATCTCTTTTAAGCACTCAGGTTTGTAGCGCAAACAGCTGACGGCCTCCTTGCTAAATGCCTTCCATGAATTTGCCAAGGAAGATTGTTTGAACTATAATCAGAAGATCCTGGGAAAAAAAGATTTCGAACGCGAGTGGAGTTTACTGTAAATTACAATATAGCAGATGTGTTTGCATCACCAACAACTCGAGGAGTCCTTAAAAGCCAAACTGTATCTATGGCAATAGCTACTATGGGATTCCTGTCCCGTGTACGGTCGCAGCAACATCAGAAGGGAATATAGCCGCCAAAATAATCACTAAAGGAATGATCATGTAGTCCGGCTTCTCATCAACATTTCCGTAGATTAAATGAATAAAGGTCAGAAGGAAATGGTTTACTTGAGTACATAAGACTCCCAAAAATCCCATGTGCCTCCATAATACATTTCTTCTCTTCATATAATGTCCAAGACAGAGCTTAAACGTAAATTAGGCCCTTTCTATGGACCATATATACAACCTGTTGGTGAGTCTTCCTGCTGCACTGCCCTCCCTCAAAAGAAAAGGGCAGGAAAGCGCCGTAGCTACAAGATACGGTGCATCCTTGTCCTCTTCCCCAGCGCTGGTGCACAATTGGCTACCATGCGCTGACGCAAGCATTCTTGCACCATGGTGCAAGGGTGTCTGGTTTGTGGGAATGAATGTTTTTGCGCAGCAAGGGCGACCTTCCTGCACAAAAGCAATCAAATGAGGCGATTTCTGCACACACATAGAAAGAGGAAAAAACTGAGGAAAAATAATGTCATTTCTCCTCAGTGCGCCTCCCTTATGCCTCCCCTGGGAAGGTATAAGGTTTTTACGCATTCCCAGGTTTACAAATCCTTGTAAACCCGGGAATGCGTCAAAATACATGGGCACTACATGGGAACACCCATGGTAACATCCATGGAACACCCCTTTGAGGCAGAGTAAAGCAACGCAGCGCAATGTGCTGCGCTGCCTTTCATCATATTTACAAGGCCATGAAAAGCCACACAGGGTGGCTTTGGGTGGCCTTGTACATGTGGCTTTGCATTGTGCACCACTGGAGCGTCAAAAAAGTGACGCTGCGGTGGCTCAGGGGCCTTGTAAATATGCCCCTATGTGTGGGGCATTGTAGTGCATGCTGTTGGATTTCAAGAAATAGGATCAACTTCTCGTGGATTACGTAGGCTTGCTGGGTATGAAATGTTATAATGAAAAGTGAATGCCATCGAGCTATGTGGAAATAAAAAAAATTTAGAGATAGATGTCCTGCATCGTCAGAAGGCTCCAGTGGTGGGTTCTTGGCTCAATTGGTAAGAAACTGGAGGAATTAAATTGGTAACTGAGCAGAAAGTGGTACCTTGAGGCAGACCAAGGACAAATGATGACAATTAAGTTCTTAGACAAGAATATTAACATCAAGAGTGGTGATGGTTTGAGAGACAAAGAATGCTAGATTCACAATAACTGGGAGAATATCAGGCCACTTCTCAGGGGCCTAGGGAACTCTTGCCAACTGAATAATCATAACGAGTTTTGTCCCTGAAACCTGAAGAAATAGATAAGGGGCCTGATTCACAAAGGCAATCTGAGACAAAAGTCTAACTTTACGACGTTTGGTATTCACAGAGGTCATTTATGAGTCGTATCTTTACGTCCACAGTCGGGCTGGAATCTCTGGCTTGGGCTGACTCTTGGCCACCGGGACATACTCTTCGGCTTGGCTGTACTCTCCGGCTCAGGCATGATGAAGTGTAATCAATGGGCCAGAATGCAATTTTTACAAAAAGGAACATTAGTGTGATAAATGGTAGGGGAGGTCATGAAAATCAGTTTGGGCAGGGAAAAAAGTGTGGCCGGACACTACATCATATCCCAGAAAAGTTTGCTCCTTTGGATCATGGTACATGCAGTCCACAATTTGCGCTCCCGTCAGTGTTGACTTTAGTAGCAACACTACAGTCAACACTGTTCTTAGTGTTTGTTGAACAACCAGGTTTTTAAAGATTTCCGAAAAGATAGAAGGGACAGATTTAGTTTAAAGAGAGATTGGGAGAGAGTTCCAGAGGCTGGCTGTGCCCACTATGAAACTCCTTCCGCCCCAGCGAGCTGTTTTAGCTTTGGGGATGACAAGATTAGGAGCAGATGAAGATCTGAGATGTCGTAGAGGAACATATCGTCAAAGTTTATGCTTAAAGTAATCTGGGCCATGCCATGCAGTGCCTTGAAGGCAATACAAAGTGACTTAAATTGAATCAGTTTATTCAATGGGAGCAAGTGCAGTTGTGGTAAGAGATGGGATACTGATTGGAATTTCAGAATTGCAAGCAGCAGTTGAGCGGCTGCATTTTGCAGAACCTGCAATTTATTCAGGCCTTTGGTCGGGATGTTTAGAAACAAGTAACCCTGGGCGAAGTGCTACGCTACGCTCGCGTAGTTTGCGAAGTTTGCGCTACTTCGCACAACGCGAATTGCACGTAGCACAGTGCAAACACGCGTAGCGTAGCGTAGCGTAGCGCCGCGGTCATTTTGCTTGCTCGCGGTCCTCAACGTCAAGTTGGCGACCGCGAGCAAGCAAAATGACATCCCGGCGAGACTTTTTCTCGTTCGCGATCAGCAACATCAAGTTGCCGATCGCGAGCGTGGAAAATAAACCTCCCGGTGAGATTCTCAACGCGGGGAGGTCAGGTTTCTCATTGCGAGTGGTCGCGTATGCTCGCGACCGCTCGCGATGAGAAACTACCAGTCCGCGTTGAGAAAGCTGCCGCTCGAGTAAAAATCTACTCGAGCGGCAGTAAAAGACAGCTCGCACTGTGCAAGTTGCCGTTTTCAATGATTGCACAGTGCGGACAAGCATCCGGCACTGTGCAATCATTGCGAACAGTGCACTACGCAGTTCGCGTAGTGCTACGCGAAGATCGCGTAGTGCGAACTGCACTTTGCGTAGCTTCGCGAAGCACTACTTCGCGAACTACGCCCACCCTTAGAAACAAGGCACTAAAATAATCAAGTTTTGATAAAATTAGAGCGGAAATAACAGATTTACGTAGGTCCAAAGGAATGAAAGGTAACTTTCCGGAGGATTTTTATAGTTAGAAAACAGGTGGACGTTATGGTATTGATTTGACCTTCGAAGGAATGTTTATCATCAAAATAAATGCCTAGATTTATTTTTTACCTTCGCGACCGGGGTGGGGGTTCTCCCATCTCTGCAGGCCACCACATTGGTAGTGACCAATATTGAACTGGACCTCTGTCAGAAGAACTGCTGTGCTGCTTAAAGTGCCCAACTGGACTACGTTTCTGGAAGGACTGCTTTTCTGCTTGTTGCGCTGCTGCCAGCTGCTCTCGGATGCTGCTGAAGGAGAGTTGAACTCTGCCTTCCCTCCAAAATGATCTCCAAGGGTTTGCTGGCTTGCCTCCCGTTTTCTGAAGTCTCAAGGACACAAAAGACTTCCTGTAATTCTGATGATGCTGCTGGATTTTGCCTTCTGTGAGTCCACCCTTGCATGAGGTACTTCTCCAGTTCTGGACCTCAGAAGTGGGTGCTGCAGCTTTGTTCCTACAAAATCCATGCATCTCCTGTCTGCATGCAGCTGAACCGGTGCATCAAAAGGGTTGCAAAAGAAAAATCGGCACATAGCCTCGGAAGCAGCGCTTTGCCTTCAGAGATCGACGCATGGGACAGTTTGTCGCCGCCACTGTAGCTTGGTGAGATCAATGCATCCCCTCGACTGGGTCGCAGAATCCGGAGCATCGCTCGGTGCCTCTCAACTCAGGCACCCGTCTTCGGAACTGACGCATCACATTCACTGCATGCAGAAGATTGACGCATCCGGCGCGTGCGGGACTCTACATTGACACATTTCAGTGCTTGCGACCAAGACAGGTACTTTGTTCACCAGGGCCTGCGTGGGTCCTGTAGTCGGCTGCTGCTCTATCGCAGTTGGTCCGAACATTGACTTTTACATTGTCCAGCGCGACCTAAAGTAACCCTTTTAGTGCTACTTGCTTCTAAACGCTTTACTGCATTTTTTCTTTTAAAATCCAATGGCTTGAATTCTGCATATTGAATTTTTGTTGTTTTGGTCTTGTTTTCTTTATAATATAATAATCTATCATTATAAACCTGTGTGGAGTCTTTTAGTGATGTTTTAATTGAGTTACTGTAATTTAAGTGTTGCACAAATACTTTACACATTGCCTCTTAAGTTTGACCTGCCTGCTCTGTGCCAAGCTACCAGAGGATGAGCACAGTTAGGGAGCGACCCTTGACCCTGCTAGGTAGGTCGCTCCCCCTCCGCACAGCACCGCCTGTGTGTCCTTGCCCCAGCTGCCGCTGCTGAGGAAGATCGAGGCCCTCCTCCACCCGCAGGCTACCACCTGCGCCTCATCCCTGGTGGCCAGTGGTAGGCCTTAGGTTTGTACCTCACTGCTTGCCTTTATTGTTTGCCTTTATTGTATCCCTGTTTGCCTTTATTGTTTGCCTTCTGTTCCCCCCGTTGCCCCCGTGTTTGTGAGCCCGTTTTGCCTTCTGTTCCCTTCGTTGCCCCATTACTGTGAGCCCGTTTTTGCCTTCTGTTCCCTTCGTTGCCCCCATTACTGTGAGCCCGTTTTGCCTTCTGTTCCCTTCGTTGCCCCCATTACTGTGAGCCCGTTTTGCCTTCTGTTCCCTTCGTTGCCCCCATTACTGTGAGCCCGTTTTGCCTTCTGTTCCCTTCGTTGCCCCATTACTGTGAGCCCGTTTTGCCTTCTGTTCCCTTCGTTGCCCCCATTAGTGTGAGCCCGTTTTGCCTTCTGTTCCCTTCGTTGCCCCCATTACTGTGAGCCCGTTTTGCCTTCTGTACCCCTCGTTGCCCCTGTAATTCTGTGCCCATTTTTTGCCTTCTGTTCCCTTCGTCGCCCCTCACAGCTCCCACTCCAGCCGCTGCGTCCCCTGCGGCCCCGCCCCCCTGACCGCCCATTCGCTGCCCCTGCCCTGCCTCCCGCCTCCCAGCTGCTCCTCCCTCCCACCTCCCCATATATGGCGGCTGCTGGCGAGCCAAAGGCGCGCCTAAGGCAAGCCCGTCTGCGCCCGTCCGCGCCTGGACCATGCCCACCACAACGCCCGGCTCCGCTACGACTCCAGCACCCTCCACGCACTCAACACTGGACGACGATCGCGCACCTGCTTCCTGGCCGCCCCGAAGCGCACCCAAGGACCCTTCTCCTGCCGGAACTGCAGCTTCACCAGCACCCAGCCCGCCAACCCGCCGACCAGGAACAAACCCAACCAACTCAGTTGCATTCTTCTCAACACATGCTCCGCCCGCAAACACGCCGTTGAACTCTGGGACCTACTCGACTCAACCTCCCCTGACGTCGCATTCCTGATGGAGACCTGGCTGAACCCCTCCTCGGCACCCGACATCGCCATTGCCATCCCGGAAGGCTACAAGATCTCCCACAGGGACCGCACCAACGGAGTAGGAGGAGGAATAGCCATCGTCCACAGGAACACTCTCAGAGTCTCGACCAACAACGACGACACCCTCAGCACCGCCGAACACCTGCACTTCCAGATCCACACCGACCCCAACACCACCCTCAGAGGAACCCTCGTCTACAGACCCCCCGGACCCCGACCACAGTTCAGCGACTCCATCGCCAACTTCGTCAGCCCTCACGCCCTCGCCTCCACGGACTACATCCTCCTCGGGGACCTGAACTTCCACCTCGAGAACAACAACGACACCAACTCTACCACCCTGATCGACAACCTCGCCAACCTCGGACTCAGACAACTCGTCACATCTCCCACCCACTCCGCCGGCCACACGCTTGACCCTATCTTCTCCGCAAGCTCCCACGTCACCTTCAGTCACACCACCGAACTCCACTGGACCGACCATCTCTGCATCCACTTCACCTTCCAGAAAGCCACCACGCACCACTGCACCCAACAGATGCCTCGCCGCTGCTGGAGCAAAGTCACCGAAGACCAGCTAACCACCACCCTAGCCCGGCCCCCTCCCGCCGACCCCACCGACCCCGACACCACCGCCCGCAACCTCAGACAATGGATCGACGACTGCGCCAACACCCTCGCCCGCTCAAGAAACCCTCCAACAGCCACACCAGCAAGAAAGCCAGCTGAACACCATCCACTCCGGATCTCCGTCAGACCCATGCCCACACCACATCTTCAACAAAGCCAGCACCGCCATCGCACCCCATCTCCGGAAAGCGATCAACATCTCCTTCGAGACAGCAACCTTCCCAGAAAGCTGGAAGCACGCCGAGATCAACGCCTTACTCAAGAAACCCAAGGCGGACCCCAAGGACCTCAAGAACTTCCGGCCCATCTCCCTGCTCCCGTTCCCGGTGAAGGTGATTGAGAAGACCGTCAACAAACAACTGACCCGCTACCTCGAGGAGAACAGCATCCTGGACCCGTCCCAGTCCGGGTTTCGCAGCAACCACAGCACCGAAACTGCCCTCATCGCCGCCACCGATGACATCAGGACCCTGCTAGACAACGGAGAGACCGCGGCCCTCATCCTCCTGGACCTGTCAGCCGCCTTCGACACGGTATGCCACCACACACTACGCACACGCCTCCACGATGCCGGAATCCAAGAGAAGGCCCTGGACTGGACCACCTCCTTCCTCTCCGGCAGAACACAGAGCGTCTGCCTCCCCCCCTTCCACTCCAATGCCACCGAGATCATCTGCGGCGTACCCCAGGGCTCATCCCTCAGCCCAACGCTGTTCAACATCTACATGGCACCACTCGCCCACGTCGCCCGACTGCACGACCTCAACATCATCTCTTACGCCGATGACACCCAGCTGATTCTCTCCCTCACCAAAGACCCCCACACCACCAAAACCAACCTCCACGAAGGAATGAAGGCCGTCGCCGAATGGATGAGGAACAGCCGAGTGAAGCTGAACTGTGACAAGACGGAGGTCCTCATCCTCGGTTCCACCCTCTCGGCCTGGGACGACTCCTGGTGGCCGACCGCACTGGGAACAGCTCCAACACCCACCGACCACGCACGCAACCTAGGAGTCATCCTCGACTCCACCCTCTCCATGACTAAGCAGGTCAACGCCGTCTCTTCCTCCTGCTTCAACACCCTCCGCATGCTCCGCAAGATCTACAAGTGGATCCCCACCGAAACGAGAAGAACGGCCACCCAAGCCCTCGTCAGCAGCAGGCTGGACTACGGAAACGCCCTCTACGCTGGAGCCTCGGCCAAATTCCTGAAGCGGCTGCAACGCATCCAGAACGCCTCTGCACGCCTGATCCTCGACATCCCTCGCCGCAGCCACATCACCCCTCACCTGAGAGACCTGCACTGGCTCCCCGTCAACAAGAGGATAACCTTCAAGCTCCTCACCCACGCACACAAGGCTCTCCACAACACCGGACCTACGTACCTCAACAGACGACTCAGCCTCTACACCCCCGCCCGCCAGCTTCGCTCCGCCGACCTCGCCCTCGCCACAATCCCCCGCATCCGAAGAGTGACCTCCGGCGGCAGATCCTTCTCCCACCTCGCCGCCAAAACCTGGAACACCCTCCCCATCCTTCTACGGCAGACCCAAGACCTGCTGACCTTCAGAAGACTCCTCAAGACCTGGCTCTTCGAGCAGTAGCAGCACCCCTCCCCCCCCCGCGCCTTGAGACCCTCCGGGTGTGTAGTGCGCTCTACAAATGCTATGATTGATTGATTGATTGAGGGTTTGTATCTGACTTACCTTGGACAGGGTGCAAACATCTGACAACTAGAAACCCCATTTCTAAGAGATAGTGTTGTTAGAAACTCAGATAGATCTCTGGCAAGAAAGAGGGCCCCTGTAGATATGGATACCCAGGCAGGTGGGCAGGGGAAACATTCTCAAGTTAAATGGAAAAAACAACCAGCCTGGTATATATATTGCAAAAAGAATATCTCGTCAATAAATTCTAAGGCGCAATAAGTCGCTATAGAGACCAGTGATTCAATATGTACAAAAAAAGCACCAAAGCTCAAAACCACGTTTGTTACAAATGAATATAAATTATATTCAAAAATATTCAATGATTCTTGTGGTACATTAATCTGGAATAAGATATCAGCAATATCTATTCACATGCGAACAACAATACCGATACTTCCAATACAATATGTTTTCATCTTGGAGAGACCCAGGCTCAAGCCCCCAAGCAGGACACAATCAAACCAACTGAATCACACTACATACACACCAGCCAAATTGCATATATCAGTCATCTATCAACATACAACTCAAAATCAATAAAATCAGGCACTATTTATAAATGTGGAACAGTATGGACTAAAATCAGAACCCCCTTAGTTTACACATTGGAAGACCTATTTCACAAACATATTATACAGAGATCATAGATTCACAATAATCTATAGGATCACTCAGTTCCTCAAAGATTGAATTAATCAGATGTTCTGGTCCTTGTATTCCAATCCAACATAAGCACCGACGCGCGTTTTGGTGAAGACCAAAGATGTTGGTCGCACCTTCCTCAGGGCGTTGAATGAAATAACATTTTTAACTGGGGGGGTGAACCTGGAGGGAGCCCCAGGGGAGTTGGACTGAAAAAAGTTAGTACCCACTACCAAGAAGCTATTGAGAACCAAATACATATATCCGTGGTAGTGCTTGCTCCCACAAAACAGATACTTATAACTGCAGAAAGAGTGAAAAAAAATTGCCCCTATACGATTCAACCAAAAATACATACCAAGAAACTCCGATAGGTGTATACAAATAAATCTCCTACAAAAAATAACATAAAATATTAAGGTTTTGTCCAAGGGGAGACAGCTAAATAGAATCCTGCTGCGTGAAAACACAACATATATATACAAATGCTATAATGTCTGCCTTACCGGATTCACTGAGTCTCAGTAGGAAGAATACACTTCAATGTGTAATGGATAAAGTATGGAGGAAAACTTCCTACTATACAGATGAAGACTGGATAACTGGATCACTCTACATACGTTTGTCGGAAGAACCAACAACATAAGTACTACACATAGAAAAGACTATAGAGCTAATCAATGGGCAATTGAAAAAGTCCTAAATCAAGTCAAAAGGCCAGAGTAATAAAGGCAAAAATTTAAATGTCCCATCCATGGCGGTTACAAGAGGATTTCTAACAGAAAACATGTATAAGAAGGCATATAAATATAACCCATAACGCAAATACCATCTGGTTTAAAAGTCAGGTAGCGAGGTGGTACATAAAGCTACTGAAAAGGGTAGCTGTTCAAATTGCAAATGAGTAGAATGCCTAGAATGTGGAGGAAACAGTACCAACGAAGTTAGGGGTAAAACAAATACAGTGCTAATGAAACACCAGATAAACAGAAGACCATCCCGCTTCCCCGCCCTGCTCACTTCTTATGGCTTAAGTGTCCCTTCTTAAAGACAGGCTAGGACTAAGGTGGCACTATCAAAAATTGGCGCTCCGTGGTCCAATGCACTCACCTGAATTCAGTAGCCTTGAGAGAGACCGATCCATAAGGGTAACGGCATTCTTGCATAAAGCCTCGATAGAATGGAGGTCAGAAGAACGCCAAGTTAAATGGAGGGGCTTGCGTGCCATGTGCAACGCAAATAACACATCAGAAACTTAACAAAGTGAGTGGACAATGGACTGCTCCCAAGACCAGGACAGAAATGGGTGCCACCTTATAATGGTAGAATAAGAATCAGTGAAAACAAAGAAATTCAGTGACAACACTCGCCACAGAAATCAAAGGGCATGGGCAGAACCCAAAACACGGGGTACTGCCCTGAATAAAAACTAGAGCGGGCCTTGTCTGATAGTACGAGGACTAAATCCACAGAGTCATAGCTCCAGATCACGTGCTTACCATGATTCAAAGGTAGACACTGATAGAAACACCATCAATGAACGGTGTAGGGGAATCTCCAGACCAAGGTCCCTAGGGTTATATATGGCTACACTGAGACCGATGTATGGAGCAGGGGATGGGATAAGAACACAGGTTGTCTCAGTCCCAAAGGGACCTGGTATATAACAAGGAAAAATATGATATACAAATGTAAATACAGATGCAAAAAGATCTCTACAAAATGAAAAAAGAAACTGACTACAAAAGAATATGTAAAAAAAGGAACTGATAATACCGCTAGAAGTCCCCTGCTCAAGATAATTTTTCAAGAAGGAGCCTACATAGGACTCAAGCCTCCCCTGTCTACTCATAATGAGAAAAATAGTTATATGACATTTTCCCAAGGAGTTGTTTCATTCAAACCTTTCTTATGAATTTCAAGGTAAAAAATCCAGAATACTTCTCTTTTTCTGTGATAGGATACATCATCCATGCCTCTTTGTGGAACAATTTTTTAAGTATGGTCCACTGGAGTTCTTTTTCCAAGTGGCCCACCTCTTGCCAGTGTTGGACAAGTGGGGTGTTTATCCTCGCATTACGGATGTTGGATTTATGTGTCCCTATTCTCACTTTGCATTCATGTACGGTTCCCCCAACATAGACTAGTCCACTGGGGCATGGGATCAAGTAGATGACATTGGAAGTCCTACAGTTTGTCATGTTTTTAGAGAAATTGTCTCCAATGATAATTTCATTGGAAACAATGGCATTGTCGCTGGCATGGCAAGTGCCACTTTTGTGATTATCTCTAATCGGATTGGCTCCCATGATAGATCTTTAACAGAATTGCTCATGATTAGCAGGTTTAGCACTAACTTAAAGGTTTCTCAGGTTCCTATTCCTTTTGAAGGCAAAAGTAGGTCTGGGTAATTTGTTGTCATCAGAGTTAATGTTTAGAAGATGCCATTGGGAATTCACCACTTGCCTGATTCTATGGTCTAGGATAGAATGTTGTGTAACAAAAACTAGTTTGTCTTTGATCTGTTTGTTTCTGTTCTCAAACATACTATCCCTGTTATAGTATTTTCCTCTTTTAAAAGAGTCACAAATTAAGCGTTTAGGGTAGCCATGGTCCATAATCTTAGTTTTAAGGACCACCGCATGTCTCAAGTACTCAGAGATATTTGTACAATTCCTGCAGAGATGCAGGAATTAACGAAATGGAATTTCCTGTTTCTGGCAACTCTGGTGAAAACTGTTAAAATGGAGGAGGTTATTCCTGGTAGGGGGTTTCATATATAAAGGCACCTGCAGCTGTTGATTGTGATGTTCATTTCAGATGTCCAGGAATTCAACCTTCTCTTTGCTGATTTTCGGGGTGAACTTAAGGTTCTCGTCACAAAGGTTGATCCATTGACGGAATTCATTAAGCTCATCTTCTTCTTCTCTCCAGATGAAGAATATTTTGTCAATGAAACGAGACCAAGACTGTATGTTCTCAAAAAAGGAGCTATTTCATTGTAGATATATTGCTTTTCAAAGTTCCGCATGTAGAGGTTTGCTACACTGGGAGCACAAGCCACTCCCATGTTAACCCCTTTAGTTTGCTGGTATTTTCTCCGTAAAATTCAAAGAAATTCTCAGTAAGGACATTCTATAAACATTGTACTATGAAATGATGGTGTGCATTCTTGTCATCTGACATAGGGATACTTTTGATTACCTCAATGGCCTGTAATTGCGGTAAATTTGTATAGAGGGCCTCTATATCCATAGTAACCAGGAATTCCCTCTGAGCGTTGAAGGGAACACCCTCAATTTTTTAATGAAGTGGCCTGTATTTTTAAAGTATGCTGGTAATTGGCACACTAACGGTTTAAGGAACACATCTATATATTTGGATAACTGTTTGTGGAAACGATTAGGCAAAGAGGAGGGTCAAATTTATCCTTATGTGTTTTGGGGACCCCATAGATGACTGGGACACAGCTATAAGCCGGTAGGAGGAATTCTAGTTCTTTCTTAAGATAATTCCTTCTGCAGCTGCTCTTTCACTAATAGTCCATATCCTGTTGTTCACTCTGGTCCCCGGATTGCCCCTCACTTTAGTATAGTGTTCTGGTATTTCCAACATAGCTTTCATTTTATCTTTGTATTCTATCAAAAATGACAATTCCTCCACCTGTGTCACATGGTTTAATCGTAATAAGATTATTGTCCTTCAGTTGATTTAAGGCTCTAATTTCTTGCTAGGATAAATTCTGAGGAGGTTTTGGCATATATCTCATAACTTGTTGGATCTTGGAAAGAACCATCTTTTCAAATATTACAATTTCTGGTCCCAATTTATCCAAACTAAGAATAAAATTGGATAATGGTTCAAGACATGATCGATTATCTTCCATGTTGGTATTATGTGCCCAAAAATTCTGATTCTTCGAAAAAAGGCAAAAGTGATCTTTGATAAGTTATAATTTGTTGATGGATACCGAGGAAACAAAAGAGAGGCCTTTCGTAAGGAGTTAATCTGTAGCAGAATCAATCTGTACAGAAGAAAGGTTAAAGATAAGAATCATATCAAATTTCTCCAATATTGCGGTCTCATTGTATGGAGGTATTTTTTGTGGTGGATCTGAATCTGGAAATCGCCCCCTCTGTTGATTTCAAAACCTGGGTGATAAGTTACCTCTCCTGTTGCCTAAGTAACAGTTGTTGACTTGATTTAGGACTTTTTATTGATTGCCCATTGATTAGCTCTATAGTCTTTTCTATGTGTAGTACTTATGTTGTTGGTTCTTCAGACAGACTTACGTAGAGTGATCCAGTTATCTAGTCTTCATCTGTACAGCAGGAGATTTTCCTCCATACTTTATCCATTACACATTGAAGTGTATTCTTCCTACTGAGACGCAGTGAATTTGGTAAGGCAGACATTATAGCATTTGTATATATATGTTGTCTTTTCACGCAGCAGGATTCTATTTAGCTGTCCCCCTTTGAGCAAAACCTTAATATTTTATGTTATCTTTTTCTTTTTGTAGGAGATTTCTTTGTATACACCTATCAGAGTCT
Organism: Calotriton arnoldi; assembly: GCA_963921515.1. Taxonomy (NCBI): domain Eukaryota; kingdom Metazoa; phylum Chordata; class Amphibia; order Caudata; family Salamandridae; genus Calotriton; species Calotriton arnoldi. Next base: position 40,732 of record CAWUFW010017439.1, read on the forward strand.
CTTGGTGTGTATTTTTGGTTGAATCGTATATAGGGATTTTTTTTAACTGTTTCTGCAGTTGTAAGTATCTGTTTCATGGGAGCAAGCACTTCCATGGATATATGTACTTGATTCTCTACACCTTTTTGGTAATGGGTAATATCTTTTTTCGCTCCACTTCTAGGGTTTCATTGGTTCACCTCTAGGTTTTCATTGATTCTTTTCTTTGTGGATTGAGGTATAGTGGCATTCTTTCCACTTTGGAATACAGCTAATTTCTGTTGTGCTTTTTTTCCCATTCAGTCTAGGAATCTAAACTTCTTTCACTCCAGTGCATTCCTTATACTCAACATGTATATTTTTGTATATTGTAGCCCTCCTAAGTGATTTTTCTATATCTGTTTAGGAACCCCCTCCACTGGGACTCCCTCCAGGTTCACACCATCTAGTTCAAATTTTTATTTCATTCTACGCCCTAAGCTGGTGTGTATGTAGTGTGATTCAGTTGGTTTGATTGTGCCCTGCTTGGAGGTGTGAGCCTGGGCCACTCCAGGGTGAACACATATTGCATTATAGTGGAGAGGTGTGGTGCAGCGGCCAGGGCAGCTGACTTCGGAGCACAGGGTTCACGGTTCGATCCCCGGCTCCGGCGGCAGCTCAGCACCATGTGACTCTGGGCAATAGCTCACTTAATTTCCACTACGGCCCCCAGCGCCCTGAGACCCGTAAGGGTGAGTAGCTGCGCTATATAAAAACGGACTTACATTATAAGCATTGTCATTGTTGGTGGCATGTGAATAGATATTGTTGATGTCTTATTCGAGATTAATGTGCCACAAGAATCATTGAATATTTTTTTAATAAATATAATTTATATACAATTGTAATGAACGTGGTTTTGAGATTTGGTACTTTTTTGTACATATTGAATCACTGGGCTCTATAGCGACTTATTGCACCTTAGAATCTATTGACAAGATATCCTGATTGCAATATATATACCAGGCTGGTTGGTTTTTTCTATTTGAATTCAGAAACTCAGATAGAGGCAGCACTAGAATGGCACATAATAAATGTATTCCAGGCACTTGTAATTTTGATAAAAGGTACAAGACAATCATTCTCAAAAAATGCTAGTCCTTTCCATGTGTCGGACGGCCGGGAGCCGTCCGACGCTACTGTGCTCATGTGGATCGGACGGCTCCCGGTCGTCCACACACATGGCACAGGAAATCCCTCTGGTGCAGGTTCTTATCGTTTCACTGAAATGATGATCAGCGCGCACGTCACGTGAAACAGAAACTGAAATGAGCTGATCGGCTCATTTCAGTTTCACTGCCTATGTGCTCAGGGGGCTATTTCAGCCCCCTGATCGCGTAGCAGATGGGAGAGGTATCGTTTGAAAGGGGAGAATCTACCCTTTCCAATGATATCTCTCCCAAGTGGATCCCCCAAGCAGGGATCCATCCATTAGACACCAGGGAGGGGGGAGGGGGCCCTTGGACATATTCAGTCTTTCTGTGCCCCCAATCTGCAGAAAGCACACTAGACACCAGGGATTTTGTTTGTGCAAATTTTGGGGTGGGGGCTGCCCAAAATGAGCATGACAATGCCCCCCAAATAATCTCCACAGTCTTTATGACCCCTGGGCCCACTAGACACCAGAGATTTTGTTTTATATATATAAAAGAGTGGTGGAGACTGCCCACAATGGACAAGACCATTCCCCCACCCAAATGCACTTGGAAACAGTCTTTCTGCCCCCCCTGGGGGGCAGATGGGGGACAATAAGAGCACACTAGGCACCAGGAATGTTAATTTATGAACATTTGAGATGAGGGCTGCCCAAAATGGGCATGCCAATGCCCCCACCCTCCTAAAAAAAATTAACACAGTCTTTCTGCCACCCCCAGGAGGCAGATGGGGGCAATTCTTTTATACATAGAGGTGGGGGCACTGGCATGCCTATTTTGGGTAGCCCCCAATCCTACTAACTGGACAGTCTTTCTGCCCCCCTTGGGGGAAGATGGGGGCAATAGCCCCTGACCTGTCCCCCAGGGGGCAGAAAGCCCACTAGGCAGCCAGGGGCTATTTTTTTGTAGTTGAGGGGTGGTGGCTGCTCAGAATGGGCATGCCAATGCCCCCACCCACTAAAGCATTTGCTACAGTCTTTCTGCCCCCTTAGAAGACAGATGGCGGCAATAGCCCCTGGTCTGCCCCCCCGGGTGGCAGAAAGACCACTAATCACCAAGGATCATGTTTTTTTATATGTAGGGATGGGGACTGCCCAAAATGGACATGCCAGTGCCCCCAAACACAAATTGGACAGTCTTTCTGCCTTACTAGGGAGCCAGATAGGTGTTATTACCCCCAATCTGCCCCACAGAAGGGCAGAAAGCCCACTAGACACCAGGGATAGGCTTATGTGCATGTCAGAGAGCGGCCTTTAGATAAGGGTAGCTCCCCTTTTTTTCCAGGGACACATTTTGGCTGTTTCTGACAGCAATATTTGTAGGTTCATCTGACCCCCAGGGAGGCTGAAAACCACTAGATACCAGAGAAATGTTTGTGTGTGTGTGTGAAATGGAGTTTTGCTGACGGTCTGCGTGTACTTACATTTGGCTGGCTGTGTGTGTACTGGCATTTTGCTGGCTGTGTGTGTGGACTTGCACTTGGCTGGTGGTGTGTGTGTGGACTAGCGCTTGGTGGCGGTGTGTGTAGACTTGTGCTTGCTTGGTGGTGTGCGCGGACTGGCAATTGGCTGGCAGTGAGCGTGGACTGGTGCTTGGCTGACAGTGTGCATAGATGGTGCTTGGCAGGCGGTGTGTGTGCATGGTGCTTGGCTGGCAGTGTGTGTGGATAGCGCTTGGCTGGTGGTGTGTGCAGCAGCGGCTCCTCCGCTATGGCAGTGGAGCATCAACCCCCCCCCAAAATGTCAGGAAAGGAAAAATAAAACGATGATAAACACTCGTTTTATTTCTCCTTTCTTGCCCAGTCTTGGGGGCTAGGCATGGGGGGTGAGTGAGGGGATGGTAGATGCACTCCCTTGACTGCGCATGACAGTTTGGCCTGCTGTCTCAGGCTGACCAAACCGTTATGCACAGTGAAACCTCTCTCCAACTCGGAAATGCAGCTGGGTTGGAGAGAACAGGCAAAGACTTATAGTCTGTCCTGGAGAGCCAATCAAGGGTGCTCAAGCCAATCCTGATGCTGATCTCATTCATAAGAGAAGCTTCAGGTTTGGCTGCAGGGCATTCTGGCAGCCTGCACTGCCTGGAGAAGAAGAGGAGAAGAGCACGACGTGACCGGCTGCAGGTAAGTTTTTTTTCCCACCTGTGACATCTATGCCTGCCCCACCTCCTTCCGCTGCTCGTCCAGCACACCGGCTATGCCTGGGTGTGCGTGGGATGGTGGTGTGGCTTGTGTGGATACCTCCATTTTCTTTTACCCAGAATCCCCTGCAAATCTCAAATTTAGCTAAAAAGTCATATTTTCCTGAAATTTCTGTGTAGGAAAGTTGTAGGATCACTGCACCAGTACAAATTTCCCCTCAGCCTATCGATCAAAATGATACCTCACTTTTGTGGGTGCCCAAAGCAGAGTCAGCCTAAAAACATATAAAGAAACTGCAGTTTTGGACCCACTTTGGTTCCCCCTCAATCTCTACAGGTTTTTGGCCCTTCCCTGTCTCAGGCACTTGACCCACCCACACAAGTGAGGTATAATTGTTATCGCAAGGCCAAGGGAAATACTGAGTGGTAGGAAATTTGTGCAGTTGCTGTGATCCCACAACTTTCTCACACAACAATTAGAGGAATATTTGACTTTTTAGCTAAAAATTGAGGTTTGCAGGGGATTCTGGGCAAGAAACTGTAGGGGGATCCACGCCAACCAGACCTCCCTGGACTCCCCGGGTGTCGAGTTTTCAGAAATGTCTGGGTTTTGTAGGTTTTCCTATATGGCTGCCTAGCCCAGGACCAAAACACAGGTGCCCTGCTATCTAGCATAAAATTACCTGGTTTTTGCAAAGGGGTCATCTGGGTTTTTGGTCCTGGGCTCGGTGGCCATCTAGGGAAACCTACCACCCCAGGCATTTCCGAAAACTTGACACCCAGGGGAGTCCAGGGAGGTGCGGCTTGCGCGGATCTCCCAACACTTTCCTGCCCATAGTGTCCAAGTTGCGTTGTGGGCCGTTTCCTATTGCGGGCACTAGGCCTACCCACACACGTGAGGTACCATTTTTATCGGGAGACTTGGGGGAATTCTGGGTGGGTGGAAGTTTTTGGCTATGTACTGCCTGAGTGAGAGTCCAAAATCCACATCTAGGCACATTGCGAAAAAAGGGTCAGTTTTCACTGGAAAAATTTGATGTGCCCACGTTGCATTTTTGGCCGTTTCCTGTTGCAGGCACTAGGCCTACCCACACAAGTGAGGTACCATTTTTATTGGGAGACTTGGGGAAATGCTGCGTGGGGGTAAGTTTTTTGCTCCTCACAGATTCCAGAACTTTCCATCACAGAAATGTGTGGAAAATGTGTTTTTTTTAATAAAAAGTTTGAGGTTTGCAAGGGATTCTGGGTAACAGAACCTGGTGAGAGCCACACAAGTCACCCCATCCTGGATTCCCCTGGGTGTCTAGTTTTTAAAAATTTACATGTTTGCTAGGTTTCCCTATGTGCCGGCTGAACGAGGGTCCAAAATCCACAGCTAGGCACATTGCAAAAAAAGGGTTCGTTGTCACTGGAAAGATGTGATGTGTCCACATTGCGTTTTGGGCCGTTTCCTGTCGCGGGGACCAGGCCTACCCACACAAGTGAGGTATAATTTTTATCAAGAGATCTGGGGAAACGCTGGATGGGTGTAAGTTTGTGGCTCCCCGCAGATTCCAGAACTTCCCATCACAGAAAAGTGAGGAAAATTTAGTTTTTTACAAAGCTTGAGGTTTGCAAGGGATTTTGGGTAAAAGAACTGGGTGAGAGCCACACAAGTCACCCCATCCTGGATTCCCCTGGGTGTCTAGTCTTCAAAAATGTACAGGTTTGCTAGGTTTCCCTAGGCGCCAGCTGCTCGAGGGTCCAAAATCAACAGCCTGCATTGCGAAAAAAGGGTCTGTTTTCACTGGAAAAATGTAATGTGTCCACGTTGCGTTTTGGGCCATTTCCTGTCACCGGGACTAGGCCTACCCACTCAAGTGAGGTACCAATTTTATTGGGAAACTTGGGGGAATGCTGGGTAGGTGGAAGTTTGTGGCTCCCTGCAGATTCCTGAACTTTCCATCAAAGAAATATGAGGAAATTGTGGTTTCTTTTACAAAGTTTTAGGTTTGCAGGGGATTCTGGGAAACAGAACCTGGTGAGAGCCACACAAGTCACTCCATCCTGGATTCCTCTGGGTTTTTAGTTTAAAAAAATGTACAGGTTTTCTATGTTTATCTAGGTACCGGCTGAACTAGTGTCCAAAATTCACAGCTAGGCACATTGCGATAAAAGGGTCTGTTTTCACTGGAAAAATGTAATGTGCCCACATTGCATTTTGGGCCATTTCCTGTTGCGGGCACTAGGCCTACCCACACAAGTGAGGTAACATTTTTATTAGGAGACTTGGGGAAATGCTGGGTGGGTGTAAGGTTGTGGCTCCTCGTAGATTCCAGAACTTTCCATCACAGAAATTTGTCGAAAATGTGTTTCTTTTAAAAGGTTTGCGGTTTGCAAGGGATTCTGGGTAACAGAACCTCGTGAGAGCCACACAAGTCACCCCATCCTGGATTCCCCTGGGTGTCTTTTTAAAAAAAAGTTACAGGTTTTCTAGGTTTCCCTATGTGCCGGCTGAGCGTGCGTCCAAAATCCACAGCTAGGCACATTGCATAAAAAGGGTCCGTTGCCACTGGAAAAATGTGATGTGTCCACGTTGCATTTTGAGCCGTTTCCTGTCGCGGGGACTAGGCCTACTCACACAAGTGAGGTACCATTTTTATCAGGAGACCTGGGGAAATGCTGGGTGGGTGTAAGTTTGTGGCTCCGGAAGATTCCAGAACTTTCCATCACAGAAATGTGAGGAAAGTTTTTTTGTGTGCAAAGTTTGAGGTTTGCAAGTGATTCTGGGTAACAGAACCTGGTGAGAGCCAGACACGTCACCCCATCCTAGATTACTCTGGGTGTCTAGTTTTCACAAATGTACAGGTTTGATTGGTTTCCCTATGTGCCGGCTGAGCGAGGGTCCAAAATCCACATCTAGGCACATTGCGAAAATAGGATCCGTTGCCACTGGAAAAATGTGATGTGCCCACATTGCGTTTTGGGCCATTTACTGTCGTGGGCACTAGGCCTACCCACACAAGTGAGGTACCATTTTTAACAGAAGACTTGGGGAAATGCTGGGTGGGTGGAAGTTTGTGTCTCCCCACAGATTCCAGAACTTTCCATCACAGAAATGTGAGGAAAGTTTTTTTGTGTGCAAAGTTTGAGGTTTGCAAGTGATTCTGGGTAACAGAACCTGGTGAGAGCCAGACACGTCACCCCATCCTGGATTCCCCTGGGTGTCTAGTTTTCAAAGATTTCTACCACTAACTGAAAGGAGGTTGAAAGCACAGAAAATAGGAAAAGAAGGCTATGTCCCAGTAAGATGCCAAAAGTGTGTAGAAAATTTTGTTTTTCTGACAAATGCCTGCCTATTCCTGAAAGCTAGGAAGATGGTGATTTTAGCACCACAAACTCTTTGTTGATACCATTTGCAGGGTAAAAAAACAGATGCTTTCTTCTGCAGCACTTTTTTCCCTTTTTCCCCCAAAAACCCCACAATTTAGCTGTATTTTGGCTAACTTCTCAGTCTCCTACATGGGAATCCGCAAACTCTGGGTACCTTTAGAATCTCAGGATGTTGGAAGAAAAAGACGCAAATTTGACGTGAACACCTTATGTAGACAAATAGTTACAGGGGCCTAAGCGCGAACTACCCCAAATAGTTAAAAAATGGCTTAGCACAGGGGGAGAAGGCCTAGCAGTGAAGGGGTTAAATAGCTCAGTAAAATGTTGTTCTTTATCCTTAAAGTAACTTATCATATACATTTATGAAGGAGAAAATCTGGCTATCATAGGTGTACTGACAGTCAACACTGGAGATGTAACTGGTCTGCAAGGAAAAGAAAGTTCTTAGTGGGCATTTTGGCAGTCTTATCCTGTCCTGGTATGACAACATGATTTGGCACATATCCTGGTTGATGAGAATTGTCTTTGGCTGGTTCAAGGCTGGCAGTGCAGTGTGCTGGTCACTGGAAAACTTCGGTCTCCTTCACATCATAGCAACAGAAAGCTTTCTTCTCTTTTCTACTACTCTGGTCACAAGTCTCTTTATAAGGGCACACAAACTTCCTGCCTTACTTTTATCATTCCTCTGACTCGTGCACCAAACATCTGCTTGAAAGGAAAGATCAACACACATACTTGGCCACCAGGGAATTTTACATTCACAAACTGGAAATTCTGAACCTTAAGTTAGAGTGGGTGGAAGACATTTAATTATTATTTCGGGTAGGTGACTATCCACATCAAGAAATAATCACATTCCTTGTTAGGGTGAACCCTCAAAGTTAATCAGTTGAACTCCCTGGTAGCTATAGCACAGAGCAGACAGGCTTAAATTAGGGCAATGTGTACAGTATTTATACAGTATGAAAACAATATTAAAGTCAAAATACAATACTATAAAATTCCAAACTAAATTCTAAAAATAAAATGACATTTAATAAACAAAATTACACCAAAATGGTAAAATCAAATAATGGGAACAGGAGATTTGAATTAAAAAATGTTTAAGTAAGAATATCGCAGAGATGCACAAAGTACCAATCATAGTCAATGTAGACCAGTACATAAGCACAATTTGAGGCCAACCACGATGGCCCACAGGTCGGATATATCAACCAGGTTCGTCCTGGTCAAAGATTTTAACTTCTGACTTAGTTCTTCGAAGCTCAATCCACCACAGGAGTACATTTCTAAACAGCAGGGTTGAGTCCAGGTCCAGTTGCCACTGGTCAGCTGGACAGTTGCAGGAAAACCCTTTCTTAGCTTGTGGTATCCCTGTAGCTTTGAACAGAAGGTCAGCCTTATCACCCTTGGAGTCTACCTTTTTGTCCTTTAGTACAAGATGGGGCTAGTCCAGTCCTTCAGGGCTTCTCTCAGGTAATAGACAGCACTTTTAGTATTCTTCTGTTTGTCATCAGGTCTAGGAGTGGTTAGAAGTGGGTACCAGGAGATGTTCCCGGATGTCCTGCCAACGGTTGCTTATGACACCATTGGAGAACTTGCGGTTGCAATGGTTTAGAAGGTACGTATTACAAATTGCCTTGGAAAGGTCACTCATCAAACATGGATTGTTTTTTATCTCTTTGTTGCCATTCTATTATTTTTCATACAGGCATGATCTGTTTGATTTTTTGTAAAAAGCGGCCTGACATGGTGGCCCACACAATCTGTTTTTTGGGAATTATCGAGTAAGTAATGATGCCATTTTTTAAATACGAGACGAATAGCCAACAGTTCTTTCTCTGCTACGGTGTAATGTGCTTCGGCTGGTAGAAACGTTTTTGTGAGAAAGTGGATTGGGTGTAGATGATTGGTTTGTGCATTTCTTTGAGAAAGAATGGCGCCAATAGCAGTGTCAGAAGCATCTGCCTCCTTGATGAAAGGCTGATTGATGTCAGGGTGGATGAGGATTGGAGCAGTTGTAAAGGACTTCTTTACCTCTTGAAATGCAATTTTAGATTCTGGGGTCCAATGGAATTGAACCCTTTCTTCAGAAGGTGGTTCAAAGGGGTTGCCTTGGCTGAAAAAAGTTTGAAAAAGCACCTGTAAAAGTTTGCAAACCCTAAGAAGGGCTGGATATCCTTTACTGATTTTGGCTTAGGTCAGTCCATGATGGCTTGCACCTTTCTATCTGCCATTGTAATTTCCTGTGGGGATATAATAAAGCCCAGGAATTCCACCTTGTACCTGTGAAATTTGCATTTTTAAAGTTTACAGAACAGACCGTGTTGTTGCAGAGTTGTTAAGATAATCTTAACATACCTTTCATGTTCTGTCAAGGAAGTAGAATAAATCAAGGGATCATCCATGTAAACGATGAGAAAACTGTCAAGATATTCTCGAAGAACATAGTTTACAAAAAACTGACAGACTTTTCTAAACTATCCAATTTTGATTGCAGTTTTTCTATTAGTAGCACTGTAACTCCTTGATGTTCCATTTTATCATTTGCTGTAATTTTGATGATTTCTTGTTCCAGTTGCAGTAATTGTTCATTGAATTTACTACACTCCTCAAGGTTTGGCATCAAACAAACAATAGACTTCTCTTCTTTAACAAAATTATACATTACTTCTGCAACTGAAACATTAGTTGGAAACAGATTTTTGATGATATGGGTTCATAATACTCTCTTCCTTCTTTTGTGAGGACTCCCACTCTTATGTTGTTTAGTATATCTTCGTATTGCATATCAGATGCTTGACGCATATTTTTGATTAACTCTTTGTATTGAAAGTTTTCCCAAATGTTTACATTTCCAATACTTCCTAGTGAATTCATTGTTTAATTATGTAGTAGTTTCTTGAATACAAGTTGTCCTTTTACTGGAGTTAGTTGTAGCAGGTCTCCAAAGACTATGGGGCCGATTCCGATCTCGGCCGGTAGGGCTCCGAATCGGATTCGGCTTTACCGGATCCGATTCGGAGCCCTGTTTCCCGACCGATTCGTACGTGCGTCCGAGCGAGTACGATGCGAAAACTCCGACCGACTCGTTCGCGAGACCCAACCGCACCGACCGACTCGTACGCGAAAGCCGACCGCACCGACCGACTCGCTCGGACACGCCTCGCACCGCGCAATGGAGACGTTCCCCGGCTGGGCAAGTACGATGCGCGCCACGAGCAGTCCGACCGACTCGCACCGTCCAGCTCGAAGGAGCAGTCGGAGCCGTACTTTGGGGGTCCATGTCGGACCCCCCTGTACGTGTAGCCGCACGAGTCGCACACAGGGGGGACCCATGGGTCCCCCCTACCTGTGTGTGTACGGCGCGAGTCGCTTCGCCGTGTACACGCTGTAGGGGGCGCCCTTGTTCGCCTCGCACCCATTAAGTCAATGGGAGCCCGCGCACGTGTTGTACGACAGGCTCCCATTGACTTCACGGGAGTCCGACCGAACCGAGTCCGATGGCATACGTGCGCATCGTACTCGTTAGGTCGGGCTGCTAGGGTCCGATTCGGTCGGAAATCTCTCTGAGTCCGGCTCGGTCAGAGAGATTTCCGGCCTGAATCGGAATCGGCCCCTATTAAGTGTATTCCTCCAAAAAAGCATGGCTTAGTCAGTTTGTAATATCTGCTGCATTCTTAAATGTATAAAAGCTAGCATTAGGTTAGACACCATGCTGACTTAGTAGCTAATTAGTAGCTTTAATTTCTTTAATACTCTTGCTCCCTCATGACAAGCATCACCAGATAATATTTTGTATTCTAATTTGTTGTCATGTTCAACAGGCAGCATTAATAATCGATGAAGGGTAACTCCTTTAATATTATGTGCAGCTAAGCCTGTTGGTGCAGTAACCACACACAACAAATTGGCATCTGATGTCTTCTGTAGATAACTTGTCTGTTCTTTAATCAAGAAGCTTTTTTCAGTTCCAGCTTGACCACTTATGTACAATAGAACTGGTTTATATGAAGAAAATGCACACTCTTTTTTCTCATGCAGAAAACCATGTTGTACTTTACCTTTTATGGCTTCAAAATATCTTTCTTATCTATATTCAATTGCTGAATTAGTTCTAGATCCACAGTTTCCTGTTTTGCTTGCTCCATTGCATTCTCCACCACATGCATGGCTATTGCAGCTTCATTTTGAATGATTGGCTGTCCCAGAGGGTCTTGACTTCAAGGTGTTGAACTTTGACTGCTCTGAGAACTCTCTCATGTAACCCTGGGCGTAGTTCGCATAGTAGCGATACGCGTAGCTACGCGAAGTGCACTTCGCACTACGCATGCTACGCGAACTGCGTAGTGCGGTAGGGAAATGCTGTTTGCACTGATTGCACAGTGCCGGATGCTTGTCCGCACTCTGCAATCATTGCAAACGGCATCTTGCACAGTGCAAGCGGTCGTAGATTCGTACTCGAGCGGCAGCTTTCTCAACGCGGACTGGTAGTTTCTCATCGCGAGCGGTCGCGAGCATACGCGACCACTCCCAATGAGAAACCTGACCTCCCCACATTGAGAATCTCGCCAGGAGGTTTATTTTCCTCGCTCGCGATCGGCAACTTGATGTTGCTGATCGCGAACGAGGAAAAAGTCTCGCCGGGATGTTGATTTTGCTCGCTCGCGGTCGCCAACTTGACGTTGAGGACCACGAGCAAGCAAAAAATGCCCGCTACGCGTTTTTGCACTGTGCTACGTGCAATTCGCGTAGCACGTAGTAGCGCAAACTCTGCGAGCGTAGCATAGTTTTCCGCCCAGGCTGTCTCAGCAGCAATTGTTTCTTCTTGTTCAATCTCATCTCTCAACAGTTGAAGATACACTGGAAACACAGAGCACTTAATGCTGTCTTTCACAGAGTTGAATGAGTCTTCATAACAGTAAAATTCTCCAAGTAGCTCGCTTTCAGTTAGCCATGGCTTGAGCAACTGCAACAAGGCTAAATAGAAAAACTCTCTTTTGTCGGGAGTTTGTCAATTTAGCTTTTGATGATTGATTAAATTTCCTTTGTTATGTCTGACCAAACATCCTTTACATCCAACGACAACAAATTTTCCTTCTTCTATGTTTTTACTGACATTATTTCTGAATGTATAATGTTGATGTATTTCACAGAGACACATACTTTCCAGATGAGGAATCCTTCTCAGATAGTACGTATCCATCATGTTAGTCTTCAGAATATCTATATTGTGTGGTTCAAATTCGGAAAGATATTGGATTTCAGGAAAAGACTTCAGCACTCTGTTGCGAGTGTTAGCAAGCCCTAAACATACCCATAGAACTCTGCTAGATTTAGAAAACAAACTAGCTGAGCTTAACCGGTCTACACATTCATAACAGACTATCTCTCTGTGAGAAAGCACTTTTAAAACTAAAACTGTACAATTTCTTTGTGAGACTCTTTTCTGCTGAAATCTCCTCCCACATCTCCTTCATCTCAGCTTTCTCTGACTTTGTTATATAAGAGGTGACATACCGAGCAACAACAATTGAGTTGTCTGCAACAAACTGTCCATGTTTGCATTCCACATCTTCAGAATCACAGGGTTGTAGTAGTTAATGTATTTGGAGGCCTATGTTCTTCTTAGGTTGTATGTATTTTTCGGTGATTTCCTTGTAAGTGTATGTCTGACCGCAGACGGGAAGCTGTTGACTCTTCCTTGTGAGATGTCAGGTCACAGGGATTCCAAAACGACATCTTGTATAAAATTTCCCTTTTGCTCTGTATTTTAGCTGACAGTATTTTCATCATCTATGATTTTGGAATCGTAGAACTTGTTGTCTTAATATTTTGTCACCACTCTCCTTTGGGATGGAGAAAGTTACATACTGGTCAATAAAAGACAACATAGACTCATTGATGTCTGTTCCAAACTTTGGGGCATCTTTTACCCACAACAGCATGTGACTATGGGGAGCACGTTTGGCTTGGTACTTTGCACCAAAAGAAATCAGTCACTTCACCAAGAGGAGGTTTTGCTTTGTTCAAGATGAAATCCATCAATGCTTGAAATCTGTGATTAAAATATCTGCAAACATTTGCAGGGTCTAGTGAGCACAGCTTTCCATGAATCTTCAGATGAATGTCTTTTATATTTGAATTTGTCTCCTGCACTGCAAGAATTCTAGCAGGTCATCCCATGCATATTCAGCACAACGGAGCATCAAAAACCAAGTAGGTGCTCCAAGGTTCCTCAACATGCACTTGAGTTCACCATGACGCCGAAACCAATATTCATTAGTCCCACGTTGATATGCCATTAGGTTTCTTAAATTGCATTCCAAGTATTCATCTTTTCCTTGAACTTCTCCAGAAATTCTCTTGCTGATATATTCTGCAAATTAACTTCTGTTTTTAAAATGTGGTTCACAGCACATGAGAGACCAGACAAGCCACTCTCAAATAGTAGGTAAAATATATATGGAATACGCTGACGAAATCTAGGGTCTTCTGAATAAAGTCTAGTAGATCTATATTCAGCTGCAGGGATTTGCACAGGCCACTTGTCATGCCTGCCACCTACTCCAGTAGGAAAAAGATGTGGGAAACACCGAGCTTCCAAACTTTTCTCCCACATACTTAATGGAGCTCCTTTCGCCTCCTTCATTTGAAACAGATCAGTGGCATCACCAATAACCTCTTTAGAATGCAAAGGGTGGATGCTATAATGTTCATAAATTTCTTAAGCTATGGACCGATCCACCTTCTCAATATGACCTGTTGATGGAAATGTCTGATCCTCCATATGTGTGATATCTTGCAGGGTTTCTACATTTCTATAGTAAACATTATTTTGTACCAGATATAAAGTTGCTTTTTTAACTTTGGTAACATCTACTAACTCCTGCCATATCTTCTTGTTTTTCGTAGGCACTCCATTTACAAGAATTACAATTCCTTCTTCTAAATCTCTATCTACCCCTACTGTTTCAATATTTTTTATTGAAATCTAATGGCAAATACACTACTCTACCTTTTAGACCTTTCAGCAGCTCTGTTGGTGGTAACTTGCCTGTCTTTGGCTCAATGCAGACTATAGCCTAAAATGGATGTATACTTTGGATAAGAATGGACTCATAAACATTTAAACCTTGAAGTGCTTCTGAAATGGGAACCAGTTTTAACTTGTTATGTACAGCTGTAGCACGCATTTTATTATCCTCTCATTTATTGTAACAGCACTTACATATAACTTGCTGTGTGGACAAGTCAAAGCTTACCTCTACAAATACGTACACAGCAAACTTTTGCCAGTTATCATTATTTTCTTTTTCACTTTCTAAATACAAGTCAACAGTCCGTGTTTGAATCTTGTAGTGAGTGCATCGACAACATATAGAAACATACTCTGGTTTTTCAGAGCACATTGTGTTAAATTTTGTAATCTCTTCAAAACTATCAACTGCAATACCTGTGTCCTGTTCTGCAACTCCTCCTGTTATCAACTCTTAATTTTCCCTAGAGTCCTGTTCTGGACCAATGAAGCGAAACTGCACATCATCACAAACCTTTTCTACCTCTGCCACATTACCATGCAAAAGTGGTCTATTCATTTCTCCTAAACATAAAGCAGGAGTTTTCAATAGTACAGCCTCCTAACTAAAGTTTGCATTGTTGAGTGGTGTACACCTAACGTCCTGAAATGATGAAAGGTGCTGTGGCACACTTTCTGCTTTCTAACCTTGCAAGGATCCAATCCTTATAAAGTACTTATTTTGTGTTTTAAACTTTGCCTTAGAAAGATACGTAGAGATGTTCTCAATATATCAATGGATTGCTGTTGAATACTACACACACTACTACAATTCTATTTGTATACAGGGGCCTGACTACGCCTTCCCCAGTAGCGGCCCGTGGTGGGAGTGCTGCCGGGCGGTGACGTGGGGTGGGGAGGCAGGGTGGGGTAGTAAACCACAGAATATGGCGGCACAGAGGTAGTAAACAAAAAATAAAACGATTAGCTGCGCGCGCTGCATCGCCAAATGCGATGCAGCGCACGCAACGAAATTCGTTTTATTTATTTTTTTGTTTACTTACCTCTGTGCCGCTGTATTCCGTAGTTTACTACCCCCCACCCTGCTCCTCCCCCGCCCCACATCACCGCCCGACAGCACTCCCACCACGGGCCGCTACTGGCCTTCCCTGTACCTCTTCTGCAATAACTTGTTTTGCATTTCTAGGTATCATCACCTCTCTCGCTATAGGAGTGCCATTCTTCATTTCATAACATCGTCCTCTTTCATCAATAGCATGAACTAATGTGTTATCCTGGAGATAGCTTTACTCATTAAAGAAAGGCTCTGCACTAGAAGTATGTATCCATTGTCCACTATAAAACTGTACAAAAGTTACTTCTATTCACTAATCTTTTCTTCTGGTTTTGCCTCTTTATGCACAACACCATTTTGTCAAGAGTCTTCATTCTGCTTATAATCAAAATAAAAAGAGTCCTCTTCAAAGCAAAGGCCTTATCAACTACTCCCTCAACTCGTTCTTTCTGTTTCAGTGCCTCTCTCCTTCCTCTATACTTTTTCATATTTCTCAGTAGACTTATAACCACTCTACTACAAAACATCCTGGCTCTGATTTCCTTAAACTGCTTCTGTCTCCTGGTATAATGTGTGTCCATCTTTGTTACATTCTTTACAGTTCTTGAAATATACATTTTTGTCCATGCTTTTCTTTCTCATTGCTTTGTTTTTATTTTCATTATTTTTTAATCTTTGCAGGTGTCCACATATATTTTTAAGAAATGACTTTGTCCTCTTACCAGTAGTTCTTTTTCTTTCATAACTTTTTCTGCATTTTGCCCCTTTTGTGTCTCAGTGCTGCGTACTGTAGTTGCTTCTGTTGCTTTTTCCTCCGAAATTTAGTAGGCATTCTAACTGTCTGTAGTTATGTAGATATTGTCCTGTAAAAGAAAAAAATATATTTTAATATTTACTCTAACCAACGTACCAACTGCTTTACTACTGACTTACACATAATAAAAAACTGTCTTTATACTATGTTGCAGTTTTAAATCTACAGATGAACCTAGCTATATAACTACATGCACTTACTTCAATATACCAAACCCAAAGCAAAACACAAAACTTAATTTATTAGTTACCTTTTACCATTATAGCACCCTCTCCTACAACACAGCGGCACCATATCTCAGTTCTCGCTTATACTTGGTAAAAACTGTTTAACCCTTCTGTAGTAAATTTTAAAATGAACATCAACCAAAGTGTAAAAGTGCATATGGTGTCTCAACACTTTAAATCCGAAAAACAACATAAGAGCTATTTGTGTGCCTCTCTACCACTGTGTCACTGGTGGAATTAGTGCCTCAGTACTTTTCTACTTAGGGGTCGATTCCGATGTCGCCAAAAGTGCCTTCCCAATGCTATTCGTAGGCTTACCTTACGTCCGACTCGTAATCGGAGCTTTTTCCTACAAACTAGCAAAGTACGATGCGTATAACAGGCAGATCTCCGACCGAATCGTCCGCTCCGATTCGTGCACTATGTCAGTAGCGAACACGCTCAGGAAACACGGAAACCGAGTCGTACGGAGGCGCAACCTAACCAATTTCCTGATACGCAAGTACGATGCGTCCCCAATACGCGTCGCACAGGGCACCGGCTCCAGCACGTTACAGCATCCGGACGAGGCGTATGAAAGCTCCGAGTCGCGCCAGAACACGATCAACGGGGACGAGACGGAGCAGCCATGTATCCAATCGAGCATGTCTTCCCTATACTGTACGCCCATCGTTACCGACGCGCACGACACAGAAGGTAAGTTAGACACCTACCACACACCAAAATGTCACGAGTACATGAAAGGAAACACCACCATAGGGGGGTGGATGCCTATCCCAAATAGCATATCCCACCCATAGGAGGGTGGATGCCTAACACTCACAGTATTGTCCACCCCATAGGGGGGTGGATGCCTATCACTCCCAGTATTGTCCACCCCATAGGGGGGTGGATGCCTATCACTCCCATTATTGTCCACCCCATAGGGGGGTGGATGCCTATCACTCCCAGTATTTTCCACTCCATAGGGGGGTGGATTCCTATCACTCACAGCATATCCCACCCATAGGGGGTGGATGCCTATCACTCCCAGTATTGTCCACCCCATAGGGGTGGGTGCCTAACACTCACAGTATTGTCCACCCCATAGGGGGTGGATGCCCATCACTCACAGCATATCCCACCCATAGGGGGTGGGTGCCTATCACTCCCATTATTGTCCACCCCATAGGGGGTGGTTGCCTATCACTCACAGTATTGTCCACCCCATATGGGGTGGATGCCTATCACTCCCAGTATTGTCCACCCCATAGGGGGTGGATGCCTATCACTCCCAGCATATCCCACCCATAGGGGGTGGATGCCTATCACTCCCAGTATTGTCCACCCCATAGGGGGATGGGTGCCTAACACTCACAGTATTGTCCACCCCATAGGGGGGTGGGTGCCTATCACTCACAGTATTGTCCACCCCATAGGGGGGTGGATGCCTATCACTCCCAGTATTGTCCACCCCATAGGGGGGTGGATGCCTATCACTCCCAGCATATCCCACCCATAGGGGGGTGGATGCCTATCACTCCCAGTATTGTCCACCCCATTGGGGGGTGGGTGCCTAAAACTCACAGTATTGTCCACCCCATAGGTGGGTGGATGCCCATCACTCACAGCATATCCCACCCATAGGGGGGTGGATGCCTATCACTCCCATTATTGTCTACCCCATAGGGGGGTGGATGCCTATCACTCCCAGCATATCCCACCCATAGGGGGGTGGATGCCTATCACTCACAGCATATCCCACCCATAGGGGGGTGGATGCCTATCACTCCCAGTATTGTCCACCCCTTAGGGGGGTGGGTGTCTATCACTCACAGTATTGTCCACCCCATAGGGGGGTGGGTGCCTAACACTCACAGTATTGTCCACCCCATAGGGGGGTGGATGCCTATCACTCCCAGCATATCCCACCCATAGGGGGTGGATGCCTATCACTCCCAGCATATCCCACCCATAGGGGGGTGGATGCCTATCACTCCCAGTATTGTCCACCCATAGGGGGGTGGATGCCTATCACTCACAGCATATCCCACCCATAGGGGGGTGGATGCCTATCACTCCCAGTATTGTCCACCCCATAGGGGGGTGGGTGCCTATCACTCACAGTATGGTCCACCCCATAGGGGGGTGGGTGCCTAACACTCACAGTATTGTCCACCCCATAGGGGCGTGGATGCCTATCAAAATGACCATCCCCTCTCATAGGGGGCAGGATGCCCATCAACACCAGAATACACACACATAGGGAGACTAAGCAAACCACCCCCTCTACCATCTTTGCAACATTGCATGTTTGTATGTGAAAAATGCTCACAACACACATTGTGGCAGTGGACATACAATGTGACTCACAACACATGTGTGCCCAAAATGTTAATGTGTGTCACTAATATCCTGCAGCAACTGATCACTGTGGTAATGGTGTCTAACCCCCCCATCACCACAGTGACCAAAAGCTGATTGTGTGCATCAGAATTCCTGCATCTACTGATCATTGTGGTAATGGGGTCTAAACCCCCCATCACTACAGTGACCAAAAGGTGATTGTGGGGTTCAAAATTCCTGCATCTACTGATCACTGTGGTAATGGGGTCTAAACCCCCCATCACTACAGTGACCAAAAGGTGATTGTGTGCATCAGAATTCCTGCATCTACTGATCATTGTGGTAATGGGGTCTAAACCCCCCATCACTACAGTGACCAAAAGGTGATTGTGGTGTTCAAAATTCCTGCATCTACTGTTCATTGTGGTAATGGGGTCTAAACCCCCATCACCACAGTGACCAAAAGCTGATTGTGTGCATCAGAATTCCTGCATCTACTGATCATTGTGGTAATGGGGTCTGAACCCCCATCACTACAGTGACCAAAAGGTGATTGTGGGGTTCAAAATTCCTGCATCTACTGATCATTGTGGTAATTGTGTCTAAACCCCCATCACTACAGTGACCAAAAGGTGATTGTGGGGTTCAAAATTCCTGCATCTACTGATCATTGTGGTAATGGGGTCTAAACCCCCATCACTACAGTGACCAAAAGGTGATTGTGGGGTACACCAATGCAGCATCAAATGATCATTGTGGTAATGGGACATAAACCCCCCATCACCACAGTGACCAAAAGGTCATTGTGTACATGAAAATAGCAGCATCTTCAAAATAGCATGCATGAGTCCGTGTCCAAATTGCACAAGCAATGTTGTGGCAATGTAGTGGTTGTGTCACATACAAACATAGATTTGGTTTGGCAAATATTGCCGTATATCACAAGAACACCCTCTGCCATGTGCAGACAAGCAATGGCCATGATCCTTGACAATGACTCCAGTGAACAGTTAGACAATGTGCAAAGTGAGCACCATGAGGAATACACACATATCTACACCAACAGACACACACACTAAGGAATCCTGTGGAGACTGTAGATGTTAGGTGAACAAGTCCCATACCATGTCAGCAATGGGAAATACCAAACATGATGAATGTGCAGGCTTATGAGCCAGGAGACGCAGGGACACTAGGTAAAACCGCCCAAAAACATACTGCCAATGGCCGGGAAAAGACATAACAGTGCAGTGGTGCGGTTGCACAAACACAGACACCATTACAATAGCAAGTTCATGATACACATCATCAACATCATGTACATCATATGCAACACCACTGGATAACAAAAATGGCTTTATTCAGCAATAAAATATATATGAATGTTCATGGCACGATGCGAAAAGGCCAATGGCCAGTCCA
The DNA here is from genome assembly GCA_963921515.1 of Calotriton arnoldi. Classification (NCBI taxonomy): domain Eukaryota; kingdom Metazoa; phylum Chordata; class Amphibia; order Caudata; family Salamandridae; genus Calotriton; species Calotriton arnoldi. The sequence continues at coordinate 60,296 of CAWUFW010017439.1, forward strand.
TCAAAGAGTCCTACCAGGGTAATATGTGAAAACTTGTCATCCATTTATTGCCTGCACTGCTATGGACCAGGGACATCTCACCCCTTGGAGGGGCATACATAGTGGCAGGCCAGGCACCGCAGGGACAGGATCAGGGGACAGGAGAATGGGGCAGGGGAGGTGTGGTGGGTGCAGGAGTGACGCCAGCAACTGCAGTGGAGGGGTCTGACACAGTGGGCGCCATCACCACTGCTGGGCACAAGTCAGATGTGGTGTTTTCCTGCACCACTGCAGTGTGCGGGACAGATGTGGTGGACGGGCTCTCAACTGCAGTGCCCAAATCAGACAGGGGGATGTGCCTCCTGCTGCAGTGCCAACATCAAGAGGAGTGAAATGGGGTTCAGATGAGGTGGGCAGGACAGAGGGGGGAGACACGGTCTCCACACCAGTGGCAGGAACAGGCTGAGCATGTGAGGCGGGGTGGAAGTGCATGTGGAAGGGGGGAGGGCCTAAGCATCCTAGGTATGTGGTATGGGTGTGTGGGTGAACTTGGTGCAGGGAATGGCCGTAGGACCTGTGTATTGGCGTCCGGGGGGCTGCAGGATGGAGAGTGTGAGGTGGATGCCTGTGCTTTTGGTGGTGTCTTACCCTTCCTGGTCCGGGGAGACTTGCGGGTGGGGGCCTCAGTGTCCATGCGCCTGGGGGAGGGTGTCCGGTTTGCAGGGGAACTTCCCTCTGTGCGTGGTGACTTCCTCTTCCCCTTGTAAGTTGGAGCAGATGGGTCTGTGGGGAAGAGGCCAAGGTCACAGAGGAAGAGCTTCTTGGAAGTGGGGGTAGTAGGTGAGGCAAGGGAAGGTGTTTTGGAGGGAGAGGCATCTGAGGAATGCGGAGTGCTTGTGGATGCCTGTATGTGTGTCTGTGACTCATCCCCTGTGTGTGTGCCATCAGTCCCTGGAGTGTGCGTGCTTGTGGATCTAGACTTTGGCTTGCGTGTCTGTGTGCTGCTATTGCCTGATGTGGTGCGTGCATGTGCGGGTGTGTGTGTCTGTTGGACAGGCAGGGGAGTGGTGACTGTGAATGTGGCAGAGGTAGCAGGGGTGAGGGCCTGTTGGAGGAGGGACACTGCTGCCGTCTGTGTGGAGGCCATGGCCTGAATGGTCTGATGTAGGGCAGACATGTTTGATGAGATGCCCTCCATGAAGGACACCAGTTGTGTCAACAGACTGGTGTGGGAATGGAGGACACTCAGCATCGCTGTCTGACCTACATGGAGCTGCTTCAGTAAGTCCACAGACTCCACACTCAGGCCAGCAGGGGAGACAGGGGCAGGGGGTGCAGTGCCTGGCACGAAGGAGACATGCTCCCTTACACGGGAGCCTCCATGGACATCTGGAATGGGAGTAGATGGGAGGGTGGAGATGGTGGTGGTGGCGGGGCCAGACTTGCTAGGTGTTGTCTGGGGGCTGCTGGCACCCGCCTCCACAAGGGAGTCATCACTGAAGCTGGCGTGTTCCTCAGCCGAGGTGGACGTAGCCGAGGTCTCCTCAGTGTGGCTCCCCTCACCGTCCGTTCCACTGGGTCCCTCCGAATCCTCCGCAGCGGACCCTGTCTGGCGCTGTGGCTCCTCATGGTCCGTGGAGCTGTCTCCTCCAGTGTCTGCAGATGTAACTGCAAATCAACAGGGTAAACAGAGAAACATCAGTCACCTGTATAGACATCACACATCACAGTCAGTACAGCACATGGCAGCGCACGTATGTGCATCATTTGCAGTAAATACTCTTAAGTGCAGACACATATTTGTCAAACACACGTCAGTCTGCCAGTAAACCATGCCCCTCATATCCTACATGTCCATGGAGACATCAGTCTGGTGCATGTAGCCAGACACTACTCATTTGTGCACACATGCACCACATAGACAGTTGTCTGAACTGCAGGATTTGTGATTGAAATGTGTCAGTACACACATATACCATCTCCTGCCACTGAGTTTGTACATGTGTCAGGTAAAGGGATGGCCAAAGTAATTGTCAGTAATATGGATATGCTTCCTTCACCACGCACCATGATGTGCTCATGTCTTGCTGGACGATGCCACAATTGAGTGCATGCAGGACAGCTTCCATCACTGCAGGATACACTATAGCAAATGAAACAACATGCTACAGGGCAGTCTGGGTAATCAGTCATTGCTGCCTTCTGTCACTGGGGCAGTGCATCACAAAACCAACAGTCTGCACTGTATCTCAATCATGTAGTTGTGGGGAATATAAGCCCTGCATCTGTCAAGTGCACATGTTGCCCCACATGTTAAGGCAAATGATGATCCCACGTCATACATATGCCACAGTAGAGTGACAGCAAGCACAAGTCTGGCAACATGATCACATCACAGTCTGATGACAATGAAGTATAGCTGCCTGCACTTAAATTTTGGATACACCATCAGGCACAGTCAAGTGATTACACACCGATGTTTGACCCCATCGTGAAGGTCCAACAGCCACATGTCAGCTGTCTGACCACCCAAAAATAATTGACACCCCAGGAGTCTAAAAAGCTAGCCCACTCCACAATGAGACAGAGGCTGACACCTAATTGCACATTGCACAATGCATTTAATTTACTTTGACACACATGATTAGGAGAACTGAGTGTACACCATGTCCGGAGTAGGCATACCTGACCTGGTCCATGTGCAACATGGGATTAGCCTGAACAGTAGGCATGTGTCCATGCATGTGTGACACACATGATGGACGTACTTCAGAGATCACAACATTGTCACACATGCTGCATGTGTGTTTGGGAAACACCCCAGACACATATGGCGAGGCAGAGCATCAACTAGGACACGTATATATGGCCCACACAGAGTGCATGTCACATATCTGTCAATGTGCAGATACATGTCAATAAATTCCCCACTCATGAAGGCTAATACATTCTGCCGGTAGCAGATGCGGTCCCCCACATCAACCTTGGACAACAGCAGGCCCCCCCCCTTGAGACATGTCACTGACTGAAAGGGACACACCTGTGTATCAGATGAGGAAGGGCCATTACAGAAATAATGGACATGATTCTAGTTCAAGCAGACAGACAAACTGTGGTAGCGTAACCAGGCTGAAGGAATGCAAAGATCATGTTAGACACAGTTCACAGACAAGGCATGCAGTTACCCCCTCCTTGCTGCTGTCTGGCCTTTAACAGCTCATCCAGGTCAGGGAAGACCACTGGCAGAATCCGGCGCATGTGGGGGTCAGTGTCCGGTGTCCGCCCCTACTGCGAGGAGGCGACAGCTGCAGCAGGACTCTAGCAATGCGTCTGGTCCAGCCACGTAAGTCCTGCCAACTCTTCTGGCAGCTGCGGATGCGACGCCTGTGGACCCCCACAGATCGAACTGCCCTGGCAATGGTCAGCCAGATCTCCTGTTTCTGATGGGCATCAACCTGTGAGGATGACAAAGTTAAAGGGCCATTAACACACATACAACATGTTTGTGCATCACACAGGTGGATAAACATGTGCTTTTCACTAGGCCTGGGCGGAAAACTACGCTAGGCTCGCGTAGTTTGCGTAGTTTGCGCAACTATGCGCTACGCGAATTGCACGTAGCACAGTGCAAAAACGTGTAGCGTAGCGGGCATTTTTTGCTTGCTCGCGGTCCTCAACGTCAAGTTGGCGACCGCGAGCGAGCAAAATGACATCCCGGCGAGACTTTTTCCTCGTTCGCGATCAGGAACATCAAGTTGCCGATCGCAAGCGTGGAAAATAAACCTCCCGGCGAGATTCTCAACGCGGGGAGGTCAGGTTTCTCATTGCGAGTGGTCGCGTATGCTCGCGACCGCCAGCGATGAGAAACTACCAGTCCGCGTTGAGAAAACTGCTGCTCGAGTACAAATCTACTCGAGCGGCAGAAAACGCTGTGCAAGATGCCGTTTGCAATGATTGCACAGTGCGGACAAGCATCCGGCACTGTGCAATCATTGCGAACAGCATTTCCTACTGCACTACGCAGTTCGCGTAGTACTACGCGTAGCTCGCGTAGTGCGAAGTGCACTTCGCGTAGCTACGCGTAGCGCTACTACGTGAACTACGCCCAGGGTTACTTTTCACAAGGGCATCTGATGTACACAGGTAGTGCAACTATGTGGATGGACACTTGTCCTGCATCACCAACATGGAAACATTGCCTGGGTAGTATGACCGTCTCTAAATGCACTCTCACAGCACCGTACCTGTTCACTGCAGGTACCTGCACACTTTGGGTGTGACAACTACTGAGTGAACATGCTAGCCACTGCTTCACACAATGCCATTAGTGCGAGTCAGACAAGATGCACAATGAGAGAGGATGTGGACTGCACACTCACCTGCTCCCCTGGTTTCCCATACAGCTTGCTGTACTGTGGTAGGAGGCTGTCCATCGGGGCCTGGTTTTCCTCTCTCTTTCAAGGCTGGGGCCCTCTCCACAGTACGTGCCATACTTGGAGCCAGAGGATACAGAGACAGCAGCAGTGGTAGCAGAGATGTCTATATGGAGCATTCAGTGCAGGCAAGTGAGCTCTCAGGGCAAGAGACAGCCTTATATCTGTGCTGCAGAGGCAGAATCGGTCCCATGCGTACAAAGCGATAGGTCCGACTCGTTCGCATCCTATGAATTAGTCCAATCCATGAGATAGGACGCATCGGACACGCCTACCGCAACGTTCAAAATACCTGCATCATGACAGTTTAGATTTTGATACATTTGTTCAAAAAGTAAACCGAATCGTACCGTACGCGAATTGTGCACGATGCAAAATCCGCGTCTGTCACCATGACGAGCAACAGGCAATCAGTGCGTCCGGCTCGCTCAGGATGTGGCAGACGCGTGTATTGAAAACTCACCCGCGTCGAACAGCATTGAATCAAGCATGCAATCTGTCAGTCCGGCTCGGTCAAGATGTGGCAGACGCATGTATTGAAAACTCACCCGCGTCGAACAGCATTGAATCAAGCATGCAATCTGTCAGTCCGGCTCGCTCAGGATGTGGCAGACGCATGTATTGAAAACTCACCCGCGTCGAACAGCATTGAATCAAGCATGCAATCTGTCAGTCCGGCTCGATCAGGATGTGGCAGACGCGTGTATTGAAAACTCACCCGCGTCGAACAGCATTGAATCAAGCATGCAATCTGTCAGTCCGGCTCGGTCAGGATGTGGCAGACGCGTGCATGCAATGCCCACACATCAACTCAGACAATGTATGTATGAATAATGGCATGCTGTATGCCCTGTGTGGATGGAGTTCTGCACATGTCAAATGGGACAGACACAATAGACAAGACTACTCACATTATGATCCTAGCTTGCAGTGCAACTATAGCAGTGTTTGTGAGGGACTTGACTAGTGTGAGTGACCACTTCACAGATCTTCCTCAAAACGAATTTAGTTGTGCGCGCTGCATCGCCAAATGCGATGCAGCGCACGCAACGAAATTCGTTTTATTTATTTTTTTGTTTACTTACCTCTGTGCCGCTGTATTCCGTAGTTTACTACCCCCCACCCTGCTCCTCCCCGCCCCACATCACCGCCCGACAGCACTCCCACCACGGGCCGCTACTGGCCTTCCTGTACCTCTTCTGCAATAACTTGTTTTGCATTTCTAGGTATCATCACCTCTCTCGCTATAGGAGTGCCATTCTTCATTTCATAACATCGTCCTCTTTCATCAATAGCATGAACTAATGTGTTATCCTGGAGATAGCTTTACTCATTAAAGAAAGGCTCTGCACTAGAAGTATGTATCCATTGTCCACTATAAAACTGTACAAAAGTTACTTCTATTCACTAATCTTTTCTTCTGGTTTTGCCTCTTTATGCACAACACCATTTTGTCAAGAGTCTTCATTCTGCTTATAATCAAAATAAAAAGAGTCCTCTTCAAAGCAAAGGCCTTATCAACTACTCCTCAACTCGTTCTTTCTGTTTCAGTGCCTCTCTCCTTCCTCTATACTTTTTCATATTTCTCAGTAGACTTATAACCACTCTACTACAAAACATCCTGGCTCTGATTTCCTTAAACTGCTTCTGTCTCCTGGTATAATGTGTGTCCATCTTTGTTACATTCTTTACAGTTCTTGAAATATACATTTTTGTCCATGCTTTTCTTTCTCATTGCTTTGTTTTTATTTTCATTATTTTTTAATCTTTGCAGGTGTCCACATATATTTTTAAGAAATGACTTTGTCCTCTTACCAGTAGTTCTTTTTTCTTTCATAACTTTTTCTGCATTTTGCCCCTTTTGTGTCTCAGTGCTGCGTACTGTAGTTGCTTCTGTTGCTTTTTCCTCCGAAATTTAGTAGGCATTCTAACTGTCTGTAGTTATGTAGATATTGTCCTGTAAAAGAAAAAAATATATTTTAATATTTACTCTAACCAACGTACCAACTGCTTTACTACTGACTTACACATAATAAAAAACTGTCTTTATACTATGTTGCAGTTTTAAATCTACAGATGAACCTAGCTATATAACTACATGCACTTACTTCAATATACCAAACCCAAAGCAAAACACAAAACTTAATTTATTAGTTACCTTTTACCATTATAGCACCCTCTCCTACAACACAGCGGCACCATATCTCAGTTCTCGCTTATACTTGGTAAAAAAACTGTTTAACCCTTCTGTAGTAAATTTTAAAATGAACATCAACCAAAGTGTAGAAGTGCATATGGTGTCTCAACACTTTAAATCCGAAAAAACAACATAAGAGCTATTTGTGTGCCTCTCTACCACTGTGTCACTGGTGGAATTAGTGCCTCAGTACTTTTCTACTTAGGGGTCGATTCCGATGTCGCCAAAAGTGCCTTCCCAATGCTATTCGTAGGCTTACCTTACGTCCGACTCGTATCCAGAGCTTTTTCCTACAAACTAGCAAAGTACGATGCGTATAACAGGCAGATCTCCGACCGAATCGTCCGCTCCGATTCGTGCACTATGTCAGTAGCGAACAGGCTCAGGAAACACAGAAACCGAGTCGTACGGAGGCGCAACCTAACCAATTTCCTGATACGCAAGTACGATGCGTCCCCAATACGCGTCGCACAGGGCACCGGCTCCAGCACGTTACAGCATCCGGACGAGGCGTATGAAAGCTCCGAGTCGCGCCAGAACACGATCAACGGGGACGAGACGGAGCAGCCATGTATCCAATCGCGCATGTCTTCCCTATACTGTACGCCCATCGTTACAGACGCGCACGACACAGAAGGTAAGTTAGACACCTACCACACACCAAAATGTCACGAGTACAGGAAAGGAAACACCACCATAGGGGGGTGGATGCCTATCCCAAATAGCATATCCCACCCATAGGGGGGTGGATGCCTAACACTCACAGTATTGTCCACCCCATAGGGGGGTGGATGCCTATCACTCCCAGTATTGTCCACCCCATAGGGGGGTGGATGCCTATCACTCCCATTATTGTCCACCCCATAGGGGGGTGGATGCCTATCACTCCCAGTATTGTCCACTCCATAGGGGGGTGGATTCCTATCACTCACAGCATATCCCACCCATAGGAGGGTGGATGCCTATCACTCCCAGTATTGTCCACCCCATAGGGGGGTGGGTGCCTATCACTCCCATTATTGTCCACCCCATAGGGGGGTGGTTGCCTATCACTCACAGTATTGTCCACCCCATATGGGGGTGGATGCCTATCACTCCCAGTATTGTCCACCCCATAGGGGGTGGATGCCTATCACTCCCAGCATATCCCACCCATAGGGGGGTGGATGCCTATCACTCCCAGTATTGTCCACCCCATAGGGGGATGGGTGCCTAACACTCACAGTATTGTCCACCCCATAGGGGGGTGGGTGCCTATCACTCACAGTATTGTCCACCCCATAGGGGGGGTGGATGCCTATCACTCCCAGTATTGTCCACCCCATAGGGGGGTGGATGCCTATCACTCCCACCATATCCCACCCATAGGGGGGTGGATGCCTATCACTCCCAGTATTGTCCACCCCATTGGGGGGTGGGTGCCTAAAACTCACAGTATTGTCCACCCCATAGGTGGGTGGATGCCCATCACTCACAGCATATCCCACCCAAAGGGGGGTGGATGCCTATCACTCCCATTATTGTCTACCCCATAGGGGGGTGGATGCCTATCACTCCCAGCATATCCCACCCATAGGGGGGTGGATGCCTATCACTCACAGCATATCCCACCCATAGGGGGTGGATGCCTATCACTCCCAGTATTGTCCACCCCATAGGGGGTGGGTGTCTATCACTCACAGTATTGTCCACCCCATAGGGGGTGGGTGCCTAACACTCACAGTATTGTCCACCCCATAGGGGGTGGATGCCTATCACTCCCAGCACATCCCACCCATAGGGGGTGGATGCCTATCACTCCCAGCATATCCCACCCATAGGGGGTGGATGCCTATCACTCCCAGCATATCCCACCCATAGGGGGGTGGATGCCTATCACTCCCAGTATTGTCCACCCATAGGGGGTGGATGCCTATCACTCACAGCATATCCCACCCATAGGGGGGTGGATGCCTATCACTCCCAGTATTGTCCACCCCATAGGGGGGTGGGTGCCTATCACTCACAGTATGGTCCACCCCATAGGGGGGTGGGTGCCTAACACACACAGTATTCTCCACCCCATAGGGGCGTGGATTCCTATCAAAATGACCATCCCCTCTCATAGGGGGCAGGATGCCCATCAACACCAGAATACACACACATAGGGAGACTAAGCAAACCACCCCCTCTACCATCTTTGCAACATTGCATGTTTGTATGTGAAAAATGCTCACAACACACATTGTGGCAGTGGACATACAATGTGACTCACAACACATGTGTGCCCAAAATGTTAATGTGTGTCACTAATATCCTGCAGCAACTGATCACTGTGGTAATGGTGTCTAACCCCCATCACCACAGTGACCAAAAGCTGATTGTGTGCATCAGAATTCCTGCATCTACTGATCATTGTGGTAATGGGGTCTAAACCCCCATCACTACAGTGACCAAAAGGTGATTGTGGGGTTCAAAATTCCTGCATCTACTGATCACTGTGGTAATGGGGTCTAAACCCCCATCACTACAGTGACCAAAAGGTGATTGTGTGCATCAGAATTCCTGCATCTACTGATCATTGTGGTAATGGGGTCTAAACCCCCCATCACTACAGTGACCAAAAGGTGATTGTGGTGTTCAAAATTCCTGCATCTACTGTTCATTGTGGTAATGGGGTCTAAACCCCCCATCACCACAGTGACCAAAAGCTGATTGTGTGCATCAGAATTCCTGCATCTACTGATCATTGTGGTAATGGGGTCTGAACCCCCATCACTACAGTGACCAAAAGGTGATTGTGGGGTTCAAAATTCCTGCATCTACTGATCATTGTGGTAATTGTGTCTAAACCCCCCATCACTACAGTGACCAAAAGGTGATTGTGGGGTTCAAAATTCCTGCATCTACTGATCATTGTGGTAATGGGGTCTAAACCCCCATCACTACAGTGACCAAAAGGTGATTGTGGGGTACACCAATGCAGCATCAAATGATCATTGTGGTAATGGGACATAAACCCCCCATCACCACAGTGACCAAAAGGTCATTGTGTACATGAAAATAGCAGCATCTTCAAAATAGCATGCATGAGTCCGTGTCCAAATTGCACAAGCAATGTTGTGGCAATGTAGTGGTTGTGTCACATACAAACATAGATTTGGTTTGGCAAATATTGCCGTATATCACAAGAACACCCTCTGCCATGTGCAGACAAGCAATGGCCATGATCCTTGACAATGACTCCAGTGAACAGTTAGACAATGTGCAAAGTGAGCACCATGAGGAATACACACATATCTACACCAACAGACACACACACTAAGGAATCCTGTGGAGACTGTAGATGTTAGGTGAACAAGTCCCATACCATGTCAGCAATGGGAGATACCAAACATGATGAATGTGCAGGCTTATGAGCCAGGAGACGCAGGGACACTAGGGTAAAACCGCCCAAAAACATACTGCCAATGGCCGGGAAAAGACATAACAGTGCAGTGGTGCGGTTGCACAAACACAGACACCATTACAATAGCAAGTTCATGATACACATCATCAACATCATGTACATCATATGCAACACCACTGGATAACAAAAATGGCTTTATTCAGCAATAAAATATATATGAATGTTCATGGCACGATGCGAAAAGGCCAATGGCCAGTCCATCAAAGAGTCCTACCAGGGTAATATGTGAAAACTTGTCATCCATTTATTGCCTGCACTGCTATGGACCAGGGACATCTCACCCCTTGGAGGGGCATACATAGTGGCAGGCCAGGCACCGCAGGGACAGGATCAGGGGACAGGAGAATGGGGCAGGGGAGGTGTGGTGGGTGCAGGAGTGACGCCAGCAACTGCAGTGGAGGGGTCTGACACAGTGGGCGCCGTCACCACTGCTGGGCACAAGTCAGATGTGGTGTTTTCCTGCACCACTGCAGTGTGCGGGACAGATGTGGTGGACGGGCTCTCAACTGCAGTGCCCAAATCAGACGGGGGGGATGTGCCTCCTACTGCAGTGCCAACATCAAGAGGAGTGAAATGGGGTTCAGATGAGGTGGGCAGGACAGAGGGGGGAGACACGGTCTCCACACCAGTGGCAGGAACAGGCTGAGCATGTGAGGTGGGGGTGGAAGTGCATGTGGAAGGGGGGAGGGCCTAAGCATCCTAGGTATGTGGTATGGGTGTGTGGGTGAACTTGGTGCAGGGAATGGCCGTAGGACCTGTGTATTGGCGTCCGGGGGGCTGCAGGATGGAGAGTGTGAGGTGGATGCCTGTGCTTTTGGTGGTGTCTTACCCTTCCTGGTCCGGGGAGACTTGCGGGTGGGGGCCTCAGTGTCCATGCGCCTGGGGGAGGGTGTCCGGTTTGCAGGGGAACTTCCTCTGTGCAGTGGTGACTTCCTCTTCCCCTTGTAAGTTGGAGCAGATGGGTCTGTGGGGAAGAGGCCAAGGTCACAGAGGAAGAGCTTCTTGGAAGTGGGGGTAGTAGGTGAGGCAAGGGAAGGTGTTTTGGAGGGAGAGGCATCTGAGGAATGCGGAGTGCTTGTGGATGCCTGTATGTGTGTCTGTGACTCATCCCCTGTGTGTGTGCCATCAGTCCCTGGAGTGTGCGTGCTTGTGGATCTAGACTTTGGCTTGCGTGTCTGTGTGCTGCTATTGCCTGATGTGGTGCGTGCATGTGCGGGTGTGTGTGTCTGTTGGACAGGCAGGGGAGTGGTGACTGTGAATGTGGCAGAGGTAGCAGGGGTGAGGGCCTGTTGGAGGAGGGACACTGCTGCCGTCTGTGTGGAGGCCATGGCCTGAATGGTCTGATGTAGGGCAGACATGTTTGATGAGATGCCCTCCATGAAGGACACCAGTTGTGTCAACAGACTGGTGTGGGAATGGAGGACACTCAGCATCGCTGTCTGACCTACATGGAGCTGCTTCAGTAAGTCCACAGACTCCACACTCAGGGCAGCAGGGGAGACAGGGGCAGGGGGTGCAGTGCCTGGCACGAAGGAGACATGCTCCCTTACACGGGAGCCTCCATGGACATCTGGAATGGGAGTAGATGGGAGGGTGGAGATGGTGGTGGTGGCGGGGCCAGACTTGCTAGGTGTTGTCTGGGGGCTGCTGGCACCCGCCTCCACAAGGGAGTCATCACTGAAGCTGGCGTGTTCCTCAGCCGAGGTGGACGTAGCCGAGGTCTCCTCAGTGTGGCTCCCCTCACCGTCCGTTCCACTGGGTCCCTCCGAATCCTCCGCAGCGGACCCTGTCTGGCGCTGTGGCTCCTCATGGTCCGTGGAGCTGTCTCCTCCAGTGTCTGCAGATGTAACTGCAAATCAACAGGGTAACAGAGAAACATCAGTCACCTGTATAGACATCACACATCACAGTCAGTACAGCACATGACAGCGCACGTATGTGCATCATTTGCAGTAAATACTCTTAAGTGCAGACACATATTTGTAAAACACACATGTCAGTCTGCCAGTAAACCATGCCCCTCATATCCTACATGTCCATGGAGACATCAGTCTGGTGCATGTAGCCAGACACTACTCATTTGTGCACACATGCACCACATAGACAGTTGTCTGAACTGCAGGATTTGTGATTGAAATGTGTCAGTACACACATATACCATCTCCTGCCACTGAGTTTGTACATGTGTCAGGTAAAGGGATGGCCAAAGTAATTGTCAGTAATATGGATATGCTTCCTTCACCACGCACCATGATGTGCTCATGTCTTGCTGGACGATACCACAATTGAGTGCATGCAGGACAGCTTCCATCACTGCAGGATACACTATAGCAAATGAAACAACATGCTACAGGGCAGTCTGGGTAATCAGTCATTGCTGCCTTCTGTCACTGGGGCAGTGCATCACAAAACCAACAGTCTGCACTGTATCTCAATCATGTAGTTGTGGGGAATATAAGCCCTGCATCTGTCAAGTGCACATGTTGCCCCACTGCTACCCACATGTTAAGGCAAATGATGATCCCACGTCATACATATGCCACAGTAGAGTGACAGCAAGCACAAGTCTGGCAACATGATCACATCACAGTCTGATGACAATGAAGTATAGCTGCCTGCACTTAAATTTTGGATACACCATCAGGCACAGTCAAGTGATTACACACCGATGTTTGACCCCATCGTGAAGGTCCAACAGCCACATGTCAGCTGTCTGACCACCCAAAAATAATTGACACCCCAGGAGTCTAAAAAGCTAGCCCACTCCACAATGAGACAGAGGCTGACACCTAATTGCACATTGCACAATGCATTTAATTTACTTTGACACACATGATTAGGAGAACTGAGTGTACACTATGTCCGGAGTAGGCATACCTGACCTGGTCCATGTGCAACATGGGATTAGCCTGAACAGTAGGCATGTGTCCATGCATGTGTGACACACATGATGGACGTACTTCAGAGATCACAACATTGTCACACATGCTGCATGTGTGTTTGGGAAACACCCCAGACACATATGGCGAGGCAGAGCATCAACTAGGACACGTATATATGGCCCACACAGAGTGCATGTCACATATCTGTCAATGTGCAGATACATGTCAATAAATTCCCCACTCATGAAGGCTAATACATTCTGCCGGTAGCAGATGCGGTCCCCCACATCAACCTTGGACAACAGCAGGCCCCCCCCCCTTGAGACATGTCACTGACTGAAAGGGACACACCTGTGTATCAGATGAGGAAGGGCCATTACAGAAATAATGGACATGATTCTAGTTCAAGCAGACAGACAAACTGTGGTAGCTTAACCAGGCTGAAGGAATGCAAAGATCATGTTAGACACAGTTCACAGACAAGGCATGCACTTACCCCCTCCTTGCTGCTGTCTGGCCTTTAACAGCTCATCCAGGTCAGGGAAGACCACTGGCAGAATCCGGCGCATGTGGGGGGTCAGTGTCCGGTGTCCGCCCCTACTGCGAGGAGGCGACAGCTGCAGCAGGACTCTAGCAATGCGTCTGGTCCAGCCACGTAAGTCCTGCCAACTCTTCTGGCAGCTGCGGATGCGACGCCTGTGGACCCCCACAGATCGAACTGCCCTGGCAATGGTCAGCCAGATCTCCTGTTTCTGATGGGCATCAACCTGTGAGGATGACAAAATTAAAGGGCCATTAACACACATACAACATGTTTGTGCATCACACAGGTGGATAAACATGTGCTTTTCACTAGGCCTGGGCGGAAAACTACGCTAGGCTCGCGTAGTTTGCGCAACTATGCACTACGCGAATTGCACGTAGCACAGTGCAAAAACGTGTAGCGTAGCGGGCATTTTTTGCTTGCTCGCGGTCCTCAACGTCAAGTTGGCGACCGCGAGCGAGCAAAATGACATCCCGGCGAGACTTTTTCCTCGTTCGCGATCAGGAACATCAAGTTGCCGATCGCAAGCGTGGAAAATAAACCTCCGGCGAGATTCTCAACGCTGGGAGGTCAGGTTTCTCATTGCGAGTGGTCGCGTATGCTCGCGACCGCTCGCGATGAGAAACTACCAGTCCGCGTTGAGAAAACTGCTGCTCGAGTACAAATCTACTCGAGCGGCAGAAAACGCTGTGCAAGATGCCGTTTGCAATGATTGCACAGTGCGGACAAGCATCCGGCACTGTGCAATCATTGCGAACAGCATTTCCTACTGCACTACGCAGTTCGCGTAGTGCTACGCGTAGCTCGCATAGTGCGAAGTGCACTTCGCGTAGCTACGCGTAGCGCTACTACGTGAACTACGCCCAGGGTTACTTTTCACAAGGGCATCTGATGTACACAGGTAGTGCAACTATGTGGATGGACACTTGTCCTGCATCACCAACATGGAAACATTGCCTGGGTAGTATGACCGTCTCTAAATGCACTCTCACAGCACAGTACCTGTTCACTGCAGGTACCTGCACACTTTGGGTGTGACAACTACTGAGTGAACATGCTAGCCACTGCTTCACACAATGCCATTAGTGCGAGTCAGACAAGATGCACAATGAGAGAGGATGTGGACTGCACACTCACCTGCTCCCCTGGTTTCCCATACAGCTTGCTGTACTGTGGTAGGAGGCTGTCCATCGGGGCCTGGTTTTCCTTCTCTTTCAAGGCTGGGGCCCTCTCCACAGTACGTGCCATACTTGGAGCCAGAGGATACAGAGACAGCAGCAGTGGTAGCAGAGATGTCTATATGGAGCATTCAGTGCAGGCAAGTGAGCTCTCAGGGCAAGAGACAGCCTTATATCTGTGCTGCAGAGGCAGAATCGGTCCCATGCGTACAAAGCGATAGGTCCGACTCGTTCGCATCCTATGAATTAGTCCAATCCATGAGATAGGACGCATCGGACACGCCTACCGCAACGTTCAAAATACCTGCATCATGACAGTTTAGATTTTGATACATTTGTTCAAAAAGTAAACCGAATCGTACCGTACGCGAATTGTGCACGATGCAAAATCCGCGTCTGTCACCATGACGAGCAACAGGCAATCAGTGCGTCCGGCTCGCTCATGATGTGGCAGACGCGTGTATTGAAAACTCACCCGCGTCGAACAGCATTGAATCAAGCATGCAATCTGTCAGTCCGGCTCGGTCAAGATGTGGCAGACGCATGTATTGAAAACTCACCCGTGTCGAACAGCATTGAATCAAGCATGCAATCTGTCAGTCCGGCTCGCTCAGGATGTGGCAGACGCGTGTATTGAAAACTCACCCGCGTCGAACAGCATTGAATCAAGCATGCAATCTGTCAGTCCGGCTCGATCAGGATGTGGCAGACGCGTGTATTGAAAACTCACCCGCGTCGAACAGCATTGAATCAAGCATGCAATCTGTCAGTCCGGCTCGGTCAGGATGTGGCAGACGCGTGCATGCAATGCCCACACATCAACTCAGACAATGTATGTATGAATAATGGCATGCTGTATGCCCTGTGTGGATGGAGTTCTGCACATGTCAAATGGGACAGACACAATAGACAAGACTACTCACATTATGATCCTAGCTTGCAGTGCAACTATAGCAGTGTTTGTGAGGGACTTGACTAGTGTGAGTGACCACTTCACAGATCTTCCTCCTATGCTTGGCCACTGTCCCAGGGGATCATTGTGTTGTGTAGGTCATACATCACATCATGACAATGTCCAGACCATGACAGTGTTGTGCATGGTGACAAGCTGTCTGTATGTAGTGTTGTTGCTAGGTTGTAATACCTTGTCCATGTCTGTGTACATTCAATTCATGTGCTATTTGACCTAAAAATCTATGGCTGATACTTAATTGTGTGTGTGTTGTGCATGTTACAATTGATCACATGGAGAGTGTCAGAGAACAGTGAGTAGTCACAGTACTACACTGTATTATTTGGTAATACATGACATAATTGTGTGTATGTTCATGCTCACATTGCTGTAATTTCTGGATTAGGTCAACCTCAGACATCTGACTTCACTGTGTCATCATTGTAAGTGCCACGCAATCTGTTGATACTGTATTACTTGAAGTTTAATTTATATAGTAATATGTGTACATACTTTGTAATGTGTTCCTCAGGGCACCAAATGTCCACAGACCCTTCCCGGATCTTGAAACCATGGTGGAGCGTGAGTGCATGAGGAAATACAGGTTCACAAGGGCATTAATTTCGGAATTGACAGACCAGTTGTCACCACACTTGCTACCTGGACGCACATATCCCTTTGCCCTGACCCCCAAGGTGAAGGTGATGGCGGCACTACATTTTTTTGCCACAGGTTCGTTCCAGTTTACTGTGTCTGATGCTGGTGGGATGTCCCAGACAATGTTCAGTCGAGTGCTCCGGGATGTGTGTGAGGCCATGTTGAGGTTCCTCGACCTGTACATACATTTTTCCCACACCGCCACAGTTCCGTGCCATTAAGGATGACTTTTATGCCCTGGGACACATGCCACATGTGATTGGATCGATTGATGGGACACATGTGGGTTTGGTTGCACCACGAGCCCATGAACAGGTTTACAGGAATCATAAACACTTTCATTCAATCAATGCCCTTGTGGTATGTCTGGTGGACCAGATCATCTCCCATGTATGTGTGCGTTTCCCGGGATCTGCACACGATGCATACATAATGAGGATGGTCGGATCCCCCAGCTGATGTCCCAGTTCATGAATGAGCATGCCTGGCTTGTTGGTGAGTCAAGTTGTCAGTGTCAGTTGTGTGATCATTGTTTGTCGGCTGGGCGGAATTTGCGGAATTGCATTCCGCGAAATTCCGCGAACGGCAAAAATCTCCGCGAGCACGCGGAATTTCGCGTGCTCGCGGAGATTTTGCTGCGCCCTTTATATCTGTAAGTGCTTCCTGTTGAGGTTGAATTTTTGTGACAGGAGCATCGTGCCAGCCCAGAATGAATCCTGCCCTGCATATTTATCCAAGAAGATGAGTCCGTTTTGTGCAATACCTCTACTCAACTGGAGTACTTTCTACTGGCTAATGAGTAAGTGCTACCTCGTTGGGAAAATGTATAGTGCCTTTCCTACACTACAGCTGCAAAGGACCAGAAGAATTGTCTCCAGTGACCTGTGTGTCTAACTCTTGCCACCGCGCCGAAAGCGCCGGGGTCCTTTGATTAAGCTGTCCATCATAGTGGGGAACGGGCGGGAAGATGTTGCATACCGCGAGTGTATGTGGGGCGGGGCTACTAGCCTGTTCTCATGCCTCTTGTTTATAAAGGGTCAGAGCAGGATCTCAGCGGCAGACGAGGAGAAGAAACCTCCTGGTCACAGGAACTACACGAGGATTGCGCTCGAGAAAATCAAGGATGCAAAGACCTCCATCAAGGATTACAGCTAGCTTTTCAGGGTGGCAATGGAGAGAAGGCACATCTGCTTAATCACGCTCACGAATTCTACACGAGAATTGCGCTCGAGAAAATCAAGGATGCAAAGACCTCCATCAAGGATTACAGCTAACTTTTCACGTTGGAAATGGAGAGAAGGCACATCTGCTTAACCACGCTCACAAATTCTGCACACCTACCCTGCATATTTATCCAAGAAGATGCCTCCGTTTTGTGCAATACCTCTACTCAGCTGGAGTACTTTCTACTGGCTAATCAGTAAGTGCTACCTCGTTGGGTAAATGTATAGTGCCTTTCCTTTCCTACACTACAGCTGCGTAAAGGACCTGAAGAATTTTCCCCAGTGACCTGTGTGTCTGTAACTTTGCCACCGCGCCCGAAAGCACCGGGGTCCTTTGATTAAGCTGTCCATCATAGTGGGGAAAGGGAGAGAAGACGTTGCATACCGCTAGTGTATGTGGGGCGGGGCCAAACGGGCGGGGGTTCTAGGCCCGTTCACATGCCTCTTGTTTATAAAGGGTCAGAGCAGGATCTCAGCGGCAGACGAGGAGAAGGAACCTCCTGGTCACGGGAACTACACGAGGATTGCGCTCGAGAAAATCAAGGATGCAAAGACCTCCATCAAGGATTACAGCTAACTTTACAGGGTGGAAATGGAGAGAAGGCACATCTGCTTAACCACGCTCACGAATTCTACACGAGGATTGCGCTCGAGAAAATCACCGGGGTCCTTCGATTAAGCTGTCCTTCATTCTGGGCAAAGGGCGGGTAGATGTTGCATACCGCTAGTGTATGTGGGGCGGGGCTTCTAGGCCCGTTCACATGCCTCTTGTTTATAAAGGGTCAGAGCAGGATCTCAGCGGCAGACGAGGAGAAGGAACCTCCTGGTAACACAGGAACTACACGAGGATTGCGCTCGAGAAAATCAAGGATGCAAAGACCTCCATCAAGGATTACAGCTAACTTTTTCAGGGTAGAAATGGAGAGAAGGCACATCTGCTTAGCCACAACCTCGCTCACAGACTTTGAGCTTCAACTCGGGCACCTGCTTTATTTATACTCGAATTCCGTTCCGCTTGCGGATCGCGGAAGTTTTGACATTTCCGCGTTCCGCGCGGAACGCGGAAATGCCGAAATTTCGCAAGTTCCGCGAGCGGAACGGAATTTGCCGGCCAGGGTTAGTTGTACCCTGTTGTTGCTCAACTGATCCTTCATATTTGATCATTTTAGGAGACTCTGGATACCCAAACATGCCCTGGTTGCTGACACCACTCAGGAACCCGGTCACACCTGCTGATGTCCGTTACAACGGGGCACATGGGCGGACCAGGCGTGTGATTGAGCGCACATTTGGGCTGCTGAAGACCAGATTCCGCTGCCTTGACCGGACAGGAGGTACCCATCAATATTCCCCCGAGAAGGTGTGCAAAATCATTTTGTGTGCTGCATGCTTCACAACAAGGCTGTGAGGAATAAGCTACCGCTCATTCAGGATGACAGGGACCAACGTCCTCCCTCATGGGAGGATCCAGGCCTGGGGAACGTTGCCAGTGAGGAGGAGGAGGAAGAGGAGGTGGATGTCAGGAGACAGCTCATTGACAACTTCTTTACTTGAGTGTAAGTATGCATATATGTCTGATGATGCCTTTCCTAAGCGTGATGTGTGTATGTAGGACAATATGTTGTGATATGTGTGTGGGTCTGCTAATTTACAGGGTCATTGCCGTTGTACAGTGTATGTTAAGTTATGATGGTCTCCAATACATTGTTGAAATCACTCCTAGCAATTGGTCAGAATTTACAATGGACAATAGTGAGTCAATAATTGGATATGTCATCATGGCAAGTTGTATTTAAGACTGTACTATGTCTCTCCATCACAGGCTCCTTTGGCTGTTGTGTGGGTACACACAACGCTGTTCCATAATGGATTTTCAATTTGGACCAGTACTCTCTGAAAGACAATCTATTTGGTCAGATTTGTCTTTTCTTTGGTTTATTTGGATACTTGGAACTGTAATCAGTTTGCTTTTGTGTTGAGCAGAGCTTCTGCCTGTGTAATAAACCTGTTACACGCATTGATGTTTGCCTTCTCCGTTGCAAAAATATGCTACAACCGTTCATATCATGTTTTTCTGCCATGGTGTTCATTTCATTAGACAATGGTCTTTGTTTGTGCGGTTCAATGGTTTTAATTTGACAACAGTGTGTGCAATGTTTAATGTTGCATGTGCTATGTGTGTTGTGCTGACCTTGCGTGGCTATCTCTGGTATGTGTCATGTGACATTTCTTCATGAGGCGGTAGATGAATTGTAAGCTGGTCCCTAGGATCATGCTGTATTATGCTAAAGTTACCGGAGCCAAGCTGACATAATAGCTTTGTGTGTGACATTTTAGCACACATTCTTTCTGTGATTGTTGTGCAAGATGCCTTTGAGTCCACATGAGATCATTTTGGTACTGTTGAAGCGCTGCGCCACAAGGTTGAAAAACAGGACTCTTTGTAATGGTAGATCTAGTCAGCACGGATAGTTTCGCCATGAAATGCTACACTTTGTTACACATAAGTGGAATACTTGCATTACATTGACGCACAGGGCAATAATCTACACAGATGGAAGATCTACATATACGCACCAGTGCTTTGCTGTGCATATGCTGTGACCAGTACTCCTACTGTCTGAGGTGAGCGGTTGACCCGTATTGCCACAGAGTTCTTCAATGGTTTGTAGAATATGTCACCATCACAGGGAGGGTGGTGCTTTCCACACTGAGGTTGTAAACACATTTCACCTGTAGTATTATGTTTGATTATGGAAATGTATATTGTTTGAGAATCATGTTTACTGCTGCTGGGGCTAGCTCGTATGCTGCATTGTAGGACAACAGTCAGAGATTGTTTTTTCTCAAACGTGAATTATAGAACATTACACACACTCTGATTCATGATTTGGTGGACAAGCATGGGTGAGTGAGCGTGAATGTGTGCATTGCTACCTTGCTTCGGAGATGTTGTTAGTGCTGGCTACTGGGTGGTAGAATCATTGGGTGTCTTCTGTATATTTTGTTGAGATGATGAGACACCAGAGGTAGTGGGTCATTGGATTGTGTGTTCTGATGTGCAACTAATGTCCAACCATCCTTCAACAACGGCCTATTTTGCCGTGCATACTTCTGTATGAGAAGAATCACTACCACAGAACTCATACACCTCATTGTGAGACAGTGCCAGGTGATACAGATCATGAGCTAATAAGTGGGTACAGTGTATAATTCACAGATGACACAGGGATTGTGTGAATATGAATTTATTAATGTGCATGTGAAAAATCTAACAGGTAAAGGTGATTGCATTCCCAAATTTATTATCCACAGTTCATAGAGGAGTTGGAAGTGTTGTCAGATGAAAATCCTTCTGAGCGAAATCCACAGTCCATTTGGCATTTAGTCCAACTTACATGCTCCATCCCATGTGGGAGAGTCCAGGGACTGTCAACAAAGTGAATGATTTGCACACAATGGAGGATATCCAGAGCATTTCTTTGGTTCCTGGGGGGATGCATGTCCATCAGTCTCTCACTTGCCATCCTTCCTTGGACGGCCCCTCCTCTTCTTTGTTGGGGGGACCCTCAGTATCAGGCTGCTGCGGCGGAGGGGACTCTACGCCAGACTCCTCATCCTTCCCTGTGGCAGTTGCCGATGTTGAGGCAACAGGTGTGGAGTGCACACGGGGAGGTGGGGTAATGTTGGTGGTTATCTGGCGTAGGCATGTAAGTATGTCCCTATGCACCGCAGTGAGATTGTCTATTTTTGACCAGTTGGACTCCATACGGTCCATGTGTTGGTCCATACGGTCCATGTGTTGGTCCACACGGTCCATATGGTTGTCCATCCGGTCAAAATGTGCAGCCTGCTGATGTTTTATGTCCCTGAGGATCCCGACAACCTGGCCAAAGTCTCCGGTGCATTCGCGATATACATCGAAAATGCGTTGTAACTCGGGGTCAGCTTGTTCTCCGACACCAGCTGTGGGACGTGTCCTCCCACCACGCACCCTCACACCACTCTTTTCCCTACCCGCACGGACATTGCCTGGCGTAGCACGCACTGACAGCTCCTGTCCTCCTTCATTGTTGACAGGGCTGGTATTTCCTGCCAAATCCAGATTGGGCTGTCTTGCTGTGCTCCCAGGGTTTTGTTGTCTGGGTGTGTCCGTGGGGATCCGGGGCGTCTGGATGTTAATGGACGTTGCAGGAGTGGTCGCTGGGGCTGCTGATCGTACTGGTGCCGCATGCTGACCCACACCGGAGGTGCCAGGTTGGTTCCCATCGCCCGAGGAGGTGTGAGAGTCATCCACACTGGAGGTCTCAGTGTCCGACGTTGTGCTGGAGCTGCTGGTGGACTCTGAATCTTCTCCAGATGATGCCCTCTGTTCTGGAGTGCCTGTGGGTAGTAGAGAGACACAATGTTAGTTGTGTATTTTCAGATGTTATGTTGTCATGCACAGCCAAATGTGAAGATGTTGTGGATAATGTTGCGTTTCCTTCTTATTTCTACTCATCAATCGTCACAGACACTGAGATATTTTGTAATCGGACATTGTTATTTTGGAGACATGTGCTTTACTGAGCATGTCCAGCTCTGTGCATCAATGTGCATGTATTGTTATCCTTGACTGTTCGTATTAATTTTTTGGCAAGTGTCACACTGTGCATGAGCCAGGTGTGTTGTTATTTCACACATCAGTGTTTTCACTATGACATACATACTGTAACTAATCTTATGTTTGGCAGGAATTGTGCATCTGTGCTTGCCTTTGTGGAGTTTCTCACAGTTACATTGCTGGGGTGACATGCAAACTCACTCTCCTGAATATGTGTCATCATTAGATGATTTTGCTTGGATGTATGTGTTGATGTGAACAATCAATGACATCACATGTGTAACCTCGTATGCAATAGCAACGCGTTTCTTCTGACAAATGCATTGTTACATGGCAGTCCTTGAAACACAGCTCATTACATTGGCATGCAGTAGGGGAGTAACTGACATGAGTAGTTGTATTATGCGATAATAGTATGATCTGACATTCCCTAATGTTGCCCACACTGGACTTGTAATGGTGAATAGTATTAAGTTTGTACTCCTGCGCAGAGCCTACAGCAAGTTTGTGTGATGTTTCGCATTGTGCTGTTCTGCTATGTCCCAACATGGTTGTTGTTATGCGTGTGTAGTTTTTGCATTGTTTGTGAACGTATGCAATGTGAGTAGTCATATTTATGTTGATATTTTTCATCACTTTGCACACATGTGTATATCTTGATGTAGTGCATTTTGTTGCTGCATACTTTTGCACATGATCACTTCATGTACATTCTACTTGTTCTCCATGGACAGAGATCTTTCCCAGGGATGGTCTTTTGCCTTTTCATGGTCAGAGCTGTGAGGTACAGTGTGTTTAGTGCTTGAGTTAGGCTGTGTTGACTTCTACCCCACTTTCCAATGGCAAACAGACCAGCTTACTCATCATTGTCAGAGGAGCAATGACAGTGAGGGTGGTAGTTTTCAAGGATGCTGAGACCGCTGACTGATGTTGAATTACAATGCTACACACAACAATGCCTTGTGCACATGACACAACGCAAGAGTGTCAGCCGTCTTGCATTACACCTCACATCTACTGTCCGTGGGCATTGTCCCTGATGTGTGTTTATCTGTGTGTGTTTTGTGTTATGTGGTGTGACAGCTAATTAGAGTGTGTCCTGTCCTCCACACACATTTGTAGCATGCACATTGAGGGCACATGTGACTGATCTATACCTGTCAGTGTGTGTAATGTGCAGTTAAGGTTATGGTCTGTAGTTGTGTGAGTAGGCCAAGAACTGGCAGTAGATATTTCCAAATTTCGTACAGGATGGCCCTGTGTAGCCATCTTGACAGGGCATTTGCATTCACTCTCAGGGACAGCATAGTGACAGGTGTGTTCTTGTGGGACTGGGGGGGAACTAGTGTGTGCTGGTGGCAGTAGTCATTGCTTCCACTCCTCCTCCCACCCAGGACAAATGGGCCAGCATGTTCCAGGGTTCCATGACAGTGTGTACAAAGTTACATTCCAGATGTCTGACAGTGGTGCCTGCAGTCATGCTGTACAGGACTGCCAACAGGGCCTTGTGTTCCCCACACCGATGGCCAGTGTCAGCCATCTTGACAGGGCATTTGCATTCACTCTCAGGGACAGCATAGTGACAGGTGTGTTCTTGTGGGACTGGGGGGGGACTAGTGTGTGCTGGTGGCAGTAGTCATTGCTTCCACTCCTCCTCCCACCCAGGACAAATGGGCCAGCATGTTCCAGGGTTCCATGACAGTGTGTACAAAGTTACATTCAAGATGTGTTGCTGTGGTGTCTGTGGCTGTGTATTTGGGGTGAATTTAGACTATTTGTACATGTACTCACCAGGTTCTGGGATTCCAGCTAGTCCAGTTATGGCCTCCTGTGGGAGGAGGTCCCGCACCTTCACCTCCCAGGTGGTGAAATGCACCGGTTTATGACGTCCACCGCCAGTCTTGGTGCTCAGGGCATGTTCTCTGGCAATGAGCCTCTTTACCCTCCTGCGAACGTTATAATACCGGTTCCGGATATCCTCCTTTGTGCGCAAGGTAGGTGAATGGGCATTCACCTTGTTGACAATCCTCTCCCACATCTTGGTTCTCTGGGACTGGGAGGTCTGTTGGGCCAAGCTGCCAAATAACTGTGGCTCAACTCGGATGATTTCATCTATCATCACTTCCAACTCAGCAGCTAAGAACTGTGGATTCTTCTTTGGGGGCATGGTGATGGGTGTTGGTGGAGATGTGTGTGTGTGTGAAGGTGAGGGTGAGTGTGTGTGAGTGGAGGTGTGTTTCTTTGGTGCTAGTTGTGTGGAGGTTGTTTGGTGGATGAGATGTGTGTGTTTGTGGTAGCTAGATGAGTTGTCTGTCTAGTGGTGTGGTGTGCTTGCATGTCTGTCGAAGTAGCAAATGGTGTTGGGAAGTTTTGACTCCCTTTATATAGGTTGTGTTGTGGGTGTGTCTTGTTAATTGAAAATGTGTTTTTTGGAGATGACAATGCGTTTTTTGGTAGTCTTCTTTCTGTTTCCATTGTTTTATTTTCTTCTCATTTTGTAAGTCGTTTTGACAGCACTTGATGCTTGTTCTTGTGTAAATTGTTTTGGACGAGTCTGTTCCATTCATACTGGGCTATGTGGCATCGTTCGCGTCCGAGTCTGTCGGGTCGTGTTGATGCTTGGCTATGTGGCATCGTTCGCGTCCGAGTCTGTCGTGTCGTATTGATGCTTGGCTATGTGGCATCATTCGCGTCCGAGTCTGTCGTGTCGTGTTGATGCTTGGCTATGTGGCATCGTTCGCGTCCGTGTCTGTCGTGTCGTGTTGATGCTTGGCTATGTGGCATCGTTCGCGTCCGAGTCTGTCGTGTCGTGTTGATGCTTGGCTATGTGGCATCGTTCGCGTCCGAGTCTGTCGGGTCGTGTTGATGCTTGGCTATGTGGCATCGTTCGCGTCCGAGTCTGTCGGGTCGTGTTGATGCTTGGCTATGTGGCATCGTTCGCGTCCGAGTCTGTCGGGTCGTGTTGATGCTTGGCTATGTGGCATCGTTCGCGTCCGAGTCTGTCGTGGTCGTGTTGATGCTTGGCTATGTGGCATCGTTCGCGATCCGAGTCTGTCGTGTCGTGTTGATGCTTGGCTATGTGGCATCGTTCGCTTCCGAGTCTGTCGGGTCGTGTTGATGCTTGGCTATGTGGCATCGTTCGCGTCCGAGTCTGTCGTGTCGTGTTGATGCTTGGCTATGTGGCATCGTTCGCGTCCGAGTCTGGAGGGTCGTGTTGATGCTTGGCTATGTGGCATCGTTCGCGTACGAGTCTGGAGGGTCGTGTTGATGCTTGGCTACATGGAGTCGTTCGCGTACGTGCATGTAGGTTGACGCTTGGCTATCTCGAATCTTGCGCGTACGAGTCTATCGCGTCAGGCTCCTTTCCTGCTGACTCGGACGTATTATATATTTTCCGGCCGAGTCGGTCGTTAATTTTGAGCTTCGCATCGTACTCAGCTATTTGTAAGGCGTGTGTACAGTTCGGTCGGAAAAAATGACGGGTCCGTGTCGGGCAGTATGTTTTCCGGCCGAAATCGGAATTGACACCTTAGATGCATCAGATTTCAATTTTGGGAAATGGTGCATATAAAAATCTGCACGTTAATCTCTGTCAGAGCGTTTAGCTCACCAATTCTCCCAAATACATGCAAAGAGTGTGTGACAGGTTGCCTATATAATTTACCAGATGGTACTAAAAGACTACATATTCCTCACTAAAACTTGTAAATACATGTGTTTGTGGTTGAGTACATCAATGCTCCTTGGATGAATGGATGAGTGCATTGGTAGTGCCTAGGGGATTCCCTGGGGATTTAGGTAGTGCCTGGATGATTCCCTGAGTATGTAGGAATGCCATGGGTGGTTCCATTTCTGCATAGTTACTGCCTGCTTGTTTGCATGAGTATATTGCTACTATCTGGGTATTTGGATGAGTGCATGAGTAGTGCCTGAATGATTAGATAAGTGCATGACTAATGCCTCAATGATTCAATACATGCATAGATAGTGGTTGGATGATTAAATGAGTGCAACTCTAGTGCCTGCATGAGTGCAGGAGTGCATGTGTATTATATAGGTGATTTATTGAGTGCATGGATAGTGCATACATGATTGTTTAAGTCATGCATAGCACATGGCAGATTGGATGAGTGCATATGTAGTGTTTCAGTGATTGGATGAGTATATGGCTGCTGCATATGTGTTTTTAGTGTTATGCAGTCAGAATATGGAGTTGGAAATGTCGACTTACACAAATATCGAGTTGGAAATATCGTGACACAGAAATATCAACAGCAAGAATATCGTGGTCCAGAATATCCACTTTAAGGTAAGAAATATAGTTTTAAAAATATCGGAGTCATTAATATCATTCGCAAAAATATAGTTGTTTAAATATCGATTTTTTAATTAGTGTTATGTATTTTAGTATGTGTTTTAAATGTGTGTGATGAATTTTTTTGCATAAGTATTGTTTTTGTTTTTTAATATATGTGTTAAATTTGTAGCAGCTATCAATTTTATTTTATTTAAATTTTGCGTTTTTTTAGTTCCGTAGCGGGTTGTGGGTTTATAGAGGAATAGGGTGGGAAGTAATTTAATTATAATAAATTAATGATTATTTTTTATTTAGTGATAGTTATTTAATTTAGATTTTATAGTGTTAATTGTGAGAAGTAATTGATTATTAATTAATTATTAATTGGGTGTTAATTAATATTAATTAATTAATTGGTAATTAATTATGGTAATCGTGTTATTATTTTAGGAGCTGGTTGTGGGGTTCATAGGGGTAAAGGGCGGAAAGTAATTTAATTATCATAAATTAATGATTTTTTTAAAATGTATTAATATATATTTAATTTAGATTTTATAGTGCTAATTGTAGGAAGTAATTTATTATTAAGTAATTATTAATTGGTTGTTAATTATTATTAATTAATTAGTTGGTAATTAATTATGTTAATTGTGTCATTTTTTTTAGGAGCTGGTTATGGGGTTTATAGGGGTAAAGTGTTGGAAGTAATTTATTTTTAATTAATTAATTATTTGTTAATTAATACTAATTAATTAATTCAAATGTAAATATGGCAATTGTGTAATAAATTTTAGATGTGAGTTGTGGGGTTTATAGTGGTAAAGAGTGGGTAGTAATTTATTTTTAATTAATTATTAAGTAGGTGTTAATTGATATTAATTTATTATTTTAAAATTAACTATGGATTTTGTGTAATGATTTTTAGGTGTGGGTTGTGGGGTTTATAGGGCTAGAGGGTGGAAAGTAATTTATGTTTAATTAATTATTAATTAGTTTATCATTAATATTAATTCATCAATTGATAATTAATTAGGGTAATTGTTTATTTTTTTGTGTGTGAGTTTTGGTTTCATAGGGGTAACGTTTGGGGAGTAAATTCATTTTTATCTATTTTAATTTGTTTTTTAATTAATAATATTTCTTTCATTGATAGTTAATTATGTTAATAATGGAGGTACATTTTTTTTAAATTTAGATGTTTGTTGTGAATTTTGCGGTGTTATAGGTTAGGAAATTAAAAAAAATTAAATTTATGTAATAATTAATGTTTTTGTTTATAAATAATTTCCAATTAAAAATAGCTATTTTTTGTAAATTATATTTACATTTATTTAATATAATATTTCTAGGTATTTGTCATATCTATTCAACATTATAATATGTTTCTATGTTTTAGATTTTTAAAATATTTTTATATATTTTTCATTTA
This sequence comes from Calotriton arnoldi, assembly GCA_963921515.1. Taxonomy (NCBI): domain Eukaryota; kingdom Metazoa; phylum Chordata; class Amphibia; order Caudata; family Salamandridae; genus Calotriton; species Calotriton arnoldi. Next base: position 88,118 of record CAWUFW010017439.1, read on the forward strand.
AAAATGTTTTTTTTTTTTTTTGGTTATGTTTTGTTTGTTTTTAATTTTGAACTTACTGGAGTGGGAATATTAATTTTCACCCCTCCGCTATCTAACACTTTTCATATTGTTTCACTAACTGGAGTGGGAATAGTATTTTTTACCCCTCCGCTATCCAAAACTTTCCCTAGTGTTGCACTAACTGTAGTGGGAATAGTATTTTCTACCCCTCCGCTATCCAACACTTTCCCTACTGTTGCACTAACTGGAGTGGAAATAGTAATTTTTACCCCTCCGCTATCCAACACTTTCCCTACTGTTGCACTCACTGGAGTGGGAATAGTAATTTTCATTCCTCCGCTATCAAACACTTTCCCTACTGTTGTACTCACTGGAGAGGGAATAGTAATTTTTACCCCTTCGCTAACCAACACTTTCCCTACTGTTGCACTCACTGGAGTGCGAATAGTAATTTTTACCCCTCCGCTATCCAACACTTTCCCTAGTGTTGCACTAACTGTAGTGGGAATAGTATTTTCTACCCCTCCGCTATCCAACACTTTCCCTACTGTTGCACTAACTGGAGTGGAAATAGTAATTTTTACCCCTCCGCTATCCAACACTTTCCCTACTGTTGCACTCACTGGAGTGGGAATAGTAATTTTCATTCCTCCGCTATCAAACACTTTCCCTACTGTTGTACTCACTGGAGAGGGAATAGTAATTTTTACCCCTTCGCTAACCAACACTTTCCCTACTGTTGCACTCACTGGAGTGGGAATAGTCATTTTTATTCCTCCACTATTCAACAGTTTCCCTACTGTTGTACTAACTGGAGTGGGAATAGTAATTTTTACCCCTCCGCTATCCAACACTTACCTTACTGTTGCACTCACTGGAGTGGGAATAGTAATTTGTACCCCTCCGCTATCCAACACTTTCCCTACTGGTGCATTCACTGGAGTGGGAATAGTAATTTTTACCCCTCCGCTATCCAACACTTCCCTACTGTTGCACTCACTGGAGTGGGAATAGTACCCCTCCGCTATCCAACACTTTCCCTACTGTTGCACTCACGGGAGTGGGAATAGTATTTGTTACCCCTCCGCTACCCAACACTTTCCCTACTGTTGCACTCACTGGAGTGGGAATAGTAATTTTTACCCCTCCGCTATCCAACACTTTCCCTACTGTCACACTCACTGGAGTGGTAATAGTAATTTTTACCCCTCCGCTATCCAACACTTCACCTACTGTTGCACTCACTGAAGTGAAAAATTTAAGTTTAAAGACTTTTAAATAGTTTAATGTTTAGATTTATAATATAATGTTTTTTTTATTAGATTTTATGTCATTGGTGTATGTATATATATATATATTTATTTGTAAATTATCTTATATACAATTATAAAATAAATTACAATTAATAGTTTATTAATTGTTTTAAAGTAAATATATATATATATTACATTTTATATAAGTATGTTTACATTTTTTAATTAGATGTATTTGTTATATTTGTTAAAATGTATATTAAATCTAATTTTTTTTAAAGTTAATTTTATTATTTAATATATTTAATATTATTTTTATACATATATTAAAATCAATATTTTGTACATCTATATTTTTTACAGCAATATTTTTTTCTCGCTATTTTTGTCCTTACCATTATAAATATAGGATGTCGATATTTATAACTCAATATTTGTGAATGGGGATATTTTGGGGGTCAATATTCTATCAGTGAACCGTTTTTGGTTGAGTGAACAGGTAGTGCCTGGGTGATTAGATAGGTACATGGGTAGTGCCTGGATAATTCAATGAGTGCATCAGTAGTGCCTGGCTAATTAGATGAGTGCATGACTAGTGTCTGAGTGATTGCATGAGTCCATTGTTAAAGCTTGAGTAATTGGATGAAAGCAAGTGTACTGCTGGGGTGATTGTATTAGTACAAGAGTATTGCCTCAGTAATTGGATGAGCGCGAGGGTACTGGATGTGTGATAGGATCACTGCAATGTTGCTGCCTGCATAATTGGATGAGTGCATGAGTAGTGTCTGAGTGTTTGGATGAGTGCATGGGTTGTGCCTCAGTATTTGTATGAGTGCATGGGTTGTAAGTGGGTGTTTGGATGAGTGCATAGGTACAACCTTGGTGATTGTATAAGTGAATCGCTAGTGCCTGGGTGATTGGATGAATGCAAGGGTAGTGCCTGCGTAGTTCAATGAGTACATAATTAGTGCCTGCGTGATTGAATAAGTATGTGGATAGCTTAAGAGTGATTCAATGACTGCCTGAGTAGTGGCTGGGTGATTGGGTGACTGTGAAAGTACTTCCATTGCTGTTAGATACGTAACAGTTGTGACTATATCTGTGACTCATTGTTTAAATCCTTCTGTCAGTATCAAACTACCTGTTTTAGTGTATCTATCCTTTTCTACTGAGCTATGTGTGAGTGAAATCTAGATATCACACTTGATATATAATTGGATACATGGCTCTCTAGGAGCATAGATTGCTCTGTTAGTCAGTGTACACATGCATCAGTAAGATTATAAAACTGAAAACAATTCTCACTTTTTCAAAGCACAAAACTTTTCTTAATGACATACCTACATAATTTCTCAAAAATTTCTTGCGTGTTTAAAACATATATTTAGCATTTCTCAAAGAAAAGGTGCACGCCAAGTGAAGCTAGCACAAGAACTCTCAAGCCACATTCTGCACTATTAACCCTCCTCAATTTTAAACGGAGCATGTTTAAAGAAATGCACCACCCTCCCCATATACATGACATTTTTAACAACCTTAGAAAACATAGATCGCCATGTAAACATATATGTGATCTCATAATAGATATAGACCTTCAGGTCATCTTTCCAAAAATATATAGTTCTCTGCATCTTTAAGCAAACTCAAGAGTCTCATCGTACATATAACTATCTGCAACCACAAAAACAAAATCTCACCATCTAAGCATATGTTGTTCGGACGGTGTTACCAATGCTGACCGGCTGATCGCACGGTAGCCACTTCCAGGACACCGGTGAGAATCAGGAGACTGTACCACGGCGAAATGGCTGCGGCCGATTTTCTGAGCGAGAACAGGAGCTACTGAGGCTCCGGTGCTCGGTACAAACTGAGCAAACGCAGTGGGGCTACTTTCTTCCCCGGGCGGTTTGAGGCAGCAGGAAAGAGGCTGCGTGAAGGGGAGAAAAAAAAACGGCAGACGGGCACAGAACAACCAGCTGGTGCTCTCTACAAACCAAGCAAACGCTGTGGTGCTAGTTTCTTTCCCTGGGCGGCAGGAGACAGCAGAAAGAGGCTGAGTGAAGGAAACAAAAATGGCAGACTGGCACAGAACAACCGGCTGGAAAGCCACTTTGAATTTTAAAAGTGGTATTCAAAATCCGGCTGGTGGGAGCCTTAACACCAACCAAGCTGCTGGCTTCTTTATTTTTTTTTATTTTTTTTACCCCTGCTGGGCTGCTCTGGGACAAATACGGAGGATATAAAGAACATTAAGGACACATCTTTTAAATCAAAAAAAGAAAAAAGAATTGGATTGGGCAGCATTCCCTTCCAGTATTCAAGTAGGCTTGCTACCTCTGAGACCCGCTTCTACGGCGCCATCGGGGACCACCAGGTTTCTCTCTAAGGGGTAAGTGCATGTGCTCTGCTGCCTGTCTGTGCATGGGGCTTTTGTGCTACTTGGTAGAGGTTCGCTGAGGGAGTTCTATGCGCTAGACCCTTCTTTCTCCTTTCCTGGTATTATCCGTAATCCATCTCGGGAAAGTAGTAGAAAACTTTCGGAACTCTCAATATGTGAAATTTCTCCAGAAATACAGCCGCATCCCATCTTGACTCCCCAGTTCTGGTGCAGAGGGTCAAAAAGCGCGCTGGACAAGCAGCAGCCTGGACTAATCGCGCAGCAACTCTGAGGAAAGATTTGGGTTTGCCCATAGAAAACTCTGAGATGGCCACCACAGAGCTCTCCCAGACACAGTACTCGGGGGGGGCCTCTGCTGATTTGGACACGAGTATCAGTCCTGCTTCTGTTGTCGCTCCTGGGGCTGGCCCCTTAACTGAGCAAAGCTTGGAGGATCCAGACGCGATGACTCCCGGGGACGACACTGTGGCTGGGAAATCTAAGGAACTTAAAAAATACCCTCTATTTTCCAAAGCAAAATCTGGGTTAACATCTGGCATAGAGGGGGCGGAGAGTGTTCCACCATCAGTTGAACAACCTGCAAACTCCATAAAGGGGATGTCTCTCTGCAGTGACAGCATTGTTCTTTTACAACCTCAAGTACAATCCTCCCCTGGACAGAGCTTATCGGATCTACCCACTTTCGAGGACGGTGGGCAGGCCATTCCTGATAACACCGTATCTTCTGCAGCTTCAGCTATAACATCTCTAGCGCAATCTAAAGCTGGGACTGAATCAATTCAGGAAAATTCTTTTCAGGATGACAGATCTTTTTCTTTGCAATGGGACGCTAAGAGCCTCCTCAACTTAATTCTGGATGAGATTAGAGAGCTCAAAGCCTCTCAGTCCACGGAAATTACCGCCATCCATGCCCGTCTCTCTAAAATCGAAGATACCATGGCTCGGGTTCCAGCGTGACTTCATGAGGTGGAGACTAGAGTCTCGCAGTTGGAGGACCAGGTCGCTATCATGAACGACAAAGTCGCGGCTTATCAGAGCCAAAAATCTGCAATGGAGTTCAAAATGGAGAAATTGGAGAATCACTTTAGGCACTCTAATCATCGTATTCTTGGTATCCCAGAAGGCCTTGAGGGGCAGCAGACGCTACAATGGGTCGATTCGTTCATTAAAAAAATGTCCTCCCGGAATTTAATGGGGATCTTAACATTATGAGGGCGCACCGGGTGCCTGCGCATCACCCCCTAACGCTAAATTCCCACGGACAATCCTTGTTAACTTTGGGGATTATAGGGTCAAGGAACAAATTCTATCTAAGGCCATAAAGCAGCGACAGTTCACCTCCTCGGAGGTCCCATTATGTCGCATTTTCTCTGACATGTCTGCCTCCGCAGCTAAAAGGCGGAAAGAGTTTGTGAAAATGTTGCACTTATTTAAAGAATAGGGGGCACAGGCAATGATTGCACAACAAAGCAAACTAAAAGTGCTTGTGAAAGGTAGATTTCAGGTATTTTGTAATATCCCCGAAGCACAGGAACTACTGCAACAAATTTCTTCAAGCAAGTCCTAGATCTCTTAGCTTAGGGCCTTTATAGTTGCTGTTATAATCAGCTGTGCATTTGCTCTTTTGTCTGCTTCTCTTTCTTTTTCGAGTCTGGCTTTTCCATTTTCTTATCTCTCCTACATAGTAATGTGGGGCTTATTTTCTTTTTTTCTGAGTCTTATTCTTTTCTTTCCCCCTTTATTTTTTTTCTCCCGTCCTGGATGAGGGGGGAAGGGGTATGTAGGCCGGTAGCACCTGGCACATGGTCAAGGTGCCAGTTTTAGGGAGTTGGGTAAGCCTGTCAGGCATGAGCAGGGATGGTGCACTGCTCACCGTGGCTTTTCGGGGAGGGGGGGCCACGAGGGTGGAATGGGTAGCAAGAGGGAAAAAAGATCCATTTGTAAATTCTAGATTCATCCAAATTTTACCTATAAATCTATATCCTGTTAGGGCGAGTGGGGAGTAACGATAGATCTTGTGTCCCTCCAGCATAATTTAGCCCATCTTGTGTCCCCTTTAGAATCATACCGTGCAGTGTGTTAATGGATAATAAGGAAATCCTTAAGGTGGTTTCTTTTAATGTAAACAGACTCAATAATAAAAAGAAAATGCGGTCTATTGAATAATGGATTAAGACAGAAAATCCGGCCGTCATTTTAATTCAAGAATCTCATATAGCAGAAGGGAAGCTAGCATATTTTCCAATGTTTAGGTCCTGGACAACATATTCAAGAATCTCATATAGCAGAAGGGAAGCTAGCATATTTTCCAAAGTTTAGGTCCTGGACAACATTCCGGGGCTTCTCCTCCTCCTCCGCATCACATTGCGGTGATTTTTTGGGGCAAAAAACTTCAAGCCAAGGTGGTTAATTTTGTAAGTGATCAGAGAGGAAGGTGGTGTTGGGCGACCTGTAAAGTGGGGAATAGATTTTTAACCTTTGCTAGCATTTATGCCCCAGTAGAGGATAATCCGGCACCATATGAAGAGTTTTTTCAATCCCTAATACAAACTCCCGGGAAGTGATTATAGGGGGAGATTTTAATTTTCTAGCAAATCCAAAAATTGATTCCTCAGCCATTTCTAAAAAACAATTAAAACCTAAAACCTGCAGAATTATTCAAAATTATAGGAAAACTCTGGATATAATCGACCCCTGGAGGGCAGTATTTCCGACTAAGATTGCATATACCTGCTTTTCGGGCAGATTTCGCACCTCCTCATGCATTGATTACTTTCTTATATCTAAGTCCTTGATTTTTAGTCAGCTGAAAATCCTTCCAAACGGATTTTCAGATCATGCAATGCTCATTTTAGAGCTCAAGTTAGGTAAAATCTCGGCTCATTCTAAGAGATGGACTTTAAATAGGCAATATCTCTCAGAATAAAGTTGGGTTCTACTCTGTAAAACAGAGATAAAGAACTTTCTCGTAAGAAATCACAGGACGGCTCCACCCCACATTGTTTGGGACTCTCTGAAGGCTTATATTCGGGGCCTAGCTATTGGGAAAGATGCTGAAAATTCTAGAAAAAGAAGGAAATAAAGCGAAATTTAGAACAGGAGGTGCAGAGGTGCTATGATATTTTCCTCAGTAAGCCCTCTGCCCTCAATCAAAGAAAACTCGATCAGGCCATAAGGGATCTCACCGAAGCTTATTATGTAGACTGTGAAACATTTAATAGCAACCATAGGCAAAAGGTATATGTAGTTCATTGCATGGCAGGCCAGGGAGCAGGCCGCAAGTAACCGGATTAGTACTTTGAGTTGTCCTGTAACTGGTACCCGAAGTGAAGATCCAGCGGTTATAAGGGACATAATGCTTCAACACTATAAGAATATTTATGGTCAACAACAATCCATTGATAAGGCATCCCTGGACAAGTTTCTCCAGGAACAGGAAATTCCTGTACTTTTTGAGGCCAATAAAAGCAGAATGATGTGCCCTTTCTCCAGAGAAGAGCTGGGGGATATCATAGAAAACCTCCCAAATGGCAAAGCCTGTGGACCGGATGGTCTCCCAGCCGAGTTTTTTAAAACATTTTCAGATGTTGTTTTAGAATATTTTTTGCTGGTTGCTAATTCAATCTTAGAGGGAGGCCCGATTAAACCTTCATTCCAAAAAGGGAATGTAGTTAGTTTTTTAAAAAAGGGAAAAGACTGCGAAGACCCCAATTCATATCGCCCAATCACACTTTTAAACTCTGACTATAAGATCATCACCAAACTTTTAGTCAACAGATTCAAAGTTATAGCCCCGAATCTGATACATTCTGACCAAAATTGGTTTATAGCAGGGAGACAGTTTGGGACTAACACGCATTATCTCGCAGAAGCATTGGATTATTTTGAGACCAAGAAAATACCAACCTTGGTCCTTCTGTTAGACGCCGAGAAGGCGTTTCACCTCGTGGTCTGGGAGACTTTATTCCATATCCTCTCCAGTTTTGGTATACCTCCTAAGATCACGGGGTTGATTCAGAGAATATATGTTAACGCAGAAGCCAATATTATCGTTAATGCCTCCGAGGCAGGACAAATCAGTGTAAAATGAGGGACTAGACAAGGCTGTCCATTGTCCCCCATTTTATTTGCTTTTTATTGAACCTTTGGCTATCCCTATTCGAAACAATGCAGATATTCGCCCACCTTTACCTACTATGTGGAAACTAAAATTATATGCAGACGATATCATGCTTATAATCGAAGGCAATAAGGGGGTCCAAGCAAATGTTTTTGAGGTTTTTGAGCAGTTTGAATTGCTCGGGGGTATAAAATAAACAAAAATAAAACGGAAATAATCCAGTGCGGATGCAAGCCCGATGTGTTACATTCTGACATTTTGTTGTGTCTAAATTCTAAACCAAAAAAATATGTTTTTTTTTCTCGTCTCGAATCGTTGACTTGTATAATTTAAATTTTGTCCCGCTTCTGTAGAAAGTACAGGATTTACTGCTTCGGTGGGACTCGCTCCCGTTGACTATTATGGGAAGGGTCTCACTGATTAAGATGTCTGTTCTCCCACTATTTAATTTTTTATTTTCGGCAATTCCGTGTGTTTTAACAGCACCTTTTCATGCCAAATTAGAGCTTATGTTTACATCCTTTCTTTGGGGAAAGAAAAGTTCCCGAATTGCACTAAGCACTTTATAGGAGGAGGTGGAGAATGGTGGGTTAGCTCTCCCTTATCTCAGGGATTATTATTCTGCATATTGTGCACAATATATGTCTAGATTTAAGTCATATTTGAATACAGGATTATTCGTAAAATATTTTATGAATTTAATCTGTAAAGAGCATCAGATACGCTGTCCATTAAAAATTCGAAATCCCCTAAATTAGTGTGTTATAAGTGCATGCAGTGGTTCTTTTATAAACGTCAGGATTTTTATAGGAGATATACAATTCCAGTAATTAATTCTTCAACTCCACCATCCAAACTGACTTCAGTATTTGGAGCTAGAGAATCGACCGAAATTATTCAAAAATGGGCTAAGGCCGGGGAGTGGCTAGAGGCATGGCCGACTAAGACGTGTTATTACGGAGCTCCGGCCGATTGCATGAATCCGACAATAATCCGGCGGTCCTGAGGCCTGGATTGCATGATCCTGCAACTAAACTACGGAGGCCCCCCGATATCTACAGTGGGGAGCTGTTAAAATACTGAACTTCCACGAATACAGCGATTGAGATGCGGACAAGGCCTGCGACGCGCTGATCAACATGGCACCGAGCTGGTGATCGAAATTCACGACTGACCCGCTGCATCGCTGCAACACCCCAAACGTTGTGGCTCCCACCTACCAGGACACCGGAATCGGTAACACCTGCATCGCGCTCTCTGGGGCGGCTCGAAGAAGCAGCTGGGAGTCTTGCCGGTGAGGGGAGGCAGAGGCATGCCCGGGAGCTGTGGACGCCGCGAGAGACCGGTAGGCGATCCGGCTGAGGGCGGTGCTAGATGGCGACATACCAGTGCTTGAGGTACTGGAGGCCGATGTCCCTGCCCTCCGTTGGCTTCTGAAACCCGGAGACCTTTGGCGCAGCGCTCCCCATGGGCCATATGAAGTACACGTCGGAGGACGGCGTCCCTTCCGACTCTCTGGCCCAAGCAGCTGTGGAGAATCCCCAGGCCGGGACGACCATCTACAACGCGGATATCGAGAGCGCTGCATATCATCTGTGCAGCGGTAAGGAGACCCTGGCTGCTTGCGTGGCTGTGGACGACCCTGGGGGCAAGAAATAGCGGAGTTCACGTGTGCGCTAACCGAAGGGGATCAAGAGGACACTCTCAGAGACAGTGGTGAAAGCTACGGTTCGGTAGCAAAGTCACTCCTTGGGGCCCCCCACGGCGTGCTTAAAGCCTTCTACCCATATATGGGGGAAACCCTTGAACACCAGTGCAATAAAGCGCTTCACAAAGGGGAAAATAACAACACCGTCTGAATCGCCCTCAGAAGCGGTGGGGGATCCCAAATCCGGGCATCTTGGCATGGGGGAACCCTCCTCCCGAGACACAAAGGGGGGACCTGCATGGCTGTGCGACGCCAGGGCGGCAGGGAGCTAGAATTTGGCCCGTGGTGTCATAGCGGCTACCGGGGGCTGCGTATTGGAGCTGCGATCTCCTGAACCCCCCCCCGCTTAGTGTGGTGCGGTCGACTAGAAGCTTACTGCGCGCACTCACTGAAAAGGACTGGCCCATAATATCGGTCCAGGCGGCACCCGGGGGGGCAACGGACTCTCCCGAAGAAAGGAAAACGCGGGCCACCATTCCCTGCCTACGTATAAACCCCTCTGGGCTTTAGAATCTCCCGCTATCCACAATGGGCAAAGACAAAGACCCTAAACTTTCCAGACAAGGGAAAATGGACCGCTATACTAAAGTGGTCACCCCACCCCCAGAGGAGCAACCACTGGCCCGCACAGATACAGGCACCCTACTACAGGCTATCCAGGCCTCTAGGTTGGCGCTGGAATAGAAAATAGGGGTGTAGGCTCCGAAGTGACATTGCTGAGACAAGACTTCCGTAACTTGGCTGACAGGGTCACGGAGTCAGAGACCAGAATGGGGGAAGCCGAGGATCAGATTCAAGATCTCCATAAAGGAATGGCGGAATTACAGGCCTCAAATAAAGACCTTCAATGGCGCATCGATGATGCAGAAAACCGAGCGAGGCGCAATAACCTCCGCTTTGTGGGTTTTAGGGAGGGCATTGAAGGGGGAAATACACCGGACTTCCTCTATGCCTGGCTCAAACAAACTTTCCCCACGGACAAATTTTCTACATGGTTTGTTATTGAACATGCACATAGAGCACTAGCTGCAAGTCCACCGCCGGGCGCACCGCCAAAACCCATTATAGCGAAATTCTTGAACTTTTTAGACAGAGATCTGATTCTTACAGAAGCCAGGAAACTGGGGGATATTAAACATGAAAACGTGTGCATCATGATCTTTCCAGACTACAGCAAGGAGGTCCAGCGACAGAGACGTACTTACGACTCCGTTAAGGCAAAGCTCAGAACACTCAAAATTCAATATATGCTTCTGTTCCTGGTGAAGTTAAAGATCATCTTCATGGGGAAAACTCACTTCTTCCAGACACCTGAAGAGGCCTGGCACTAGATAGAAGAACGCCCCATCACGAGACAATTAGATGATCTACAACAGAAGACCCAGAAACGAAACAAAACTGCCCAGAGAACAGCCGGTTCCCAGAAAACAGCCAAGATCCAAAGTCACCGGTGACTGCAAGTACAGGGGGCGATACCTTATACTTCGAAAGGCACAGGACGCCTACGTAGGAGAATTCTAAGATCGCAAGATCCCCAGAGGGCCGAAAACTCATGCATGCCTCACCTCTTCAGGCGGAACGACCCATGTACCGAGACGGACACTAGAGAAAGCACCTCCGGCGGAGAAGATGATGAAGCAACTCAACACCCCCTGATGGCCGAGATAGTTGACATGGAACAGGACTCTGAGGTGGGGAAACCGTTCACACAAGAAGAGGTGCCCGACTCAAATTCATAACTAAGGACTTCGAGGACTTGCCGCAACTTTTTGACCTGGGGCTCCAGACACGACTGTTTTCATGCCCCCAACAACAGCATCCTCTTGGTTCTGTGCAGAGACAGACACCCCGAAACCAAGAGCAGGTGACAAGCCAGTCCAGGCCTGAAACATTGATTTCAGTATCCCTACCTCTCCTTCCCTCCCAGTCTTTTTCTCCCCCCCTTTTTCCTCCCTTCCCCCTCCCTCCTCCCCTGATATTAATCTAACTGCTGTTTTTTCTACGGTTCTTTATCGTGTTGTAGGTGTTGGGGCCTATTTAGTATATTTCTGGGTAGGGTGGGCAACAGACCTTTCCCACCCCTATTCACAACACCGAGAGGGAAGCTCTGGGGTAGCGTGTGATCGGGGGAGGAGGGAGGTGGGGTGGGGGGTGGCGAGGGATGGGTTTAGCTTAATTGCCAAGTTGTTGTTGTTCAGGTATCAGTCTCAGCTTAGTCACTTGATTTACATACAAAAAGCGTCTAGATACAGTGATCTGGCCAGGCTTCAACTCCCTGCAGCGGTAGACATGCATTGCACATATACAACAGACACAAATGTTAGGATCTGAAAACACTCCCTTCACCGTATTGACATGGAATGTGAACGGCCTCGGGGACAAAATCAAGAGGGGGCTAGTGTCATCCTTTATCAGACGTAGACACCCCGACTATGGTGATGTTACAGGAAACTCACCTAAGGGGCACCAAATCTGGGTTTCTGTTGCGAGGGGCTTACATGGTCCTGGCCCACGCGGGGTACACCTCCAGCTCCAGAGGAGTGGCGATCCTCATTAAGAGGTCACCCCCCTTCTGTGTGCAATGAACATGGCTAGATCCCCAGGGCACATACGTCGGAGCGACCGGGAGATGGGGCAGAAGAAATGTGACTCTGGTTTCGATCTACGCACCACCGAAACTACAAGCACGCACACTAAATAAACTGACAGAAATATTGCTGGAGACACCGGGCTCACTGCATGTTATAGGGGGAGACTTTAACGAAGTAATGCACACTTCCATAGATCGAACAGGGTATCATGCCCAGGCACCCCAGACCTCATTGATAACATGCCTTACTGAGACACTAGGTTTATTGGATGTCTGGAGACACCTGAACCCGGAGGTGAGACAATATTCCTATTACTCAGGTGCACATAAGGTCTATTCCTGACTGGATTATGTGTTTCTCCCGAAAGGTGAAATACGAGAAATATACGAAGCACAATACTTAGCTAGTGGCCTATCGGATCATTCCCCATAATACGTGCGGATAGGTGACCGACTACGAGACCAAAATACATGCTGGCGCTTAAATGCGTGGGACCTTCAAAATAAGATGATATTGAAAGGCATTAGAGCTGACACCGCAGTTTTCTTCTAAGAAAGCTTGGGATTGGTGCAATCCAGGGTTATAGTTTGGGAAACCTATAAAACAGTCCTACGAGACAGAGCACAGAACCGTATAGCGTGGGATAGGAAAAAAGAAAAGGAAGAACTTAAACAACTAGAAGCCCAGATCTTAATCCTTGAGGGAAGGAACATAACGCATTCCGATCCCCAGATTTTAAGGCAATTGATAGACACACAACACCAATACAAAGATTTAGCAACCCAGGTGGCTAAAGCTCAGGCCCAAGCGACACTGCATAAACTTTATGACGTGGGGGACAAATCCGGAAAGTTTCTAGCCTGGCTCAGTCGAAAAGAAATAGAGGCCCGATGGGTCGAACGTCTCATGGACCCACTAGGGATACCACAAGACAAAGATGAACAGATATTGCAGAGTTTCACGTCCTACTACGCAGACTTCTATAAGGCCCGCCACTTACGTGCCCCCCATGACATTACAAAACCAAAGGGGCATATGGCATATGGCCATGTCTGAACTGGGGTGGTGGAGTGAGCTAAAGAATGATGATGGATTAAACCCAGATCAGTTGACTGGGGGTGAGTGTTTGATTAGCTCAAGCGCTCCGTCCATCATCCCCTTTGGTATCGCTTTGTTCGCCCTAAGTTGGCAGGGTATTCCCAGACGTGGGTCCCTTGCTCACTTTGCCACTGGATTCAAGCTAGCCTGGCTGATGACGGCTGAATAGCCAGAAACCGGTCCCAGGATGCTTGTTTCCGGTCCAGGGAAGACATGGCTTGGCAGTTCGGGCTGGACTGTTCCCATGAGGCACAGGGTCAGACTGATTTGCATATGGCCATGTCTGAACTGGGGTGCTGGAGTGAGCTAAAGAATGATGATGGATTAAACCCAGATCAGTTGACTGGGGGTGAGTGTTTGATTAGCTCAAGCGCTCCGTCCATCATCCCCTTTGGTATCGCTTTGTTCGCCCTAAGTTGGCAGGGTATGCCCAGACGTGGGTCCCTTGCTCACTTTGCCACTGGATTCAAGCTAGCCTGGCTGATGACGGCTGAATAGCCAGAAGCCGGTCCCAGGATGCTTGTTTCCGGTCCAGGGAAGACATGGCTTGGCAGTTCGGGCTGGACTGTTCCCATGAGGCACAGGGTCAGACTGATTTGCATATGGCCATGTCTGAACTGGGGTGGTGGAGTGAGCTAAAGAATGATGATGGATTAAACCCAGATCAGTTGACTGGGGGTGAGTGTTTGATTAGCTCAAGCGCTCCGTCCATCATCCCCTTTGGTATCGCTTTGTTCACCCTAAGTTGGCAGGGTATGCCCAGACGTGGGTCCCTTGCTCACTTTGCCACTGGATTCAAGCTAGCCTGGCTGATGACGGCTGAATAGCCAGAAACCGGTCCCAGGATGCTTGTTTCGTCCTAGGAAGTCACAGTGGACATGACATGGCTTGGCAGTTCGGGCTGGACTGTTCCCATGAGGCACAGGGTCAGACTGATTTGCATATGGCCATGTCTGAACTGGGGTGGTGGAGTGAGCTAAAGAATGATGATGGATTAAACCCAGATCAGTTGACTGGGGGTGAGTGTTTGATTAGCTCAAGTGCTCTGTCCATCATCCCCTTTGGTATCGCCCCATGACATTACAGCATACCTAGAAGAGGTAGATACACCCATACTGGAAGACACGGACAGAGTAGGGTTGGATTCTGACATCACAACTGAAGAAGTCAAGGCAGCTATAGTCCTGTTACGCCCAGGTAGGACACCAGGACCAAACGGCCTGCCAGCAGAACTCTATAAAAAATGCATGGACCTTCTTGGTCTGCACCTCTTAAACCTTTTTAAGGAAGCAAGCGAAGATGGAGTCCTCCCGTTAGATTTACGCATGGCCACAATCATACCAATCCACAAACAAGGGAAACCGAAAGATAAGTGCGACTCCTACCGCCTGATATCCTTACTCAACACAGAGGTGAAGATACTGTCAACTATCCTGGCCACAAGACTGCGCCAAGTGATTGCGACCCTGGTACACCAGGACCAATTGGGTTTCTTACCTGGCCAAGCGACCAGGCTGAACCTGCGAAGGACCCACAATTGGATGATGGAGGTCAAAGACCGAGATACCCCACATTTGTTGCTATCTTTAGACGCAGACAAAGCTTTTGACGCAGTCCATTGGCCCTTCCTGGAGGCCCCCTTGATTAAATTCGGTTTAGGACCCAACTTCAGGAAATGGGTGGGATTAATGTATAAAGACCCCAGAGCAAGAGTCTGGGTAAACGGAAGGACCTCCGAAGATTTCCCCATAAAGCGTGGTACGAGACAGGGCTGCCCGCTGTCCCCACTACTCTTTGCCCTCACGATAGAGATTCTAGCCTGTTTGGTGCGCCAACACCCAGGGATACAGGGATTTCTAATCAACCCACAGGACAATATGGCTGAGAAGATTTCCTTGTATGCGGATGACATATTATTATATATTACACACCCAGACACAACGATACCTAACCTGTTCCACACAACAGCCAACTATGGACAAAACTCGGGCTACACAATCAACTGGCATAAATCCGTGATATACAACCCAGGCATGTTAAACACGTGGCCCACACTCCCTGGAGATCTCCAGACTACAAACAGTGGGTTTATCGTCTTGGGAATCTACCTTACGATAGATAAAAACCTCTACTATCAGAGAAACATTAAACGCATACTTACGAACTTTAAGGAAGATGTGCAACAATGGAAATCACTCCCACTCACAATATTGGGCAGGGCCACCATGTTCAAAATGATTACACTACCCCAATTTTTATATGCCCTACAAAACACATACTTCCCCTACCACAAATAATTTTCCGAGAGATAGCGGCTGAATTACATTCTTTCTTGTGGCTAGGGAAACAGTCCAGGATTGCCCTTCATACTTTACAGCGCAATCAGTACAATGGGGGAATATCCTTACCTGATATAGAAGCTTACTATTGGGCGGAACACCTAACACCAATCAATGAGTGGATACATTCACCAGGGGCCCACCCCACCTACAGGTTGGAGAGGGCAACCATGAGCGGCCGCACATTTCTGCACTATTTATATGGTGGCAAGGGGAAGCTCCTCCTGGTCACTCAGGTTACCATAGAATCCTGGGGAAGAGCTACAAAGGCAATGGGGTGGGAACATAAACCGACCCTGTGGCACTGCACCTGGCTCAAAGAACTGCACAAACTGAAGGGTTTTGGAGGGTGGGATGACATAGGTATCTCCACGCTAGGAAATATTATCCACAATGGTATGTTCAAAAGCTTTGATGCTCTCAAGGCTGAATTCACACTGCACTCATCCAAGTTCCTCAAGTACGCACAGCTTAGACACGCTTGGCTAGCGGAAAATAGGGGTAACTCCCCATTGCCGGAATATGCTCCACTAGAGGGGAGACTGCTCCAGGAGTATATCACAACCAAGGCCGTCTAACTAACGTACAAGACCCTGAATAATAATGCTCCAGATAGACTGGGCAAGCTGTGGTCTACTTGGGAAGGTAATCTGGGCACGCTAGAAAACATAGACTGGGAGGCAGCTCTGATGAACCCCAGAGAGGTGGCGATTAAATCACGACTTCGCCTCATACAATATAAAATACTGCATAGAACATATTATGGCCGGGTTCGATTACATAAAATGGGACGAGCAGATGATCCTAAATGCCAGAGATGTGGACACAGAGAAGGCGATTTTTACCATATTATCTGGGAGTGCGTCCATATACAGGCCTACTGGGCAAAGATAACGCAGGAATTAGGCAAAATACTAGAAGCTACGGTACCCCAGATCCCAAATTTATACTATTGGGCATCTCATATGATGTTGATCTGGGTAGACCTCAATTAATCTTCCTTGCACTGGCGCTGGTAGTGGCAAAAAGAGAGGTGGCGAGGAAATGGGGAGTCACAGACACACCACTACTACAAGAATGGAGGGCAGGGATGGATATGTATATGGCAGCTGAAAGGGTCACATACAAAGCGAGGGGCTGCCCAAAGAAATTTCATAAGGTATGGGGCAAATGGAGGAAGTATTATGGTCTTGACGCAATAGTGGGGGATACTCAACTGGATCCTAATGGACGAGTTCTCCCAGACACTTCAATAACCTGATGATCCCTGGCTATTCAGGGGAGGGGTAGCCCGAAGGAACTGTTTTAAATATGTGGTTACCGCATGTCTATGCTACAAAAGTGTATGTAAACTGTATGAAGATAACTTGCTTTGTATGCTGACTAATAACATCAGAGGCTGTATGACTGTAACTGAAGTTAGTTATGTTTTGATTTTTGTTTTTTAAAATGATAATAAAAATATTTATAAAAAAAATAAATGGGCTAAGGCCGGCTTCCAGAAGATCTCAGATTTCATAGGGATCGATAAGTGGCTGAACATTTCCGAAATATGCGAGCTAATTCCGAATGATTTCCTTCTTCTTGGGTCATTTAATATTCTTATCAGGTTCCTTAACAATCTGGATCTGATACAGATTATTGAACGTTAAAATATGGCATGTGCTCTTTTCGAAGAAATCACAGTCAGGAAACCAGGGGAGTGGAATTTTTTTTAGCCCCTATCAGGGGTTTGTATCTCTCTGAGAAAGCAATAACAAAATGGGAAAAACATGAAGGTTTGGATGTTACAGCGAGTATGTGGTCCGAATTAAATAAACTTAACTTTACAACATTAAAGGGAGCAAATTGGTGCCGGATGCTATTCTTCAGCAAATGGCTTCTATCTAGAACCCCACAGTTTTTATCCAAGGTTTACCCCAGCCAATCCGGTCAGTGTTTTCGCTGCTTAAATCATTCGATAGCCAATTGGACGCATATTATATCACAGTGCCCTTGAATTCAGGGGTTCTGGAATGAGATTTTTCGTCATCTGTAGGCTGAATGTTTCATCATATTAGATTACAATAATTGGCTGAAAGTCCTTGGTTATGACCCTTCTTTACATCTCTCTGTTAACTTGGTTGGATTACTTTATATTGTAATGGCGGTTGCCAGGTCACTCCTGCTTCAGAGATGGTGATCAGACCTGGTACCAACAAAATGTGAATGGGTTCTGAAAATGAAACAGGTTAGGAATAGTGAGCGCTTGTATGCATTACGAATTGGAGGGGTTAAAAAGTTTGAAAAAGTCTGGGCGGCCCATTTCGACTGAAATTTAAATAAGAGCTTACATTTTTAAAGGTTGTCCTAATATGCAGAAAGTTTAACGAATGTTGTATGTGTTGACATATTTGTATACTCGTTTGCACTTTTATCGCACTGTACACACCTTTTTTACAGCACTTTATTGCACTATAGACACTTTAGCTTCCCCTTTTTAAAAAATGGTTTAAGTCAACAGGACAAAAATATTAATTATGACCTATATGTTGATATTTTTGCATAATTTATTGGACCTAATGCACTATAGACACCTTAGCTCGTTCTAGATCTGACAGGTGACGTTGCATTTGATTTTTAGTATGTCAAAACACCATTAGTTGCCTTAATTTCAACAATACTTTCAGCTTTACCCGGACTTATAGTTTACTGCTTTATGCACATTTTAGTGATAACCTGGTTATTGATGTAAGAATACTGTATCTGATCTCTAATGTCTTGTCTAGTTAAAGGTTATTTTTTTCCTCTTGATTATGTAACCTGTTTTCATTTTTTTATTTTTTTATTCACCATCAATTATGTACAAATTAACACAAATATATCCATAGAAAAAACAAGCAAAAGCAAACAGAAATACAGTGCATTCCAAATGGATAGGTCTTAAAAAAAGAAAAATAAAGAAAATTATAGCACCATTTACAGACATATACACATTATTAGGACATGAAAATCAAAAAGGATTTTACTCCAATAGGTTTAACTCATTGAATTGTACCAGAAGTGAGCTCATTTCTTATTTTCCAATCTATAACAGGGGCCCAAATAAGTTTCCCTAGTTTCCTAGCCTTCCACCCTTTCTTCTCATACAGTCCCTTTTCCAAGTTATACATAGCTAAGAGTCTTGAAAGCCATTGTTGAAATGTGGGGGTTAGGGTCCACCCAAGCGGAAGATACACACATTCTGACCACCGCCATGGCAAGGAATATAAATTCACGGTGATCTAAGACCGTTCCATGCCGAGCCACACCAAGTACCATCAGCTCTGCAGTGAGTTTTATTTGGATCCTCAGAATTCGCCCAAAAAATTGTTGTATAGCACTCTTAAGGGATTCCAATGCCGGGCAAGAGGCAAACATATGAACTATATCTGCGTCGTCGCCCTGGCAGCGGGGGCAAAGAGTACCCTCCTTCCCCCCATTGAGCAATCTTAGCTGGGTTGTAATAAAGTGAAAAAATCATTTTTAAATGTTGGGCTTGGAGGCTCGCTACTCTTAAGACCGTATTGCCAAGCTTAAGTGACACCATAAACTCCTCCCCTTCAACATTCAGCTTCCGCTGCCATTTCTCAGAGTGTTTGTCTAAGTCATCGCCCTGTAGTTCTGTCAGCTCCCTGTAAATCTGGGTAATAGTACACCCATCTGGGTTTCGAACTGCTTCCATAACTGGATCTCTAGCAAAGGCTTTCTCTCCCCCCTTCTTCCGTGAGATAGATGAACAAATCTGGAGGAATTAAAAAAACTCCCTGCGATCAAGGTTATAAAGAATTTGGGCTTTTTCAAATGTGATTATTCCATCTGAGTCATAAAGATCCCCCATTGTCTTCACCCCCAAAGCGTCCCAATGCCGCATAATTCCGTCGTGAAAAATTTCGGGGAGAGATGGGTTCCCAAACAGAGCAGTATAATAATTCATTCTTCCTAGCCCCAGCTTATTTTTAAAACCAGTCCAGACCGCAGCTGCTGCACCAAGGGTCTTAAATTTGACTTTTTTTATAGTAGCTGGCTTCGGTGAATCTCAAAAGCCAGTTATGGGCCTCTTTTTCTACCAATAGTTCGTATACGTCCGGAGGAGCCTCATTCCTCCAACGATCAGTGACCTTTCCTCCCAATAACCCTCGGATGTATTGGATCACTGTGGCCCAATAGTATGTTTTTAAATCCGGGACTGCCCAGCCCCCCCTTTCCCTGCATAAGGTCATGTATCTGAGCGCTCTTCTTGTTTTTCCTTGAGCCCAAATAAAGCGATTAATCAGCCTATCCATTTCTTTAAACCAGTGGTTCTCAAATTTCAAGGGTATCGTTCTAAATAGATACAAGACTTTTGGCAGGACCAGCATCTTAATAATATTACAAAGTCCCACAATCGAGAGATGTAAATTATTAAGTCTATCAAAGTCTTTCTTAGCTTTTTGAATCACAGGGGCAAGATTTTTTTCAACAACTTTGCTTAAATCTGATGTTGTGATAACCCCAAGATAGGTGGCAGATTCAATCACCCGTGAATTGGGCATAGAAATTCTGCCATTTGCTACAATTTGTGTCTTTTCCCTGTTAAGCCTATAGCCTAGATCCCTCCAAAGCATTCTGCCTCCTGCTCTATCTCCATTAAGGCCCCAGATGGATTTGCGGTGGTTATTGCCAGATAATCTGCGTAACCCAAAATCTTAGTGTCGAATCCATTCAATCGTATAGGGAGAATTCCCTTATGTGCCTCAATTTTCCTGATCAGGGGGTCATTATAAAATGCAAATAGGAGGGGAGAGCATGGACACCCCTGTCTTGTCCCCCGTGTGATATCAATCGGGTCACTTTGCCCCCCATCAACCGGAGTCGAATCTTGGGGCTCCTATAAAGTGTTTGAATTGCTTTAACACATCCCTTTCCAACCCCCACATTCTCAAGTACGGCCCAAAGATAGCCTCACGAGACCCTATTGAACGCCTTCTCTGCATCTAGCAGGATAAGCGCCATAGGATCTTGCATGACAGAGGTACCATCAAACAGAGTAAAAACCCTGCGAATATGTTCAGCTGTGCCTCTGCCTGGGATAAACCCGTGCTGGCGGGGCGAGATCACTTTCCCAATCATGGTACTTAAACGATTCGCTAGGATTTTGGAAAAGATTTTTGCGTCGCTATTCATTAAACTAATTGGTCTATAAGAGCCAGGTTCGTCAAGGGGTTTTCCTTTCTTTAAAAAAATAATCATGCTAGCCTCCGCCCATGACTCTGGAGGTGCTTCCCCTTTCTGTACTTGGTGCATTACAAAACTTAAATCATCCCTCAAAAGTGAAAATAAAACCTTATAAAATTCTAATGGGATTTGGTCCGGACCTACTGCCTTGCCAGATGACAGTTCCATGAGGGCTTTTTGAATTTCTTCATCTGAAAATGTATCCTCTAGAGCCTTTGAGTCTTCTAGTGGCAATGTCTCAACAGTGAGCGATGTTAAATAATCTTTTATGTTCTTGGCCTCGCTATGCCCATCTTGCCTATATAGCTTCCCATAATAACTTTGAAAAACTGTACGTATCTCACTGGGCATTATAACTACTTCCCCCTTTGAATTTTTAATCTCTAAGATGTCTCCTGCAGTAATTTTCTGTTTAGTCCTTGCCGCTAACATATGCCCAACTTGTTCGCTATATTCATAGCAAGATTGCCTCCAAGCCAAGAATTTTCCGCTACTCTGGCTGCCATGTTTTCTCCTGCTGCAGCCTTTGCCAACGGCAGTTTCTGGAGGATCTCATCTGTATTTGAGCCATTGGCAATAGCCCTGACCAGCTCTTCTTCTAGGTCTGATATTGTACTATACATGGACCTTACGTCTTGTTTCATTTTTTTATTCCGGTTCAGCGAGTAACTCAGAGTTTCCCCTCTGATTCCAGCCTTTAAAGCGTCCCAAACTATCCCATACCCAGCGCTACCCCTGTTAACCTCTAGGAACTCCCCCAGCCATTTGCTCATATGTAGAACATATTTCGGATCATGCAACAGGGCTCGCTCAAAAGTCCAGGTGAGCTCAGGCACCCCCCCCACAGTGCTTTGAACCCCCAAAACTAAGGGATTGTGGTCAGAGATAACCCGGGGAAATTTCTTGATGGTACAGGTGGGAAGGAGAGAGGATGAGACCAGAAAATAGTCTAGTCGGGCTACGGCTCTGTGTGGAGCCGAATAATATGTACTGCCCCCTCCTGTGGCTTTAGTTGCACCCAGGCATCCGCAAGCCCGTTATCCTCCATCATTTGAATAAGGGCCTTATGTACTTTTTTTTTCCGGCCTATATATTTGCTTGGGTTTGCCTTCCAAAGCCCCCCCCATACCATTTATATTGAGATCGCCACATACGATGAGTGTCAGGGGCCATTTAGCCAATTCAAAGTTTAGAAATTCAAATATTTCAGGATCATCCCCTGTTGACCCAAAAACTGAGCAAAGCGTAAAGCTCAATCCCTGTTCTTGGCCTTCAACAATTGCCCATCGACCTAGCCTATCAGACAAACATGATTTAAACACAACCCCCCCCCCTTCCGTGCCACAATCGCTACCCCTCGTGTCCTGGTCGCCTGTGTGGTGTGAGCTATTAGTTAAAATCCCAAATGTTCTAAAAGAATTTTGGGCGTCCCTTCAATGTGCGTCTCTTGTATACAGACTATGTCAGCGTGTAGTTCCTTAAGCTGTTCCTTAGCTATCCTGCGTTTAGCAGCATCATTCAACCCGCATATGTTGATTGTTGCTATACGCATATAACAAATAGGTTACCAGCCTGTCCCCTCAATCCTTCCTTTCCCTTTTCTGTTTGTTGCCACCCCTCGATAGCTTCCTCATATGATGGTGTTAGTTTTTGTTTTCCTCTCCCCCAGCCCTCCCACCCGTAAGCATCCGCTTGCCGCCATTCTGTTTTCAACTGACTTTTTATGATCACTAGGGCTGTTGCGAAAGGTTTTATTATTGGATATCTGCATTGTGTTATTTGGATGAATCTGTAAATTCTTGATGGATCTCAATTTAAAAAAAAAAAAAACTTTCCCTACTGTTGCACTCACTGGAGTGGGAATAGTATTTTTTACCCCTCCGCTATCCAACACTTTCCCTACTGTTGCACTCACAGGAGTGGGAATAGTAATTTTTACCCCTCCCCTATCCAACACTTTCCCTACTGTTGCACTCACTGGAGTGGTAATAGTTATTTTTACCCCTCCACTATCCAACACTTTACCTACTGTTGCACTCACTGAAGTGGAAAATTTAAATTTAAAGTCTTTAAATAGTTTAATGTATTAATTTATAATATAATGTTTTTTTTATTCGATTTTATGTTATTGGTGTATGTATATATATATATATATTTATTTGTAAATTTTCATACATACAATTATAAAATAAATTAAAATTAATAGTTTATTAATTGTTTTAAAGTAAATATATATATATTACATTTTATATACGTATGTTTAAATTTTTTTAATTACATTTATTTTTTATATTTGTTAAAATGTATATCAAATCTAATTTATTTTTTTAAGTTAATTTTATCATTTAATATATTTAATAATATTTTTTATGCATATATTAAAATTGATATTTTGTACAACTAAATTTTTCACATCGATATTTTTCTCTCTATATTTTTGTCCTTACCGTTATAAATATAGGATGTTGATATTTATAACTCAATATTTGTGTATGGGGATATTTTGGGGGTCGATATTCTATCAGTGAACCGTTTTTGATTGAGTGAACAGGTAGTGCCTGGGTGATTAGATAAGTACATGGGTAGTGCCTGGATAATTCAATGAGTGCATCAGTAGTGCCTGGCTAATTAGATGAGTGCATGAATAGTGTCTGAGTGATTGCATGAGTCCATTGTTAAAGCTTGAGTGATTGGATGAAAGCAAGTGTACTGCTGGGGTGATTGTATTAGTGCAAGAGTATTGCCTCAGTAATTGGATGAGCGCGAGGGTACTGGATGTGCGATAGGATCACTGCAATGGTGCTGCCTGCATAATTGGATGAGTGCATGAGTAGTGTCTGAGTGTTTGGATGAGTGCATGGGTTGTGCCTCAGTATCTGTATGAGTGCATGGGTTGTAAGTGGGTGTTTGGATGAGTACATAGGTACAACCTTGGTGATTGTATAAGTGAATCGGTAGTGCCTGGGTGATTGGATGAATGCATGGGTAGTGCCTGCGTAGTTCAATGAGTACATAATTAGTGCCTGCGTGATTGAAAGGGTGCATGTGTGACACCTGGGTGATTGAATAAGTACGTGGATAGTGTATGAGTGATTCGATGACTGCCTGAGTAGTGGCTGGGTGATTGGGTGACTGTGAAAGTACTTCCATTGCTGTTAGATACATAACAGTTGTGATTATATCTGTGACTCATTGTTTAAGTCCTTCTGTCAGTATCAAACTACCTGTTTTAGTGTATCTATTCTTTTCTACTGAGCTATGTGTGAGTGAAATCTAGATATCACACTTGATATATAATTGGATACATGGCTCTCTAGGAGCATAGATTGCTCTGTTAGTCAGTGTACACATGCATCAGTAAGTTTATAAAACTGAAAACAACAATTCTCACTTTTTCTAAGCACAAAACCTTTTCTTAATGACATACCTACATCATTGCTCAAATATTTATTGCGTGTTTAAAAGATATATTTAGCATTTCTCAAAGAAAAGTTACACGCCAAGTGAAGCTAGCACAAGAACTTTCAAGCGACATTCTGCATTATTAACCCTCCTCAATTTTAAACAGAGCATGTTTAAAGAAATGCACCACCCTCCCCATATACATGAAATTTTTAACAACCTTAAAGAACATAGATCGCCATGTAAACATATGTGTGATTTCATAATAGATATAGACCTTCAGGTCATCTTTCCAAAAATATATAGTTCTCTGCATCTTTAAGTAAACTCAAGAGTCTCATTGCACATATAACTATCTGCAACCACAAAAACAAAATCTCACCATCTAAGCATATGCAAACCGGTCATATAAGTTAAAAACCACATTGACAAACACTTCCCTATACATACCTAACAAATATTACTACTTTATAATTCATATACAGGTGCAGGACATTTTCTTATCTTTTATTTGTTACTACGCTACTCCGGTTTAATAATGTGACTAAAAGTACTACAACTCCCAAAACGCAAATAACATAAATGCATCTATTCTGCACAAGATGCTTAGACATTAAAAAAATTCTTAATTTTAAATACATTTCTTATTGTAACTTTCAACTATTCTATACTGTTGTTTTTCTAGTACACAATGGAATAAAGGGGCACTAATTCATTTTCCTCTTACTTCCCAAAACATTCGGTACTAACATCTTAAACACATACCATCTGCCAGATACAGTTCGCCTGATAATTTTCATATCACTGTGATTCACTTTTTTTTATCAAACTCCCATAAACATCTTAATTTCTATAGATTTTTTTTTCAAATGATTAAAATGTTATGTACATACCAGTGAACTGAGTTTGTAGATTATTTTGTTGTTTTTTCTCTTTTTGCATAGTTTTGACACTGGGGGGAGTGGCCTCTGATGACCTCTCAATAAACCAGCTGTGTGGGTCTTACTGGAGGTAAAAGAAGGGCTAGTAGGACCCCAAGGATGCACAAGAGCCAAGGGGACTTCATCCCTCAACTTGTCGTGCACCAGGAGACGCATTTGCATGGTGGTGGAGAAAGGGGGTGTGGCCACCAAACACCTCTCAGCAAACCCACTGTGTGGTAACAGGAGGGATAGTTGGCCCCCAAGGACCCTCAATAGCCAAGGGGATTTAATCTCCCTACTAGTAGTGCACCACGAGACTCGTTTGCAGACTGGTGGAGAAAGGGGACATGGCCTCCTACGATGTCTCAGCAATCCCACTGTGTGGAACTTACTGGAGGTAACAGGAGGAATAGTTGGCCCCAAGGACGTCCTTGGGGGCCAACCACCCCTCATGTTGCCTCCAGTAAGTCCCACACAGCGGGATTGGTAAGAGGTGTTCAGAGGACATGCCCTCTTTCTCCACTACTCTGCAAACGTGGCTCGTGGTGCACTACTGATTGAGGGATGAAACCCACTTTACTCCTGAGGGACTTTGGGGACCAAGAAGCGCTCCTGGTACCTCCTGTAAGTCCTACACAGCGGGATTCCTAATGTTGTAGTGAGCCTCAGCAAGGCCTACCAGTGCTTAGGAGTTCTCCCTTCTCTGCACAGAGTCCTCAGACACTTAGGA
Organism: Calotriton arnoldi; assembly: GCA_963921515.1. Classification (NCBI taxonomy): domain Eukaryota; kingdom Metazoa; phylum Chordata; class Amphibia; order Caudata; family Salamandridae; genus Calotriton; species Calotriton arnoldi. The sequence continues at coordinate 113,915 of CAWUFW010017439.1, forward strand.
AGAAGTTGGCAATAGAAACTGAAATATAAAAGACAGAGTTTATTAAACCTCATGAGGTGGAGCTAACATTCGCACATCACCCTTCAGTAATGCATGAAGTAGCACACTGAATGGAAGGATCCTGGTCCTTTTATACCCACACAGGGGCTCAAATGAAGGCGGTACTAACACAAATGCTGGTTTTAGGTACATATAAGGTCATACAGAGAATGCACAGTCGACAAGTGGGTGGAGCTAACAGTTTCTACTTTTAGTAGACACATCCTGACATTTATAAACTCGGAACAGCTGCAAGCTCAACTGAGCATGTGCAAAGCAAGAGGAACTAAATATAACTTGTCTCTAGGCAGATTTCAAGAGCAGTTGACAGGAAGGTAGGACAGAGCACATGGCGAGCACATGGTAGCACATGGCAGCCAGAAATACAAAATGGATTCCACAAAGCGGACAATTTAGCCTCTAAATACAGGCTGTCTTCAGTTAATGCTTAACTTAAATGCTGCCAAATTACAACAGACGACCCTTTCAGCATTGGCTGAAGACATTCGTTTATCTGGGGTAATCTAGATATTCATCCCGTACATCTATTAACATTATTTCGGCCACCTCTTTATTCAACATTTGTTGGGCCTTTGTTTCAGCAATGTTCCCTCTGGCAGGTATACAAGCAGAAATGCAAATGGAGCAAAGCATTGGACCACATTGGATACATACACAGCATGTAAAAAATATTATAATTATTACACACAGGATAGTCAGTAGCTTCCAGCCCCAAGCAGAAACAAGAGTCCAAAACCATCCAGCAAAAGTCCAAGTACCAGTCTCTGGATGAATTTCTGCAGCAATCTTATGCAATTTTGATATTGCGTCATATACTGAAGGTGAGTGATCTGGTATGAATACACAACAGCTGCTACCGATGATGCGACATGCACCACCTCGATCAGCCAAAATCACGTCTAGCACCATCCTATTCTGGAGTGCTACAATCCTTGCAATCTGTAGTTCCTCTGTAATGTTCCCAAGTGCCATAGCTGTCTGATTGGTAACAGCTTCCACAACACGAGTCAGTCGCCTAATCTTCCTGCTATTTAATGCAGCACCCACAAAGAAAAATAAGCCCAAGTTGAAATCAACATATTGTTGTAGGGTAGTGTTGGTTTGGTCAACTTCATCCATACTTATTGTCCTCTTATTTCTGTTTGTGGAAATGTCATTGTACAGTTTAAAATCACGGTGATACAATGCAGGTGCCAGAAACACAGGGGGCAACAGAAAAGATACATAACAGATTCCTGACCACCCAACAGGTAATTGATAATATCCGTTATTTCCGCACACAAAATACGTATTATGCGAGGCTGTGAAAGTGCTCTTATTGGCACCTTCAATGGTCAGGATTACAGTACACTCGCTCCTCCCCACTACAAATACACAAGTCTGCTTTAGCTTTTGTCACAGAAATCACAAAAGGTCCAATGTTCTTTATTATTCTCACATTTGTGAAAACACATGGTGTTGAAATATTGTCCGGTTGATACTCTTCCCATTCCCATTTAGTCCCTTTGGCTTGTGGATAACCTTCTTTATTTTGATAACATACTTTATTAAGTTGAAAAATAATCCCACCTACTGAAGGCTTTCCATATGCAAACAAAAGCGCATACCAAGCTTGACAAGAACCATTGTGAGAAAATGGAAGAGGAATAAAAGGTGTTCCTCCTTTCTTTTGATGTGCAGGTATCATCCCACACACCCAACAGTTGGTAGTATTCGTAGCATTGTGAGTATGGTGCAACATCTGGATAAAAGTATTGTTCAGGTAAGATTGTCGATGCTTTTGCTCATGGTAAGGAAGAGTAAAGTAGTGGTGTTCCACGGGTACTGTTGTAGTGGCAACAAAAAGCTGTCGAACAGGAGCCACCTTCTCGATGTACCACGTAATTGCTGCCATAGCCACCATAGCAACAACAAACCCTACAGCACAAATGATTTGTTTTTTCATTTTAGCAGCAGTAATGATTGATCTTTCTGAAAACTTGTTGAAAACAGTCATTGGAGCTCTTCTCCCTGGGCAGCCGCTGATTTCTTCACCATGGGCCAAAGCGGGTGTCACTACACTAATACAGGGCTGATCCCCTCCCCTTGCCACAATGGCTCTCCGTTTCACTAACCCAGGGTGGTAGCTCAACCAGTCTTTTTCAAAACTGCAGATCCTTTCCTCGGTCTCAATTGATATCTGGATACTCCAGTGATCGTGTGGTCCGGGAAGACTTCCGCAGATTCGTCAGGTGAGATAGCTTGGCCTTTCTCCGTCTCCAGAATCTCTCGATGGTCGGTCAACACAGCAGGTTCCACCAAGGCAGGCGACACGCGTTTGCAGTGTGTGCTGTGGATCCAATTCTTTCTGTTTGTCACTCGAACTGCTGTCCTTGTCGCAAGGAGCACCTGCTCTGGTCCTCGCCACCTTGGCTCCAAGCTGTTCGATCTGTCGAAGACCTTGACCATTACATGGTCACCAGGACGGAGTTCGTGGGCCTCACCTGTAGATCTGTCAGGAAGAGCTTCTCGAACCTGTTGATGAATAGAAATCAAACTGTCAGTTAACTGTGCCAAATAATCATTCATCAGAACACAAGGAACATCATGTATGGGGCATGGCTTAGGAATTCCCCAAATGTTCATTGGTCTCCCAAACACCACCTCATAGGGGGTAAGACCTGATCGTGAATGTGGCACTGATCGTATGGACAACAATGCCAAAGGTAGGGCATCTGGCCACTTTAGAGACGTGGAAGCCAGTATTTTCGCCAACTTTGTTTTTAGAGTAGCGTTATACCTTTCCACCAATCCTGCTGATTGCGGGTGGAAAACTGTATGGAATTTCTGTTTGATCCCTAATCCTTTCAGGACATGCTCAACAACTTGCCCAATAAAATGAGGTCCATTGTCACTCCACAAAAGTTTACAAACACCGTATCTAGGGAAAAACTCCTTTAGAAGCACCTTTGCTGTGGTGAGAGCAGTATTATCCTTCGTAGGGTATGCCTCTATCCATTTGCTAAAGGCACATACCACCACTAGGACATATTTCAGATTATTGCAGCGTTCGAGTTGGATGTAATCCATCTGCAAAACTTCAAAAGGTGCAGTTGGTGTAGCAAACCCTCCTGTAGGAGTTTGTGTCCCTTTTCCAGGATTATACTGCCAACAGATCAAACAGGACTGTACTACCCTTTTGGCTGTGCTAGCAATTTCAGGATGCTCCCAAACTTGTGTAAGCAATTTAGTTATTGCTAGAGCTCCAACATGTGCCAGCCCATGTGCCATTTGAACCATAGGTTGTAAATAGGCCGCAGGCATTTTCCACTTATTCATTTCTTTGTTACGCCAACAACCCTCATCATCTAATATTCCTTCTTTAGACCATTGCTCAAGCTCTTCCACAGAAGCAGATCTCTGTATATCCAATACTTCCTCTCTAGCATCATGCCAACGCTCAGCTTGTGATTTCACTACGTACATGGGTGTAGTGCTTCGCTGCATCGCAGTCTCACGGGCTACGCGGTCTGCAAAGGCATTGCCTTGTCCTATTTTGTCAGTCACTTTCTTGTGTGCGCTACACTTCATAATAGCAACTTTCTTTGGGTATGTAAGTGCAGTCAAGAGATTATGCACTAATTCTCCGTGCATTATCTGCATCCCATGGGATGTAAGAAAGCCTCTTTCCTTCCAGAGTAGGCCAAAATCATGAACCACTCCAAAAGCATAGCGACTATCCGTGTAAATGTTCACACACAAGTCAGTGCTAAGCTCACACGCTCGTGTCAAAGCTATTAGTTCAGCTGCTTGAGCTGACTTCTGAGGTATGCGAGCTGTTTCCACTACTGTCTCAAGCGTGGTAATTGCATAAGCAGCTGAAGTCGTGCCATCTGGTAACTTCAAACAGGACCCATCAACCCACAGTTCCCCATCTACATCTGGAAGGGGCGTATCTTGCAAATCGATGCGACCCTTTGTCTGTTCCTCAGTAAGGAATATACAATCGTGAGGCTCCTTTGACTGAGACTGAGTCGCAGGATATGGCAACAAAGTGGCTGGGTTCAGTGTCGCACATCTTTTCAAGGTAATATGAGGTGCTAGCAGTGTCAATTCGTATCCTGTCAAACGAGCACTAGTTAAGTGCTGAGTCTTAGTCTGATTCAAAAGGGCATCTACTGCATGGGGTACTAGCACCAACAGTTTGTGTGACAAAACTATCCCTTCACTCTGACGTATGGACACAGCCGTCGCTGCAACTGAACGGAAGCACCCAGGCAATGCACGAGCAACAGGGTCAAGAACTGCAGAAAGGTATGCACAAGGACGCTGTTTGTCCCCGTGTGTCTGTACTAAAACTGACAATGCACATCCTTCTTTCTCATGTACATAGAGTGTAAAAGCCTTCGTGTAATCTGGTGTGCCTAACACTGGTGCAGAGCAAAGAGCTTGTCTCAACTGACAAAAAGCATTTTGACATTCATCTGTCCATGGAAGGGGGATCGGAGTGTTTTTAGTCAAAAGTGCTAGCAAGGGTTTAACAATGTGTGAAAAACCCAATATCCATTGCCTGCAAAACGAAGTCAGACCAATGAATGCACGGACATCTTTCTGCGTGGAAGGTACTGGGGTGTCTAAAATTGCTTGAATGCGATCTGGTGTCAGTGCACGGCCCTCCTTAGACAGAAGGTGTCCTAAATAGGTCACCTTCGGTCTACAATATTGCAATTTCTTTTGTGATACTTTATGGTGGTGTGTAGCAAGAAAAGAAAGCAAAGACAAAGTGCATTTCTCACACTGCTCAGGTGTATCGGCTGCCAACAAGATGTCATCGACATATTGTATGAGAGCCACTCCTTTAGACAAGGTAAAGGAATCAAGCTGTCTCTTCAATGCTTGACTGTAAATACTAGGACTCTCAGTATAGCCTTGAGGAACTCTACAAAATCTGTATGATCTATTATTCAAAGTGAAACCGAACAAATATCGGCTATCAGGATGAATAGGAATCGAGAAGAAAGCGTTCTTCAGATCAATTACAGAAAATGTAGTTGCTGTTGGAGGGACCAGGGTAAGCAATGTCGTTATGTCAGAGACTACAGGGTACTGTGGTACTACAATCTTGTTGACTTCTCTCAAATCGATAATAAATCTATAAATCCTAGTGTCAGTATCTTTTTTCAAAATGGGAAGAATCGGACTATTGCAAATATTGTAAGGAACTTCTTCCACAACCCCCACCTTAATTAAATCATGTACAATACGTGTGAGTGCTTCTTCTCCTTCTCGAGAAATTTTATACTGAGGCAGTCTTGGCAATAAAGCGCCCTCCTTGACACTAATATGTACTGGTGGAATAACCATTTGCCCTACATCAGTATCCGAAGTAGCCCACAAAGTACTAGGGAGTGAGGCTAGTGCAATGTCCTCTTTAACAATACAAGATCTCTCAATCATAGGGTAGTTGTCATTCAAAATAACCCGTACTCCTTCCGGAGAACACCGTATCGTAGCCCTAAAATATTTAAGCATATCAAGACCCACAATATTGTCTGGTGTGTTTGGAGAAAGCAAAAACGGACATGGAGCAGTAAACTTATCAATATCAAATGCAAGTGGTTGTGACAATGGGCTAAGGGAAAGTGTTCCATCGAAACCTATCGATGTAATGGTTAAGCCAGACAGGGGAGCCCTTGGAACCAATTGTTTAGACAAGGCGCTACGAGTAGCTCCTGTATCAACCAGAAACTGATCAGTAGAACCCAAAACATGTGCTGTAACATAGGGACCCCTCTGATCTACTGGAACTTCAACTGATTCCTTACCCCGTCCTAGGCAATCCTATGCATAAGCAGAATCTTGAAAATCAGAAAGCACATAGTCAGACATTTGATATTGGTTCCTTCTATCAAAAGTGTTAAACCCATTCTGCCCACGTGTATTAGCATCAAACCGAGCACGATCATTCGCGCTTCCTCTAGGCCCTTGATATCCTGAACGATTTCTCATTTGTCCCCGACCACGTAGATTCTGCTGAGCACGCAGCACTGGACAATCAGAAAGCCAATGTCCAAATTTTTGCAGTACGCACACTGATCAACAGACAAATTCGAACGGGCAGAGGAAGGAAAGGACGAACCATAAGATCCACGTCCACCTCTATCATTATCTCTAGAAGGCGGACCATAAGCTTGAGCCAACATAACCTTTGTTTTCAACTCTTTAGACTTTTTGTCCTCATTACCTTTGGCTTCTAATTCTTGCCGCTCATAATACTGGGCCATAGTTAAAAGAGAAACCGGAGAAGATGTAGTCCATGAGCTCTCACTGGCCTTTAAGCGACTAGCTATTCCTGACAAAAGGTTTGCGACATATTTATCGACAAACAGATGCCTACCTGTGTCATCTGTCAATGACTGGCCACTAAAATCGTGAAATGCTTCTTCAAAGCGTGTGAAGAAGTCAGAAACTGATTCATCTACCTTTTGCTTGCAAGACGCTAGCACTGTCCAATCTATCTTTTTAGGGGGAATGATCGTCTTTAACTTAACTAATATAGCTGCCGGAAGATTTAAAATTAACTGACACGGTTTCTGTGCAGGTTCTCTATCTTCATCTAACCGCTCTAAATCTTTCCACAATGCTCCAAATGTCGCATTATCATCTATTTTACGCACAGTTCTCCACATATCAGGTGGTAATATTAATCCAAAAACAAATCAATATCAGACAGAGTCATAGTACAAGAGCTGATTGCACCCTCAACTTCCTCATAAAAGGCTGCTGGATTCTTTCGCGGGTCAGGCAATGCATTTTTAAGGGCCATAACATCTGCTCTATTCCAAGGAGTGTAAACCCAATTATAAATAAAGTACCCTTTCGCATTAAGAGAAGTCTTATCATCCTCTGTACCCGTTCCTTTAGGAGGAACATATAAAGGCGCGGCTTCCCGCATGGGTTTCACATGAATTACAGCATTCTTATCTGTTTCAGGAGTAGAAGTTTGTGCCATGCTGATCTGAGATGCTAGTGCAGCTGCTTCTGCTGCCTTTTTCTCCTCTCGCAAACGGGCTGCTTCAACACGCAGTTTAACCAAGCGTCTGATCGTGTCAGCCACCTGGGAGAAGACAAAAAGACCGTCACGTAATTGTTTACAGTTAGTTGCTACATCATCGGGCTCCACTTCTACCGAATACTTCCTAAATCGTTCAATAACCTCTGCAGCAAATGTATCGGTAAAATATATTTGCTCCCTTTCCTGCCATCCTTTTATACTATCTAAAAGTTCAGAAGCACTGGTAGTACTACGAACGGCTTTACGCGCAGTAGATCTGATGTCAGATGCACGCTCAGCAGATAACATGGAACGAGTTTCTCGAGCTTTGTCCTGGTCTGAAAAGAGTCCTCATCTGACTCATGAGGAGCAGAAGAAAAAATATACGGAGGTGGAGAACGATCTAATAACAAGAAATCATCTTGTGGTTTATTAAGGATAGGATAAAGGGGCTGCCTAACAGCGTATTGGCCAGTTACCTGTAAATGGCGTTCCCTATCTTCCCTCTCTTTAATTTCTCTCATCTCCTTGTTTTTTAACTCTAATGCTTTCGCATAAATGGTCTTTCGCTGTTCTTTGTTAATCAAGGCTTGCTCACGCTTCATTCGCTCACACACTTCTTTCTCCCACATTCGCACACAATCAAACATATCTTGCCTAGTCTTTCGTTTAAACATACATTGTTCCACATACTGAATCTTTCGCAAATCAAATGACCCATACATAGGCCAACGCAACTCAGGATCTTTACTAGTATATTTGTTCCATAACGTGCAGTACATTATAGAAGAAATACCATACTTAATATACATATCCCTATTAGGCGTCCCCTCCGGGGGGCTGGTTGTGCTTCGTCAAGTCTCAAATTGGTACCACTACAAAAGCAACACATCCTACGAAGTGTGCTGAAAACAGGCATGCCAAAAAATAGTGCAAAATATGCAGTATTATAATCAAAGTAGCGCTTAAGGTACTTTTCGTACGTTGCGCTGTTCAAACAATTTTAAATAGAGAAAATTCTCCTCATTACCTGCCTATATGTATTGCAATACATATATAATTACAAAACAGATTCCAAAATTGGCCAATCATACAAACAAAGCCACAGTAAGTGTTACTAAAACTACCTTACCAATCAAAGGCATCAAACCAACAGCAAGTGCCGCAAAACGGCTCTTACCAATCAAATGGTGTCCAGGTTCCAACTGCCAAGTTCTCAAATCGACCAAATGGTCACTGCACGGCGAATCAACAGAAGAGATCTCAGTCAAGGACCGGCGCCGCCGGGATGGTCAGATCAGAAAGAAAGGAAAAACGCAGTGGGTGCCAAGACTCTGGTCTCCTCAGGCAGCGATCGCGTCCAAAAGCGAGATTCCAATCCTTCGTCGCGACCAGTCCTTCGGGCATCCGAGTCGCTGATGAGTCCCACGTTGGAAGCGCCAATTTGTTGTAGTGAGCCTCAGCAAGGCCTACCAGTGCTTAGGAGTTCTCCCTTCTCTGCACAGAGTCCTCAGACACTTAGGAAGAAGTTGGCAATAGAAACTGAAATATAAAAGACAGAGTTTATTAAACCTCATGAGGTGGAGCTAACATTCGCACATCACCCTTCAGTAATGCATGAAGTAGCACACTGAATGGAAGGATCCTGGTCCTTTTATACCCACACAGGGGCTCAAATGAAGGCGGTACTAACACAAATGCTGGTTTTAGGTACATATAAGGTCATACAGAGAATGCACAGTCGACAAGTGGGTGGAGCTAACAGTTTCTACTTTTAGTAGACACATCCTGACATTTATAAACTCGGAACAGCTGCAAGCTCAACTGAGCATGTGCAAAGCAAGAGGAACTAAATATAACTTGTCTCTAGGCAGATTTCAAGAGCAGTTGACAGGAAGGTAGGACAGAGCACATGGCGAGCACATGGTAGCACATGGCAGCCAAAATGGCTGCCAGAAATACAAAATGGATTCCACAAAGCGGACAATTTAGCCTCTAAATACAGGCTGTCTTCAGTTAATGCTTAACTTAAATGCTGCCAAATTACAACACTAAGAGCTGGTTGGAGGCCCAGCCCCCTTTCTCCACCGCTCTACAAACACGACTACTAGTTAAAGAAGCATTTGCAATGTAATAGGTCTCACATTTGTGAAAGTTAGGACTATTGGCGTTGTTAAAAAAAACATAGAAATTCAGTGAAAAAACCAAGGGTTACAGGTAAGTTATAGTTAGGAATTAGCATTTTAAAAAACATAGAAATTAACTGAAAAAACCAAAGGTTACAGGGATGTTATAGTTAGGAAATAGAATTTAAAAAACGTAAGGAGTTCTCTGAAAAAAACAAAGGTTACAGGGACGTTATAGTTAGGGTCAATTTTACTCTTACAAAACCAGTGAAATTCGGCAGTTATAGTTAGCTGTGCTAATTATAACTTGTGCCCCAGCAATTCACCGCTTATGACCTCACATATTACATCACTTATGACATGGTCATTGACATCACTGATAACATCACTGATTTCTAAGAGGTCTGGAGGGGATATAGGCTTTAATCAGGGGAAACAGGTAGCTTGGACCTTTCCGATTCAGTATCCTATGCATAAAACAGAGTGCTTTGAAAGAGACTCTGTGCTTGATGGGGAGCCAGTGTAGTTCAACAAGACCCGGACTGATGGCAAGCCATTTTGGAATTCTTAGCAGCGTCCAAGCTGCTGCATTTTGTACTCTTTTTGCTGAGTCCGATATAAGCCCTAGAATCTTCCTCAATAGCCTCAACATTCTAAAACAAGTGCACACCGTGGCCTTGATCTGACTCTCAAATGATAACTGTGCATCAAAAATGATGCCCAGATTTTTTCACTTTGAGTTTAGGGATCAGAGTAGGGCCCAATTCACAAGGCCACCATGTGGAGGACCAAATTGAGGGCTGTTTCCCAAACACCATGACCTCTGTCTTGTCTGCATTTAATTTCAGACAACTGGCATGCATCCATGCCGCGAAGTCAACCAGACAAGATTTAAAATTTGCTACGGCACTGCCATCATCTTACACGAGACAAAACTGAATTTTTTTTAAACCCTTCAATTATGTGTTTACAAGAAACCTGGTCCTGTATAGAGTTTGACTATGATGGTTATTTTGTGTTTTCCAGTTATGCTAAGCGCTCTGAAATGGGACACACTAGTGGGGGGGTAGCTATTCTGCTTAAGAATTCAATTAATTGGAATCACATGGTATTTTGTTATCCCTCAAATCTTTGCATATGCTTGAAGTTGGCATGCTTGGGAGATAAAGGTAGTTCCTCTTTCTTCCTCTTGGCAAATTTGTATATTCCTCCTGGGAGACACTCTGATCACCTGCTGAATGTACTTTTTTCATTCATTCATGATATAGCTATTAGGGAAGAATGTCCCCTAGTAATAATCGTGGGAGATTTAAATGCCAAAGTCTCTAACTCTGCCTCTGAGATCTACGCCAACCCTGATAAAGAGGAACCCTGGCATATACCCAAGATTTTATTACTGTAAAATATAAAAACGGATAAATGAGGGTTCTCCTAGCTCGAGGCCCTCAGAAGTAAAGATCTGATTATTTTAAATGAGAGAGTGCCTGCAGATAAAGCAGCTCTTTTTACGTTTCATTCCCCCTTACTCAGAGTCTTTTAGACTGTGTGGTTGTCTCTTATCAAATGTTCGAGGTTGTGAAAAATTCTTTGTTCTCCCGTCCGCATTGAGTGACCATAGTGTAGTGGGTATGACAGTGGCTTTTGATTTACCTACATTGGATCGGGGGAACTCTGGCCTGGGTATGGCCATTTTTAACAGTAAACGGACGTCCCTTTTGGACATCAAAAAATATGGCTGAGGTCAGTTTGATAATTAAGAGGGCTTATGCAGAGCAGTCGGGGTATGTTCCTGACAATACTATTCAGTTTTTTAAGGCCCAAATGGAAGAGATTCATAATTCAAGCTCTAGCTCTGTTGGCCCTCCCTCGTCTAAACAGGACACATTCTCTTTGAAAATATTAAATCAAGAAATTAATCGATTAGTTCGGCAACAGTATTTACAGTTCTCTATGGGTCATCAGCAGGAAATTATTTGCCATAAATGAGTAAGAAGTAGCCGCAAACTCAGTGAAAGGAGAAGGGATTATGATTTTAAGTGGATTGGCTTGAGAGAAGCTGCAAGGGCCAAAGACTCTAGAAAGTACTGGCGCCTGATAGCGGAATATTGTGATTCAAGGCAGAAGGCTCTGCCTATTCCGATCCCAGAGAAGGGCTGGGTGGATTATGTCTCCCTATTATGTAAGAACAATAGTCCAGTTGTTCCTGTGACGATTGGAGTGGATGAGTCCTCTTTTTCAGAATTTGGTCCTCCTTCAGGGGAGGAATTAGTGGGGTTTATAAAGAACCCTAGTTTCAAGCTTTCCTGGTTGATGAGGGGTGAAACCCCGAAATTGGTCCTAGGATGCCTGTTTCCAGTCCAGGGAGGACCTGGCTTGGCAGTTCGGGCTGGACTGTTCCCATTGGGCGCAGGGTCAAGACTGATTTGCATATGGCTGGGTTCAGACTGGAATGGCATGGGAAGCAAAAAAATGATGGATTTAAGCCTAGATCTCTGTACTGGGGTGAATGTATGACATTATTCTGCATTCTGTCCATCAATTGTTCTTTTTGCACAGCCGTTCCAGTAGCACAGTGTGCAAGACTGTGTCACACGTTGCACTTAGATCAAGCATGACAAGTGCAACAGTGTTCCCTACATCTGCCACTCTACTTAGCGTCTCAGAGATTTAAAAGCAAGGCGGATTCCGTGCTATACTGTGGCCTAAATCCCGATTGTGTCTCATGAAGGAGACTGTTCTAATCAATGAACTTCATTAGTTGAAAGTTAACATGCTTTTCAGCCATTTTCCCCATGAATGGGAGCAAAGAAATTGGATGGAAATTCTCCGGTTTCGCAGGGTCCAGAGATGTTTTTTAAGAAGAGGGATCACCATAGCGTACTTCCACTCAGCTGGAAGTTGACCGGCTTCAAACGATAAACTAAGCAAAGTACATAATGTAGGAGCAAGGGCAGTAAGCCCACAGCCGGGGGCGCAGGGTCTAATGGAGAGCCAGATTTGATTTTTGGCAGCTAGGAAGCGCACGTTTTCTACTGAGATGCTCTTAATCGTAAAGGAACCTTCTTGAGAGGGAAAAGAAGTCATTCTTGGCTGAGAAAAGCTGTAGTTCTTAGCAGTTTCTGAAAAGAAGCATAGAGGGATGACATTTTATCAGAGAAAAAGTAAGCAATCTGATTGAAACTACTACGAGTTGGCGCTCTAACAGCTGACACTGCGTCCAAGGACATAAGAGATTTAACTATTCTGTACTCACTGGGAGCATTTTTAGCCTCGTCTATCTTTTATGTAAAGAATTGTGTCCAAACAAGCGTAATCTGCTTATGCTATTCCTTTAGCGCAAGCAGGTAGATATCTTTGTCTAGAGTGCAATAGCTCTTACGCCATTTGCGTTCCAGGCGCTTGCATGACTTTTTATCCAAAGAAGGTCCTCCGTAAACCACACAGCAGAGGGTCTGGAGCGAGAAAGGTTCTGCTTTTTCCAAGGGGCTATGTAATCTAGAGCCTCCTCAATCCAGGCCGAAACCTGCTGATTGGCAGTCTGGGGGCAATTATCTAGGCATGGTGGGCAGCCGCTAAAGGCAGATGTAAAGGCCTCCTGACTGAGCCTAGTTCATTTCTGAGTTTTGATAGAATGAACAGGTAATGGTTTCGGCAGGGGATTGCTGTCAAAAATCTGAAAAGGGATTAGAGAGAGATCAGACCAGACAATGGGAACCGGGGGAGCTACTTTAACTAAGGCCAAATTGGAAAAGATGGGGTCAAGAATATGTCCCTGAATGTGAGTGGGTTCCTGTATTAGTTGTTGGAGATGAAGCAACTTTAAGCCCTCCATTAGGCCTGTAACAATATGAGAGGTCGGGTCATCAAAATGTAGTTTAAAATCCCCTAAGATAAGGAGGTTAGAGTGTTGCAGAGCATATGCAGGAATGATATCAAGTAGAGCAGTGGTAAAAAATGCAGCAGACCAAGGGAGCTGATAGATCAGAAAGCTATTAAGGGAGCAGGGCCCATGAGAGATAGTGAGATAACGGCTGCTTCAGAAGCACTAGTCTGTACTTCAGATAAACTGCAACTCAGACATTGTTTATATATCACCATGAGACCACCTCCCCTCCCCTTAGGTCTATCCAATCTTGTAATTGCATAGCCCATAGGGATAGCTTCTAAAATGTCCTGAGTAGACTGAGCATGGAGCCAAGTTCCCACCAGAAAAAGGGCTGTCAGCTGCTGGGCCGATAGAAGGTCGGCAATTTCAAATTTATGCTTGGGGAGGGATTGACAGTTTAATAAAAAACATTGGGCAACCTCCAGACTACTATAGATGTGTCTACACTCCCCCTTCCTAAGAGTCTTGGGAATAGCACAAAGGAGCACCCAAGGCACGCAGTCTGCCCCATGCCTACCTTTACCGAGTGGCGGCAAGTGGCTTTAGTCCAAGAATTCAAAGAGCGTAACTTATCCGATGTATACCGCACAACATCTTAACTAAGATTGGCAGGGGGCCTGGCCCCTGGTGCCGTCAAGGCGCAGACAGGCGCAGATGGGCTTGCCTTAGCCACGCCTTCGGGGAGCCCGCTGCGTGCGGTCGCGCCAATCTGCTACTTTTATAGCCTACACGACAAGAGCAAGAGAGGCCTAAAATGGCTAAATTTGGCAGAAAACATCTAGCTTTCTGCCAAATTTGGTGTAATTCCTTTCATCGGTTCTGGCTGTAGTCGTCTTCAAAAAATGAAACTTCTTCAAAAAATGAAAATTCCTATAGACTTAACATGGGGAAAATGCGTTTTGGGACCCCCTTTTTTCTCGGCCCCTGCTTGACGGACCAACCAGTGACTTTCAACACAGCAGCTGAACCAAAAAGGGGAAGTTTATTTGAAAATTTGGTGAAGGTTTGTCAAGCAGTGCCAAAGTTACTGGCAAAACAAAAAATGCTTCTCCTATGAAAACTTTGGTCCTATATATATATATTTATATATATATATATTCACTGAAAAAACCATAGGTTTTAGGGACGTTATAGTTACAAATTAGCATTTAAAAAACCTTTGAAATTCACTGAAAAAACCATAGGTTTTAGGGACAGTTATAGTTAGTTGGACATTGCACTCGTACAAAACCCGTGAAATTCCCCCGTTATAGTTAGTTCAGCTAACTATAACTCGCGCCCGCAATGCACTGCTGATGACGTCACATATTACATCACTCATGACATGGTCAGTGACATCACTGATGACATCACTGATGACATCTCAAATGACATCACTGATGACATCATCCAGTGACTGTGTGTTTCTGTAAAGTTTAATTTTTTTTTATATATATAGGGAAAGGCGTATTGAAGAATGAGTGGGTGTATAAGTGTCTGTATGGATGATTTAGTAGGTGCGTGACTAATTCTATAAGTGAGTGATTAAACGTATCTTACTGAATGCATGGGTTAGTGACTAAACTGGGTGAATGTCTGTATCTGGCTGTTGCTGTGTAAGTGGCTGCATGGGTTTGTGAATAGCTACATGAGTGTCTATAAGAGTTATTGATTTGTTGTCTGAGTATCTGTATGGGTGCCTGAGTGTTTGTGTGGATGGGGTGTGTGTGACTGTGCATAGATGTGTGAGTGGGTGATTCACTGGGTGGATGGTTTCAAGAGTGCATCTGTGATAGACTGTATGGGTGGGTAAGTGTGTGTAAGAGTGTGTTAGTGAGTGAATGTATGTCCCAGTGGTACATGTGTGAGTAACTACATATGTGAAAGGCAGTATATATGTGTGTTGGAGTATATAAATAGCTATGTTTAGAGTGAGTGATTGTGATAGTGGCTGTATGGATGAGTGTGTGCTTGTATCAGTGATTGTATAAGAGCGTAACAATGTGCTAGTATTTGTATGATTAAGTGAGCTGGTGTGTGTATAACTGTATAGGTGAGTAAATGGCAGTGTGTTTAATTATTTGCATGACTGACTAGGTGTGTGAGTACCTCTATGGATGAGTGGCGGTGTTTGAGTGTCTATATAGGAGTAAGAGTGCATATGATAGTCCTGTATTGAGTGACCATAAGTATGAGTGACTGTACGGGTGAGTGAGTGGATGTGTGTGTGTAGACCTAAGAATCAGTGAGTGGGTATGTAGTTATTGGTGTTGGAGTGTCTATGGTTTTGCGAATGGCAGTCTGTAATTTAGATTGGGTGTATCAAAGGTTATATTAGGGTGTGAAGAGCTGCATCAGATTATCACGTGGATGATGTCATCAGTGATGTCATTTGAGATGTCATCAGTGATGTCATCAGTGATGTCACTGACCATGTCATGAGTGATGTAATATGTGACGTCATCAGCAGTGCATTGCGGGGGCGCGAGTTATAGTTAGCTGAACTAACTATAACGGGGAATTTCACGGGTTTTGTACGAGTGCAATGACCAACTAACTATAACTGTCCCTAAAACCTATGGTTTTTTCAGTGAATTTCAAAGGTTTTTTAAATGCTAATTTGTAACTATAACGTCCCTAAAACCTATGGTTTTTTCAGTGAATTTCAAAGGTTTTTTAAATGCTAATTTGTAACTATAACATGTCTGAAACCTACGGTTTTTTCAGTGAATTTCAAAGGTTTTGTAAATGACAATTTTTAAATGTATTAATTGTTATATAAAAAATTTTCATACTGATTTCTAAATTTTTAGAAAACATTTTTTTTACATATTTTATTTTTTAAATTACATTGTAATTATATTATACATTACAAAAAATACTTTCTCAGAATGAATTACTTTAGTTTAAATACTTTGCACATAGGCAATAGACTTTTAAGTACAGTAGTTACAGTTGTTGCAATGGGCAACACATTTTCAAACACAATGCAACATTCAGCTCAATGTGAATTTCTAGTTAAATGCAATTAGTTACTTTATGGATTACTTTTCTAACCACAGGACTGGATCCTAGATTCAGTCCTGGGACATCTCCTGTAAACAGTTGAGTAAAAGCGTTTTGGTTACAGTCGTGATTTTTAAGGAATATTATTGTACTTTAAAAGTTGACACTTAGAAACTTTTTCTCATAGAATGACCAATGTTATCCTATGGAAGGAAATTCACTTAGGAGGTAAAAACTGTTATCGTTACTTTTTGTTACTCAGTGTTGGATCCTGGATCCAGCACTGGTGCATCTCCTGTAAACAGTTGAAAGAATGCGTTTAAGTCATACAGGCGATTTTTAAGGAATATTTGTAGTTTGTGAAAATTGACACTTTGAAACTTTTCTGCTGAAAACCAGACAAAGGATTCCTATGGAAGAAAATATAAGTTACTGGTAAGTACGGTTAAAATTACTTTTCAGGGTCAGTGCTGGGCTAAAAGATGCAGCACTGGGTTCTCTCCCTGATAACAGGTGAGTAAATTGGAATTCGTACTTTGGTTGATTTTAGAGGAATATTATAAAGTTCCAAAACTCCACACTTAGAAGAATTTCCAAGTGAAACCAGTCAATGTTAGCCTATGAAGGAAATTCAAGTTACCGGTAAGTACGGTTAAAATTAATTTTGAGGATCAGTACTGGGCTGAAAGATGCAGCACTGAGGTCTCTCCTGATAACAGGTGAGTAAATCAGAATTCGGTTTCGGCTGATTTTAGAGGAATATTTTAAAGTTCCAAAAATCAACACTTAGAATCTTTTTCAGCAAAAAGCAGGCAATGATATCCTATGGAAGGAAATTCAAGTTACCGGTAAGTACGGTTAAAATTACTTTTGAGGATCAGTACTGGGCTGAAACATGCAGCACTGAGGTCTCTCCTGATAACAGGTGAGTAAATCAGAATTCGGATTTCGGCTGATTTTAGAGGAATATTTGTATGTTTCAAAAATCAAAACTTAGAAGAATTTCCAAGTGAAACCAGTCAATGTTAGCCTATGAAGGAAATTCAAATTACCGGTAAGTACGGTTAAAATTACTTTTCAGGATCAGTACTGGGCTGAAAGATGCAGCACTGAGGTCTCTCCTGATAACAGGTGAGTAAATCGGAATTCGTGATTTCGGCTGATTTTAGAGGAATATTTTAAAGTTCCAAAACTCCACACTTAGAAGAATTTCCAAGTGAAACCAGTCAATGTTAGCCTATGAAGGAAATTCAAGTTACCGGTAAGTACGGTTAAAATTACTTTTCAGGATCAGTACTGGGCTGAAAGATGCAGCACTGAGGTCTCTCCTGATAACAGGTGAGTAAATCGGAATTCGTATTTCGGCTGATTTTAGAGGAATATTTTAAAGTTCCAAAACTCCACACTTAGAAGAATTTCCAATTGAAACCAGTCAATGTTAGCCTATGGAAGGAAATTCAAGTTACTGGTAAGTACGGTTAAAATTACTTTTCAGGACCAGTACTGGGCTGAAAGATACAGCACTGAGGTCTCTCCTTATAACAGGTGAGTAAATCGGAATTCGTATTTCGGCTGATTTTAGAGGAATATTTGCACAATGGTGAAGGGAGGGGCGGGGCCTGAGGTGACATCTGTGCAAACGCGTCCCGTGGCGCGTTTTAAGTTGGGGGATTAAGTCCCTTGAATCCTGAGGGTCCCTAAGGGCCAACTAGCCCACCAGGAACCTCCAATATGCGCCAGGGGCTGCGTTGCAGAGACGTGTAGAGAGGCCACACCCCTTTACACCTCTCTGCAACGCAGCTCTGTGGCGCTTTCTGGATGTACCTGTTGGGCTAGCTGGCCCTCAGGGACCCTCAGGATTGAAGGGGATTTAATTCCCCATCTTAAAACGCGCCACGGGGCCTGTTTGCACACATGTCACCTGAAGCCCCGCCCCTCCCTTCACCACTGTGCAAACGCGCCCGTGGCGCGTTTTAAGTTGGGGGATTAAGTCCCCTTGAATCCTGAGGGTCCCCGGAGTCCAACTAGCCCACCATATACCTCCAAAAGCGCCACAGAGCTGCGTTGCAGAGAGGTGTAAAAGGGGTGTGGCCTCTCTACACGTCTCTGCAAGGCAGCCCCCTGGTGCATACTGGAGGTTCCTGGTGGGCTAGTTGGCCCCCAGGGACCCCCAGTATTCAAGGGGAATTTGTTCCTTCTCTGCAAACGCGCCAGGGGCGCGTTTGCAGAGTGGTGAAGGAAGGGGCGGGGCCTGCGGGCCCGATCGCTTTTTTTTTTTGTCCCCTGAAGGGGGGCTGTGTGGCCCCCTTCCTTTTTCTCTTTTTGGGCCCTGTGGACCCCATCCCCCAGGGCCTTACCCCTTTTTTTAATTTTTCAAAAAAAAAAACGGGAAGGGGGCCGCGTGGCCCCCTTCCCTGGGCCTTTATTGGCCCCGGGGACCCCATCCCCGGGGCATGGCCTCTATATTTATTATTTTGAGGGGGCAGCGTGGCCCCCCTCCTCTGGCCATTTTAAGGCCCCGGGGACCCCATCCCGGGCCACTACTTGCCCCGGGGACCCCATCCCCCGGGGCTGGCCCTCTCCGTTGGGGACTGTGGGGGGGTCCCCAATTCCCCCACAGTCCCGCCGGCCCCACATCCCTTGGGAGCCGGCATTGCTGTTCAACATGGGGAGCAGCTGACATGCTGCTCCCCATGTGGAAAAGCAATCGCTTTGGATATTGGAAGAGAGAGCAGGTTTCCCTGCTCTCTCTTCCAATATCCAAAGCAGTTTGCTATGGCAGGACGGGAGTCCTGCCATAGCAAACCACAGTGTCCCGGGGTAGGCACCCCGGGACACTGCAGGAGCCGGCCCTGGGGGTGGTGGTCCCCAGGGCCATCAAGGGCTCCAGGAGGGGGCCGCGCGGCCCCCCTCCCATTCAGTACACAGCCCCAGGGAGGTGGTGGTCCCCGGGCTCTGGGGGTCCGTAACGGACCCCCATATTAAATGTTTAGTGCCCCGGGGAGGTGGCGGTCCCGGGCGTGTGGGGGGCTGGAGCCCCCACACTGGTTTTATTTTTAATTAAAAAAAAGCCCCGGGAGGTGGTGGTCCTCGGGGCTGCGGAGGGCTCAGAGCCCTCCCGCACCATTTTTCAAAAGCCCGGGGTGGCGGTCCCCGGCTTAGGGGCCTTTGAGGCCCCCACACATTAAATTATCCCCCCACCATGCCCCCGGGACTTGGGCCACCCGGGGGCCAATGCATCGAAGCGCGGGAGACCGCGCTCGATTTTTTTTCCGGCAGGATTCGCGCACCCTGAGCGCTTCCTGACGATTTTTAAAAAATTCTTTTTTTTTTTTTGCCCAGGGGTCCTTGTGGGACCCCTGAGCAAACCTAGGGGGTCAGGGTGTTTCTACCCTGCCCTTTGTGCGCTTGCGCACTTGTTTCTGTCCCTCGGTTCTACCGAGGGACAAAATGGCTGCCAACATTTCCTGAATCGGAATGTTGACAGCCAGCTGACAGCCAATTAACATGCAGCTCGTGATCGGGACGGTGCGCGCAGGGTGCGCTGAGGGTACACGGACCCTACTCGGCCATAGATATCCCTAACTTTTTACTTTTCATTTTCTCAGCAACTACTGAACAGATTTTCACCATTTAACAAAAAGGGTTCTTTCTGAACCAAGAACTACCTCTTTGCCAAATTTGGTGTAATTCCGTTCAGCAGTTCGGGCTGTAGCCGTGTCTAAAGTTTCCTATGGAAAAGTGCATGGGGAAAACGCGTTTTGGGACCCCCTTTTTCTCGGCCCCCGCTTGACGAATCCCCCGAGACTTTCAGGGTAGGAGCGGACCGGAGCGGGCCACAAAGTTTGAAAATTTCGCGAAGATACGTCAACCGGCAAGAGAGTTATTTCAAATAGAATGTCGCGGATTTCCTATGGATAATAGGTTGTAACTATAACTATCTACTGGCGACCGCCAGTAGATAATATATATATATATTCACTGAAAAAACCACAGGTTTCAGGGATGTTATAGTTAGGCTGACATTACACTCGTACAAAACCAGAGAAATTCGGCCGTTATAGTTAGCTGAGCTAACTATAACTCGCGCACCGGCAATGCACTGCTGATGACGTCACATATTACATCACTCATGACATGGTCAGTGACATCACTGATCACTGATGACATCACTAATGACATCTCGAATGAGTGTTTCTAAAAAGTTTAAGAATGTTTTATATATATACATACATATATATATATATATATATATATATATATATATATATTATCTACTGGCGGTCGCCAGTAGATAGTTATAGTTACAACCTATTATCCATAGGAAATCCGCGACATTCTATTTGAAATAACGTTGGCGCCGGTTGACGAATCTTCGTGAAAGTTTCCAACTTGTTGGGGCGCTCCGCTCCGCTCCTACCCTGAAAGTCTCGGGTGATACGTGAAGCGGGGGCCGAGAAAAAGGGGGTCCCAAAACGCGTTTTCCCCATTCATTTTTCCATAGGAACCTTTAGTCGCAGCTACAGCCCGAACTGCTGAACGGAATTACACCAAATTTGGCAAAGAGGTAGTCCTTGGTTCAGACTGGTGCCTTTGCTTAAATGGTGTAAATCCGTTGAGTAGTTCCTGAGAAAATCAAAAGTAAAAGTACATATATATCTATGGGCGCGTCGGATACGCGTACCCTCAGCGCACCCTGCGCGCACCGTCCCGATCACGAGCTGCATGCTAATTGGCTGTCAGCTGGCTGTCAACATTCCGATTCAGGAAGTGTTGGTAGTTATTTTGTCCCTCGGTAGAACCGAGGGACAGAAACAAGTGCGCAAGCGCAAAAGGGGGCAGGGTAGAAACACCCTGACCCCTAGGTCTGCTCAGGGGTCCCACAAGGACCCCCTGGGCAGAAAAGATTTTTTTTTTTTAAATCGGCGGGATGCGCTTAGGGTGCGCGTATCCCGCTGAGAAAAAAAAAGAAACAAGTGTGCAAAACGCACAAAGGGGGCAGGGTAGAAACACCCTAACCCCTAGGGCCTGCTCAGGGGTCCCACAAGGACCCCTGGGCAAAAAAAGCATTTTTAAAAAAAAAATCGGCAGGATGCGCTCAGGTCGCGCGAATCCTGCCGAAAAAAATCGAAGCGCGGTCTCCCGCGCTTCGATAGTATTTGCCCCCGGGTGGCCCAAGTCCCGGGGGCATGCTGGGGGGTTTATTTTATGTATGGGGGCCTCAAAGGGCCTCCCAAGCCCCGGGGACCGCCACCCCCGGGGCTTTCTTTTAGAATGGTGCGGGAGGGCTCTGAGCCCTCCCGCAGCCCCGGGGACCACCACCTCCCCGGGCTTTTTTAAAAAAATTAAACAACCTGTGTGGGGGCTCCAGCCCCCCACACGCCCCGGGACCGCCACCTCCCCGGGGCACTAACAAATTAAAATGGGGGTCCGTTTGGACCCTCGAGCCCCGGGGACCACCACCTCCCCGGGGCTGTGCTGATGTAGGGAGGGGGCCGCGCGGCCCCCTCCTGGAGCCCTTGATGGCCCTGGGGACCACCACCCCCAGGGTCGGCTCCTGCAGTGTCCCGGGGTGCCTACCCCGGGACACTGTAGTTTGCTATGGCAGGACGGGAGCCTCGCGGCTCCCGTCCTGCCATAGCAAACTGCTTTGGATATTGGAAGAGAGAGCAGGGAAACCTGCCTCTCTTCCAATATCCAAAGCGATTGCTTTTCCACATGGGGAGCAGCATGTCAGCTGCTCCCCATGTGGAACAGCAATGCCGGCTCCCAAGGGACGTGGGGAGCCGGCGGGACTGTGGGGGATTGGGGACCCCCACAGTCCCCAACGGAGAGGGCCAGCCCCGGGGATGGGGTCCCCGGGCAGTAGGGCTCGGGAGGGGGCCACGCGGCCCCCTCCCCAAAAAAGAGCAAAAAATTTTTTTAAAAAAGGGAAGGCCGGCCCCGGGGATGGGGTCCCCGGGCCTTAAATGGCCAGAGGAGGGGGCCACGCTGCCCCCTCAAAAAAAAAAATATAGAGGCCATGCCCCGGGGATGGGGTCCCCGGGCCAATACAGGCCAAGGGAAGGGGGCCACGCGGCCCGCTTCCCGTTTTTTTTTTTAAAGGTAATTTAAAAAGGGGTAAGGCCCTGGGGGATGGGGTCCCCAGGGCCCAAAAAAGAAAAAGGAAGGGGGCCACACAGCCCTCCTTCAGGGGAGAAAAATAAAATATATTTTAAAACGATCGGGCCCGCAGGCCCCGCCCCTTCCTTCACCACTCTGCAAACGCGCCCCTGGCGCGTTTGCAGAGGGGGAACGAATTCCCCTTGAATACTGGGGGTCCCTGGAGGCCAACTAGCCCACCAGGTACCTCCAGTATGCGCCAGGGGCTGCCTTGCAGAGAGGTGTACAGAGGCCACGCCCCTTTTACACCTCTCTGCAACGCAGCTCTGTGGCGCTTTTGGAGGTATATGGTGGGCTAGTTGGACTCCGGGGACCCTCAGGATTCAAGGGGACTTAATCCCCAACTTAAAACGCGCCACGGGCGCGCTTGCACAGTGGTGAAGGGGAGGGCGGGGCTTCAGGTGACATGTGTGCAAACAGGCCCCGTGGCGCGTTTTAAGATGGGGAATTAAATCCTCTTCAATCCTGAGGGTCTCTGGGGCCAACTAGCCCAACAGGTACATCCAGAAAGCGCCACAGAGCTGCGTTGCAGAGAGGTGTAAAAGGGGTGTGGCCTCTCTACACGTCTCTGCAACGCAGCCCCTGGCGCATATTGGAGGTTCCTGGTGGGCTAGTTGGCCCCTAGGGACCCTCAGGATTCAAGGGGACTTAATCCCCAACTTAAAACGCGCAACGGGGCGCGTTTGCACAGATGTCACCTGAGGCCCCGCCCTCCCTTCACCATTGTGCAAATATTCCTCTAAAATCAGCCGAAATACGAATTCCGATTTACTCACCTGTTATCAGGAGAGACCTCAGTGCTGCATCTTTCAGCCCAGTACTGGTCCTGAAAAGTAATTTTAACCGTACTTACCGGTAACTTGAATT
The DNA here is from genome assembly GCA_963921515.1 of Calotriton arnoldi. Classification (NCBI taxonomy): domain Eukaryota; kingdom Metazoa; phylum Chordata; class Amphibia; order Caudata; family Salamandridae; genus Calotriton; species Calotriton arnoldi. The sequence continues at coordinate 137,034 of CAWUFW010017439.1, forward strand.
TCCTTCATAGGCTAACATTGACTGGTTTCACTTGGAAATTCTTCTAAGTGTGGAGTTTTGGAACTTTAAAATATTCCTCTAAAATCAGCCGAAATACGAATTCCGATTTACTCACCTGTTATCAGGAGAGACCTCAGTGCTGCATCTTTCAGCCCAGTACTGGTCCTGAAAAGTAATTTTAACCGTACTTACCAGTAACTTGAATTTCCTTCCATAGGCTAACATTGACTGGTTTCACTTTGAAATTCTTCTAAGTGTGGAGTTTTGGAACTTTAAAATATTCCTCTAAAATCAGCCGAAATACGAATTCCGATTTACTCACCTGTTATCAGGAGAGACCTCAGTGCTGCATCTTTCAGCCCAGTACTAATCCTCAAAAGTAATTTTAGCCGTACTTACCAGTAACTTGAATTTCCTTGCATAGGATATCATTGCCTGCTTTTTGCTGAAAAAGTTTCTAAGTGTTGATTTTTGGAACTTTAAAATATTCCTCTAAAATCAGCCGAAATCCGAATTCTGATTTACTCACCTGTTATCAGGAGAGACCTCAGTGCTGCATCTTTCAGCCAAGTACTGATCCTCAAAATTAATTTTAACCGTACTTACCGGTAACTTGAATTTCCTTCATAGGCTAACATTGACTGGTTTCACTTGGAAATTCTTCTAAGTGTGGAGTTTTGGAACTTTATAATATTCCTCTAAAATCAACCAAAGTACGAATTCCAATTTACTCACCTGTTATCAGGAGAGAACCCAGTGCTGCATCTTTAGCCCAGCACTGACCCTGAAAAGTAATTTTAACCGTACTTACCAGTAACTTATATTTTCTAACATAGGAATCCATTGTCTGGTTTTCAGCAGAAAACTTTCAAAGTGTCGATTTTCACAAACTACAAATATTCCTTAAAAATCGCCTGTATGACTTAAACGCATTCATTCAACTGTTTACAGGAGATGCACCAGTGCTGGATCCAGGATCCAACACTGAGTAAGAAAAAGTAACGATAACAGTTTTTACCTGCTAAGTGAATTTCCTTCCATAGGATAACATTGGTGATTCTATGAGAAAAAGTTTCTAAGTGTCAACTTTTAAAGTACAATAATATTCCTTAAAAATCACGACTGTAACCAAAACGCTTTTACTCAACTGTTTACAGGAGATGTGCCAGGACTGAATCTAGGATCCAGTCCTGTGGTTAGAAAAGTAATCCATAAAGTAACTAATTGCATTTAACTAGAAATTCACATTGAGCTGAATGTTGCATTGTGTTTGAAAATGTGTTGCACATTGCAACAACTGTAACTACTGTACTTAAAAGTCTATTGCCTATGTGCAAAGTATTTAAACTAAAGTAATTCATTCTGAGAAAGTATTTTTTGTAATGTAATGTATAATGTAATTACAATGTAATTTAAATAATAAAATATGTAAAAAAAATTGTTTCTAAAAATGTAGTAAATCAGTATTTTAAAAATGTATATAACAATTAATACATTTAAAAATTGTCATTTACAAAACCTTTGAAATTCACTGAAAAACCGTAGGTTTCAGACATGTTATAGTTACAAATTAGCATTTAAAAACCTTTGAAATTCACTGAAAAACCATAGGTTTCAGGGACGTTATAGTTACAAATTAGCATTTAAAAAACCTTTGAAATTCACTGAAAAACCATAGGTTTTAGGGACAGTTATAGTTAGTTGGACATTGCACTCGTACAAAACCCGTGAAATTCTCCCGTTATAGTTAGTCCAGCTAACTATAACTCACGCCCCGCAATGCACTGCTGATGACGTCACATATTACATCACTCATGACATGGTCAGTGACATCACTGATGACATCACTGATGACATCTCAAATGACATCACTGATGACATCACTGATGACATCATCCATGTGATAATTTCATGCATCTTCTCACACCCTAATATAACCTTTGATACACCCACTCTAAAGTACAGAGTGCCATTCGCAAAACCATAGACACTCCAACACCAATAACTACATACCCACTCACTGATTCTTAGGTCTACACACACACATCCACTCACTCACCCGAACAGTCACTCATATTTACGGTCACTCAGTACAGGACTATCATATGCACTCATACTCCTATATAGACACTCAAACACCGCCACTCATCCATAGAGGTACTCACACACCTAGTCAGTCATGCAAATAATTAAACACACTACCATTTACTCACCTATACAGTTATACACACACCAGCTCACTTACTCATACAAATACTAGCACATTCTTACGCTCTTATACAATCACTGATACAAGCACACACTCATCCATACAGCCACTATCACAATCAGTCACTCTTGCTTATAGCTATTTATATACTCCAACACACATATATACTGCCTTTCACATATGTAGTTACTCACACATGTACCACTGGGACATACATTCACTCACTAACACACTCTTACACACACTTACCCACCCATACAGTCTATCACAGATGCACTCTTGAAACCATCCACCCAGTGAATCACCCACTCACACATCTATGCACAGAGTCGCACACACCCCTCCCACACAAACACTCAGGCACCCATACAGATACTCACACAAGCATTCAATAACTCATATAGACACTCATGTAGCTATTCTCAAACACATGCAGCCACTTACAAAGCAACAGACAGACGGATACAGACATTCACCCAGTTTAGTCACTAACCATGCATTCAGTAAGATACGTTAAATCACTCACTTATACAGTCAGTCACGCACCTACTAAATCATTCATACAGACACTTACACACCCACTCATTCTTCAATACGTCTTTTTCCTATATATATTAAAAATATTTAAACTTTACAGAAACACACAGTCACTGGATGATGTCATCAGTGATGTAATCAGTGATGTCATTTGAGATGTCATCAGTGATGTCATCAGTGATGTCACTGACCATGTCATGAGTGATGTAATATGTGACGTCATCAGCAGTGCATTGTGGGGCGTGAGTTATAGTTAGCTGGACTAACTATAACGGGGGAATTTCACGGGTTTTGTACGAGTGCAATGTCCAACTAACTATAACTGTCCCTAAAACCTATGGTTTTTTCAGTGAATTTCAAAGGTTTTTTAAATGCTAATTTGTAACTATAACGTCCCTGAAACCTATGGTTTTTTCAGTGAATATATATATATATATATATATTTTATCTACTGGCGGTCGCCAGTAGATAGTTATAGTTAGGACCTATTTTCCATAGGAAATTCACAACATTCTATTTCCAATAACTTTGGCACCGGTCGACGAATCTTCGCGAAATTTTCAAAACTTATGGCCCGCTCCGGTCCGCTTCTATCCTGAAAGTTTCGGGGTGATTCGTCAAGTGGGGGCCGAGAAAAAAGGGGGGTCCCAAAACATGTTTTCCCCATGCAATTTTCCATAGGAACCTTTAGTCGCAGCTACAGCCCGAACTGCTGAACGGAATTACACCAAACTTGGCAAAAAGGTAGCCCTTTGTTCAGAGTCGTGCCTTTTGGTTAAATGGTGTAAATCCGTTCAGTAGTTCCTGAGAAAATCAAAAGTAAAATCACATATATATCTGGGCGGAGCCTTACCACACATGTCATTGTGAGATCTGATTGGCTGTCAGCACTTCATCCTGGAATTGCTGGCAGCCATCTTGGGACCAATATACATGATAGTACCCCATTGAAATGCATTGTAGTGAATCAAAGATTTTGAGGGTTACCAAAAGGAGAACTATAAAGGGTGATAACAGACTTTAGTTACATTAGAATTCATTTGTTGATGGTACCATACTAATTTCAGGAATTGTGGTGTGTTCTAAGGTGATTTTACCCTGTGAAAAACCTTCTGCTGGGATATCATGAATCATGTTTGAGGGAAAACTATTTTCACATGCTTGTTCCATAGAGTTTTGGAAGGTGCTCCAGAAGCTAAAATGAGAGCATATTTTCTGAAAATTCACATTATCTTTCTCAGTCATGTGAGAATTAAGTCTGACATTCTCAGTAAAACATGTACATCCAACAAGGGCAGAGACTGTCATTTGATTCCTTTGTGTTCTACTGCAGCTTCCCAGAGTGTTCTAAAGAACAACTAGAGTGCTAACAGCCTTACTTATGACAAAATTATGGCACACCTGAAGCCATCTTGATTGGAATAAACTGGTAACTCTTAAAACATTTAATTTAAAAAGGAACAAAATGAGGGGGTTCATTTTGTCATAGAAATTATGGTTAGTGCTGTAGAAAGAAAAATTAGGACATGTTTTAAGTGAGATCTCAACTATCTTCCTGTTATATTTCAACAGGAGCAGCCTGCCAGTTGATTCCTTTGTGTTCTACTGCAGCTTCCCAGAGTGTTCCAAAGAACAACTAGAGCGCTAACAGCCTTACTTATGACAAAAGTATGGCACACCTGAAGCCATCTTGATTGGAATAAACTGGTAACACTTAAAACATTTAATTTAAAAAGGAACAAAATGATGGGGTTCATTTTGTCATAGAAATTATGGTTAGTGCTGTAGAAAGAAAAATTAGGACATGTTTCAAGTGTGATCTCAAATATCTTCCTGTTATATTTCAACAGGAGCAGCCTGTCAGTTGATGCCTTTGTGTTCTACTGCAGCTTCCCAGAGTGTTCTAAAGAACAACTAGAGAGCTAACAGTCTTACTTATGACACAATTATGGCACACCTGAAGCCATCTTGATTGGAATAAACTGGTAACACTTCAAACATTTAATTTAAAAAGGAACAAAATGAGGGGGTTCATTTTGCCAAAGAAATGAACAACATTCCCAGCACGACCCCCTATACTACACAAGCACCACTGCACTACCCTAAACCCTAAAACACTACCCCCAGCATGACCCCCTTCACTACCTAAACACAACGGCACTACCCTAAACCCTAAAACACTACCTCCAGCACGACCCCCTACACTACACAAACACCACTGCACTAATATAAACCCTAAAACACTAATCCCAGCACGACCCCCTACACTACCCAAACACCACTGCACTACCCTAAACCATAAAACACTACCCCCAGCACGACCCCCTACACTACCCAAACACCACTGCCATACCCTAAACCCTAAAACACTACCCCCAGCATGAACCCCTACACTACCCAAACACCACTGCACCACCCTAAACCCTAAAACACTGCCCCCAGCACTACACCCTACACTACACAAACACCACTGCACTACCCTAAACCCTAAAACACTACCCCAGCACTACCCCCTATACTACCCAAACACCACTGCACTAACATAAACCCTAAAACACTCCCCAGCACAACCCCCTACACTACACAAACACCACTGCACTACCCTAAACCCTAAAACACTACCCCCAGCACGACTCCCTACATTACCCAAACACCACTGCACTACCCTAAACCCTAAATCTACCCCCAGCACGACCCCCTACACTACCCAAACACCACTGCACTACCCTAAACAATAAAACACTACCCCCAGCATGACCCCCTACACTACACAAACACCACTGCACTACCCTAAACCCTAAAACACTACCACCAGCATGACCCCCTACACTACTCAAACACCACTGCACTACCCTAAACCCTAAAACACTACCCCAGCACGACCCCCTACACCACCCAAACACCACTGCACTACCCTAAATCCCAAAACACTACCCCCAGCACGACCCCCTACACTACCCAAACACCACTGCACGACCCTAAACCCTAAAACATGACCCCCTACACTACACAAACAGCGCTGCACTACCCTAAACCCTAAAACACTAGAACCCAGCACGACCCCCTACAGTACACCAACACCACTGCACTACCCTAAACCCTAAAACACTACCCCCTACACTACACAAACACCACTGCACTACCCTAAACCCTAAACCACTACCCCCAGCACGACCCCCTACACTACACAAACACCACTGCACTACCGTAAACCCAAAACACTACCCCAGCACTACCCCCTATACTACCCAAACACCACTGCACTACCCTAAACCCTAAAACACTACCCCCAGCATGACCCCCTACACTACACAAACACCACTGCACTACCCTAAACCCTAAAACACTACCCCCAGCACGACTCCCTACACTACCCAAACACCACTGCACTACCCTAAACCCTAAAACACTACCCCCAGCACGACTCCCTACACTACACAAACACCACTGGACTACCCTAAACCATAAAACACTACCCCCAGCATGACTCCCTATACTACCCAAACACCACTGCACTACACTAAACCCTAAATGTACCCCCAGCATGACCTCCCACACTACACACGCACCACTGCACTACCCTAAACCCCCCTACACTACACAAACACCACTGCACTACTCTAAACCCTAAAACACTACCCCCAGCACGACCCCCTCACAACACAAACACCACTGCACTACCCTAAACCCTAAATCTACCCCCAGCACGACCCCCTTCACTACCCAAACACCACTGCCATACCCTAAACCCTAAAACACTACCCCCAGCATGAACCCCTACACTACCCAAACACCACTGCACTACCCTAAACCCTAAAACACCACCCCCAGCACTAACTCCTACACTACAGAAACACCACTGCACTTCCCTAAAGCCTAAAACACTACCCCAGCACTACCCCCTACACTACCCAAACACCACTGCACTAACATAAACCCTAAACACTACCCCAGCACAACCCCCTACACTACACAAACACCACTGCACTACCCTAAACCCTAAAACACTACCCCCAGCACGACTCCCTACACTACCCAAACACCACTGCACTACCCTAAACCCTAAATCTACCCCCAGCACGACCCCCTACACTGCCCAAACACCACTGCACTACCCTAAACCATAAAACACTACCCCCAGCATGACCCCCTACACTACACAAACACCACTGCACTACCCTAAACCCTAAAACACTACAACCAGCATGACCCCCTACACTACTAAAACACCACTGCACTACCCTAAACCCTAAAACACTACCCCAGCACGACCCCCTACACTACCCATATACCACTGCACTACCCTAAACCCTAAAACACTACCCCCAGCACGACACCCTACACTACTGCACTACCCTAAACCCTAAAACACTACCCCCAGCACGACCCCCTACTCTACCCAAACACCACTGAACTACCCTAAACCCTAAAACACTACCCCAGCACGACCCCTACACCACCCAAACACCACTGCACTACCCTAAACCCTAGAAAAGAAACCCCCACCCCATGCCCAATACCCCTTACCTCTCACTCCTCGTGGTTCCTCTCTCCTCGTGGTTCCTGCTTCACGTCGTCTCTGAGGGGCGGTGCACGTCGTTGTGAGGAAACGGAACAGCCTCTGTTTCCTTACAACGACGTGGATCATCTACATGTTTTGAACGCATGGTCATTTACCATACATACCTTTACAACAAAATTCGTTGTAAAGGCATGCGTGGTAAATGACCATGCATTCTAAAAAATGTGTAGTAATGACTGCGATGTACAACGCATGTGTGGTAATGCATGCGTTGTAATGGTATCGCGAAGTAAAAAGTCATTGTAACGGCTGCTTACCGATCGAAGCTGGCCCCTGTTCTTCAGTGAGACGTTTATTTGATTAATTAGGAGGAAGGAATGTGGTTTTTTTTACCGAAAAGTGCATTCCCGGCTGTTGTATTGTGAAAGTATCCGCGTGGCCTGGTTTCACTTCCGGTGAGAGAGTGAAAGAGTCTGTTTGGATCTAAAGGAGTTCTGTTGTTGGACGGGGCCGGCGCGAAACGTCATCAGAAAACATAGCTAATGGAACGCGTCCTCCCTGAAGTGTGGAGCAGTGCCATGAGAGGTCAACGAGTGTGCGTCCCACCGCAGTATGACCGTACCGCGTGACCCATGTGCCGCCTCCAGGGTATGGGAGGCAGAAGCGGCATCGCAGGTCCTCTTGAAGACCGTTGTAGCACTAATTCTACATTTTGGTACTAGGGCATTTTAACTTCGTTGTTCCTGCCAGATACAAAGAGAAGATCCTGTGTTATTCAGTGCCCTCGTTACCTTTTTTGTGGGTTGTGGTGCTTGTCACTTCGCTGCCCCGCCGATGCACACGACTGGGCACCCCACCTCGTGTGCCATCTGCAGGGCCTCTGCCCCCTGATCACTGGTTTTGGTTTCTGGAGTGGCAACATAAACAGTTGCTCCCAAAGGACTAGCCTGAACACTTAGGTGAATATCCCCTGCACCAGCATTCCACGGAAATTCTTTCCTAGCTCTCCCACGTCAACGAGGACGTCATAATAGCATGGCTCCGCTTGCGACTCCGTATGACGTCATCGGAGCCATAAGAGGACCTCGCCGGCGTGCTGACGTCAGTTCCACCCATTTTTTCCATGCCACCGAGGCAAACAGGCGGACCGAGACATTTTCACATGTATACATAGTATAATAAATATATATATATTCACTGTAAAAAACATAGGTTTCAGGCACGTTATAGTTAGAAATTAGCATTTAAAAAACCTTAGAAATTCACTGAAAAAACCATAGGTTTCAGGCACGTTATAGTTAGAAATTAGCATTTAAAAAACCTTAGAAATTCACTGAAAAAACCATAGGTTTCAGGGGCGTTATAGTTAGTTGGACATTTCACTCGTACAAAACCATAGAAATTCCCCCGTTATAGTTAGTTCAGCTAACTATAACTCGCGCGCCTGCAATGCACTGCTGATGACGTCACATATTACATCACTCATGACATGGTCAGTGACATCACTCATGACATCACTGATGACATCTCAAATGACATCACTGATGACATCACTGATGACATCATCCTTGTGATAGAGTGGCAGACCTCCTCTCACCCTAATATAACCTTTGATACACACACTCAAAAATACAAACTGACATTTTCAAAACAATGGACATACCAATACCAGTTACAACACACCTATTCAGTAATTCCAAGATCTACACACACATCCACTCATTCACCAACAGTCCCTATACAGTCACTCATACATGTACTCACTCATCATATGTACTCATACACCTATACATCCTGTTACACACCGCCACTCATCCTTAGAGTTACTCACACACATAGTCACACATGCAAACAAAGTATCAAACATCCATTTACTTGCATATACAGTTATACACACACTACCACACTTACTTCTACAGAAACTTACACATACTTACTCTCTTAAACAATCACTTATAGAAACACCTACTTATTTGTACAGGAACTCTTCCAATCTCTCACTCTCACATATACTCACTTATATACACCAATACTCACATATACTAGTTTAAAACATATGTAGTTACTCATAAAGACACTATTGAGACAGTCATTCACTCACTAACACACCCATACACACACTCATCCACCTATACAGTCCTGCACACATGCTGTCTTCAACACATACAAACAGTGAGTCACTCATTCATGCATCTATGCACTAAGTAATACCCCCCACCGAACCATACAGACACTCAGACACTCGAAACTGATACTCAAAAAACCAACTAATAACCCATATAGACACTCATGTAACTACTCACCAACCCATGCAGCCACTTATACACAAAGTGAGAGACTGATACAGATATTTTCATATTTAAACATTACTCACTAACCCATGTATTTACTAAGATACACTTAATCAGTCAGTTATACAATCAATTTTACAAAAAAAATCATCCATTTAGACACTTATATACCCATTTATTCTTCCATCGACCTTGAGATATACATATATAAAACATATTTAATTTTCAGAAAAACACACATTCACTGGATGATGTCATCAGTGATGTCATCAGTGATGTCATTTGAGATGTCATCAGTGATGTCATGAGTGATGTCCAAGATATAGACTGCATAATCAGTCCTACAGGTGTAAAAACCCTGGATCTTAACAGGAGTGGGATCAAATGCTGTGGTGTATTCTGTAGTATTCACCCCAAATTTACATGCTCGACAGGATGAACATTTAAAAAAAACCTGTCTTAGATGATAGCCACGTAGTTGTAGAACTGGCTTCTGGACTGCTCCTGACCAGAGCATCCCGCATAGAGGGTGCACGTCTAAACGTAAGAGCAGGCAATTTGGGCAAGTTCTGAGACCAGGTTACGTCAGTCAAAACTATAGGCCAGTTGGAATACAAAATGTTCCTAATCTGTTTCTCATTACAACTGTAAGTAGTTATGAGCCTAACTACATCTGGTGGCTTGAGGTTTTGGGTGGGAACATCGGGTGTGGAACTGATATTGGTGCTTTTTTGTTGAAGGCATGATTCCCTACTAAGGCTGTTTGCCTTGTCCATGGCTGCTTGCAACTCTTTAATTTTATAGCCCTGTTTCAAAAAACGCTGGATGGCTTCAGTCTTTTGTTTGTTTAAATCTTTTTCTGAATTGCATATTCGCCGGATTCTCCAAAATTCCCCGTAGGGGATGCTCCGGATTAGATGACCAGGATGAGAGCTGCTTGCGTGCAAAATGGAATTGCCGGCAGTGCTCTTCCTATGGAGTTTCGTGCATACTTGGTTACCCTCAATATACAATTCCACATCCGGAAATTGCACACAATTACTACTGATCTGGGCAGTAAAGTTCAGATTCAACACATTGATATTAATAGCATTGACAAATGTTTCAGCAGCTTCTGCAGACCCTTTCCATATCACGCAAACATCATCTATAAACCTCCACCAGTGGAGGACATGTGCATCAAACATGATTTTGTGGTGGTTTCTGAGGACATGCTCCTCCCACCAGCCAATGTGGAGACACGCGTAGCTGGGAGAGAAGCATGCCCCCATTGCCACTGGGCTAAGTCTTTAAAAACACAATCCTTGACTTGTCTAAGATCTGAAAAAGAAGCTTTCCTGTAGCAGGGTTCATCATTGAGGTGGCGTAGGGCCTCCTGCATGTAAAGTTCCCTAGGCCACAACACGATATTGCCCCCTTTGACTGCCTGATTGATGATAAGATTTTTGTTGGCTCTTAGTTTGCGGATAACATTGTAGTACTGGATATCCTGATGTCTTCTTTGATAGGTCTTCCGCATGACGGTTCTATTCAGTTTTTTGAGATCCTCAATAGCACACTCACTGAATACGTCAATTGCGTCCTTTGGCATGATTGGGATAAAAGTAGAGGTCGGGCGAAAGGGGCTTTGACTGACTTGCTGCACTGAACGCCCACCTCCAACAATTCGCTTTGTGTGGAACATGATGTTAACTCGTCATTAGAAGCCAATGAGTTCAATAGTCTGAGAGTGCTAATATCAGATACCATGTATATATATAAATACGCCAAAGTGTATTGAATAATGAGTGGGTGTATGAGTGTCTGAATGGATGATTTAGTGGGTGCGTGGCTGACTGTATAAGTGAGTGATTGAACTTGTCTTAGTGAATGCATGGGTGAATGACTAATTTGTATGAATGTCTGTGTCAGTCTGTCAGTTGGTGTGTAAGTGGCTGCATGGGTTTGTGAGTAGCTACATGAGTGTCTATATGGGTTAATGATTGGTTGTCTGAGGACCTGTATGGGTGCCTGAGTGTCTGTGTGGGTGGGTGGGGGGGGTATGTGACTCCCTGCATGGATGTGTGAGTGGGTGATTCACTGGGTGTATGGGTTCATGAGTGTGTGTGCAAAGGGCTGTATGGGTGAGTGAGTGTGCGTATGGCTGTGTTCATGAGGGAGTGGATATCTCAGTGGTATATGTGTGAGTAACTACATATGTGAAAGGCAGCATATGCAGGTGTTGGAGTATATAAGTGACTATATGTGAGAGTGAGGATTGTGAGAGTGACTGTATGGATGAGTGTGTGCTTGTCTCAGTGATTGTATAAGAGAGTAAGTATGTGTTAGTATCTGTATGAATAAGTGAGGTGGTGTGTGTATAACTTTATAGGTGAGTAAATGGCAATGTGATTGATTCTTTGTGTGACTGACTAGGTGTGTGAGTAACTCTATGGGTGAATGGCAGTGTGTGAGTCTCTGTTTGGGTATATGATTGCATATAGCAGTGGCTGTATAGATGAGTGACTGCATGAATGAGTGACTGTATGGGTGAATGAGTGGATGTGTGTATACCTATGAATCAGTGAGTGGGTATGTACTAACTGGTATTGGTGTGCCTATGGTTTCGAGAATGGTAGTCTGTATTTTAGAGTGGGTGTATGGAACGTTATATTAGGGTGTGAAGAGGTGCATCAGATATTAAGTGGATGATGTCATCAGTGATGTAATTTGAGATATCATCAGTGATGTCATCAGTGATGTCACTGACCATGTCTTGAGTGATGTCATATGTGACGCCGTTAGCAGTGCATTGCGAGGGCACAAGTTATAGTTAGCTCAGCTACCTATAACGGCCGAATTTCTCTGGTTTTGTACGAGTGAAATGTCAGCCTAACTATAATGTCCCAGAAACCTGTGGTTTTTTCGGAGAATTTCTAAGGTTTTTAAATGCTAATTCCTAACTATAACATCCCTGAAACCTCTGTTTTTTTCAGTGAATTTCTAAGGTTTTTTAAATGTTAATTCCTAACCATAACGTTCCTGAAACCTCTGTTTTTTTCAGTGAATTTCTAAGGTTTTTTAAATGCTAATTTCTCACTATGCCTACATAGGTAGGACATGTGCAGAAAGAGGAAGAAAAGTGCAGAAGGAACCAAGAGAAGCGTAGAAAGAGGCAAGAGAGGTGCAGAAAGAGGAAGAAAGGTATAGAAAGAAGCAAGAGAAATGCAGAAAGAACCAACAGAGGTGTGGAAAGAGGCCTACTTCGACTGTACCTTACTAACAGACTCATACAAAGTAGCCTAATCACTAATCCTTCTCCCAAGATGTCTTAACACTCACTTTTCTCTTGAAGGTTCACTATCAATCGACTGCTCAGAATGTTAGGCCTACCAAATATAAAACAGCAATCCTAAGCATATCACTGTTGTAATTCTGACCAAGTTTGTGAAGGTATGCATGCATGTCTCTGCTTTTACCTAGTGACATGTTACATAAAAATAAACATACAAATGCTTGAATACCTGTGTTTAAAACAGCATACTCTGTAAATATGTGTACAAAAAGGTGTATGTATTTCTTTCTGCTCATAATAAAGGGCACAAGGGTATTCAATAGTATATTTGAGGGGCTCTAAAACACCTATATACATAAGAAATGTCTGCCTGTGCAACAGAATGACAAATGAGAACTGAGAACATTTAACCACCTATAGAGAAGCTACCCACTTTTTAAACTACCATCTTCAGATGCATAACACATGTGAGAATACATATACAAGTAGACATATATCTCAGTCACAAGAGCATGCAGACCTTTAAACTTGACAGCTTGCACTTCCCATTTGAGTACAGAAAGAGGCGGTAGAAGTACAGAAAGAAGCAAGAGAAGTGCAGAAAAAAAGCAAGAGAGGTGCAGAAAGAGTAACAAATGTACAGAAAGAGGCAAGAGAAATGCAGAAAAAAGCAAGAGGGGTGCAGAAAGAGGCCAGAGAAGTGCAGAAAGAAGCAGCAGAGGTGCAGAAAGAGGCAAGAGAAGTGCAGAAAGAGACAAGAGAGGTGCAGACAGAGGCAAGAGAGGTGCAGAAAGAGGGAAGAGGGGTGCAGAAAGAGGCAAGAGGGGTGCGGAAAGAGGCAAGAGGGGTACAGAAAGAAGCAAGAGAAGTACAGAAAAAAGCAAGAGAAGTACAGAAAGAAGCAACAGGGGTGCATAAAGAGGCTAGGGGTGCTAAACGAGGCAAGAGAAGTACATAAAGAAGCAAGAGAGGTGCAGAAGGAGGCAAGCGAACAGCAGAAAGAGGCAAGAGAGTTGCAGAAACAGGCAAAAGAGGTGCAGAAAAAGGGAACAGGGGTGCAGACAGAGGCAAGAGAGGTACAGAAGAGTTAAGAGGGATGCTGAAAGAGGCAAGAGGGGTGCAGAAATTTACAAGAGAGATACAGAAAGAAGCAAGAGCAGTGCAGAAAGAACCAACAGAGGTGCAGAAAGAGGCAAGAGGGGTGCAGAAAGAGGCAAGAGAAGTGCAGAAAGAAGCAAAAGAGGAGCAGAAAGAGATAAGAGAACTGCAGAAAGAGGCAAGGGATGTGCAGAAAGAAGCAAAAGAGGTGCAGAAAGAGGCAAGAGAACTGCAGAAAGAGGCAAGAGGTGTGCAGAAAGAGGCAAGAGGGGTGCAGAAAGAGGCAAGAGAGGTTCACAAAGAGGGGAAAATGGTGCAGAAATTTTAATATTTCAATAGTATATTTGAGGGGCTCTAAAACACCTATATACATAAGAAATGTCTGCCTGTGCAACTGAATGACAAATGAGAACTGAGAACATTTAACCACCTATAGGGGAAGCTACCCACTTTTAAACTACCATCTTCAGATGCATAACACATGTGAGAATACATATACAAGTAGACATATATCTCAGTCACAAGAGCATGCAGACCTTTAAACTTGACAGCTTGCACTTCCCATTTGAGTACAGAAAGAGGCGGTAGAAGTACAGAAAGAAGCAAGAGAAGTGCAGAAAAAAGCAAGAGAGGTGCAGAAAGAGTAACAAATGTACAGAAAGAGGCAAGAGAAATGCAGAAAAAAGCAAGAGGGGTGCAGAAAGAGGCCAGAGAAGTGCAGAAAGAAGCAGCAGAGGTGCAGAAAGAGGCAAGAGAAGTGCAGAAAGAGACAAGAGAGGTGCAGACAGAGGCAAGAGGGGTGCAGAAAAAAGCAAGAGAAGTGCATAAAGAAGCAACAGAGGTGCAGAAAGAGGCAAGAGGGGCGCAGAAAGAGGCAAGAGAAGTGCTGAAAGAATGCACAGAAATGCAGAAAGAGGCAAGAGAAATGCAGAAATATGCAAGAGAAGTGCAGAAAGATGCAAGGGAGGTGCAGAAAGAGGGAAGGGGGTTCAGAGAGAGGGAAGAGGGGTACAGAAAGAAGCAAGAGAGGTGCAGAAAGAGTAACAAATGTGCAGAAAGAGGCAAGAGAAATGCAGAAAGAAGCAAGAGGGGTGCAGAAAGAGGCAAGAGAAATGCAGAAAGAAGCAAGAGTGATGCAGAAAGAGGCCAGAGAAGTGCAGAAAGAAGCAGCAAAGGTACAGAAAGAGGCAAGAGAAGTGCAGAAAGAGACAAGAGAGGTGCAGACAGAGGCAAGAGAGGTGCAGAAAGAGGGAAAAGGGGTGCAAAAAGAGGCAAGAGGGATGCGGAAAGAGGCAAGAGAAGTACAGAAAAAAGCAAGAGAAGTACAGAAAGAAGCAACAGGGGTGCATAAAGAGGCTAGGGGGTGCTAAACAAGGCAAGAGAAGTGCAGAAAGAAGCAAGAGAGGTGCAGAAGGAGGCAAGAGAACTGCAGAAATGTATTTATTTATTTATTTATAGGTTTTATAATGCGCTTGAATCACCCCCGGAGGGGTATCTCAGTGCAAAGGACATGGCAGGCTAAGCTGAAAGACCAAAGGCTATAAAAGAAAGGTTTTAAGACACTTTCTAAAGCAAAGGTAATTGGGGCATTGTCGAAGTTGTATGGGAAGCTTATTCCAGTAAGACGGAGCAAGGTGAGAAAAGGCCTTCCTCGTAACCTTGTTCTCTTAATCCGGGGTACCTTGAGAAGGGATTTGGTGCCAGAGCGGAGGGTTCTAATAGGGGAGTAGCTGGTGAGTTTTTCGGCAAGGTAAGAGGGGCCTTTATTATAAAGAGACTTATACACTGTACAACAGATCTTAAACCATACCCGCTGGTGTACTGGAAGCCAGTGGAGTCAGCGGAGAAGTGGAAGGGACGGAGTCCTAGGGGGCGTTCAAAACCTGGTGTGCAGCGGTATTTTGAACCACCTGCAAACGCTGCAGAGACGACTCATTCGCCGAGATCAAAAGCGCGTTACAATAGTCAAGGCGACTCAGAACCATCGCCTGCATAAGAGTTCTACGTGACGAGTCAGGGAGCAGTGGAAAGACTCTCCGTAGTAATCCTAATACATGAAAGCAAGAGCCGACTGTAGCAGTCACATGCTCTTTTAAGGTCAGAGCCTGATCAAGACGTACGCCTAAATTTTTTACACAAGTCTTAGGTGTGGGGGGACACCAAGAGCTTCTGGCCACTCGGGTGTCCACCACAGCGGAGCATCACCAAAGAGCATAAGCTCCGTCTTTCCGTCATTGAACTGGAGGAAGTTGTCCTTCATTCAGATAGAGATTGCATTCATCCCTGAAGCAAAGGTGTCTTGAACTGAGGGAGTGAATTTATTAAAAGAGAACAGCAGTTGCGTGTCATCTGCATAGGATATGGGGACAAAGCCCAATGTCCTCAGGAGATTAGCCAGGGGAGCCACATAGATGTTGAATAATGTAGGGCTCAAACATGAGCCCTGGGGGACTCCCTCTTTATCTCCCTAACCTGTGAACAGTAAGGGCCAAGATTGATGGTCTGAGATCTAGAGGAAAGAAAGCTGGACATCCACTGCAACGCTACACCTCTCAGTCCTATCTCCTCCAGTCTCCCCAGCAAGATCCGGTGCGAGACCGTATCAAATGCGGCAGAGAGGTCCAACAGCACCAGAATCGTGGAGTGGCCGCTATCTAGGGTCATTCTGATGTTATCCGTGACCGCTAGTAGAGCGGCCTCCGTGCTGTAATTAGGTCTAAACCCAGAGAGGATCCAGACCACCCGTGGATTCCACATGGTCAGACAGCTGCTTATTAATATGTTTCTCCACGACCTTGCTCAGGAGTGGGAAGAGAGAGATAGGGCGAAGATTCGAGGGATCTTCCATGGGGGCCTTAGTATTTTTCCGGATCGGAATAATCTGAGCTGCCTTCCATTCAGGTGGGAGCCAACCCTCCTTCAAAGAGAGATTAAGAAGCGGAGTGATATATGGAGCCAAATGAGTGGATAGTGAAGCAGCAGTTTTCGCCGGTATGATGTCCAGGGGGATCCTGATTTAGCCAATCCCAAAGCCGCTTCTACTGCTTCAAGAGTTATCGGGAGGAAATTATCTAGCAGCTGTGTGCTACTAGGCACACTTGAGAGGAGGGCTGGGGAGGCAGGTGTGCCCCCTAATAAAGTAATTTTGTCATAAATCAAAACTATCTTCTGAGTGAAATACCTATCAATGTCATTGCATAAAACTTGGGACGGAGCCTCTACTGATTCGCATGCCTTGGGATTGGTGAAGGTTTTCAGGATCTGAAACAAGGTTTTGGACACATTTCCTGCCTGAGCTAGCTGTGAGGCTAAAAAGGTTTTCTGGGCGACTTTTATATTTTTATGGTAGAGAGTAAGAGCTAATTTGAAATTTTCCTTGTCCCTATCTTCATGATTTCTACGCCAGCGTCTCTCTAAATTTTTACATCTCCTTTTTTCGGCGCGCAGCTCAGAAGAGTACCAGGACATCTGTGGGCGCCTGACTGAGGAGGGGAGGGATTTCAAAGGAGCAAGTTGATTAATGGCTTGTTTAACCGCGGAGTTGTACAGGGCTAACCCCTCCTCTAGCTTTGTGGGTTCAGCATCCCAGGGAGCTGAAAAGACGGTGTGAAAGAGGTCGGGAGTGATTTTATACCACTGTCTACCGACCCGCTGGGGAGCAATGTGGCGGGCTGTCCCTCTTGCACCTTGTATGTGAAATTCAATCAGGGAATGATCGGACCAGGTTAAAGGACGAGGTGGTTCACAACTGATTCCACGGGAGTTGGAGAAAATAATGTCTAACGTATGCCCAGCAATATGTGAGGGGCCTTTGTTGCGTTTGACTAAGTCTAATGTCGCCAAGTCCGCTAAGAAAGACGATACTTCTGCATTGGCGGAGCATTCGCTGTGGACATTAAAGTCCCCCAACAGCAGGAAATTATGGTTTGAAATAACATAGGGTGCAATAAGTTCCATAAGTTGGATTGAAAAGTCCCCTATGGGACCAGGAGGACGATAAACTAGGGAACCCTTCCAACTCAGCCGAGGGTGTAAATCTAAGCGAAAGATTAAGATTTCTATATTCGCCTTACAATGTTGTTCAAGAATAGTGGCTTCAATTCCCTCCTTGTAGATAATAGCTAGCCCACCCCCTACTTTGGGTGATCTGTCCTGTCTAATAATTCTATAGCCTTCTGGGAGAGCGAGAGCAATAGCCGGGGTGGCACATGGCTTGAGCCAGGTTTCTGTAAGGAAACCTACCTCAGGGGAGTCCGAGGATACCAGATGCCAAATCTCTGTTGCGTGTTTTGGGAGGGATCGTACATTACATAGAATGCCTTTCCACCCCATGTTGGGATTTACAGATGACAATTCAACATTTATACTGGGGATGTATAGTGGCTTATTACAGAGGGGAAAGTCACTACTAGTTAAAGAAGTATTTGCACGGTAATAGGTCTCGCATTTGCGAAAGTTAGGGCTATTGGCGTTGTAAATGCAAACTTTTTTTACTAATTTTTTTGGGAGTGGAGTGGATGTACGTTGTGTGTAGTGGAATTATGTGGTATGTTGTGCAGTGAAATTATGTGGATAGAAAGTATGTGGTATTTAGTGTATAGGAATTATGTAGAGTGGGATTATGTGTTATGGAGATGAATTATGTGGTATGGTAGTCTGTGTTGTGTAGTGGTAAACTCAGGTTTAGTCTTCCTCATTTCCATAGAAGCTAAACTATAAACTCGTGTTTGCAGAGAGGTGGAGAAAGGGGGCTGGGCCTCCAACCAGCGCTCAGGAATGCCACTGCATATGACTTACATGAGGTACCATGAGGGCTTCTTAGCCCCCAAAGTCTCTCAGAAGTAAAGTGGACTTCATCCCCCAACCAGTAGTTTGCCAGGAGGTGCATTTGCAGAGTGGTGGAGAAAGGGGGGCGTGGCCTCCAAAGACCTCTTAGCAATCCCACTGTGTGGGACTTACTGGAGGTAACAGGAGGGGTAGAGTGCCGTTCACTGCTGTGTGGCCCCTGCCTGTGCAGCTTCTCATGGACTCACTCTGCACTTTGTCCTGCCCACTGGCCTTGCCGTTCACTGCTGTGTGCCCCCTGCCTGTGCAGCTTCTCATGGACTCACTCTGCACTTTGTCCTGCCCACTGGCCTTGCCGTTCACTGCTGTGTGGCCCCTGCCTGTGCAGCTTCTCATGGACTCACTCTGCACTTTGTCCTGCCCACTGGCCTTGCCGTTCACTGCTGTGTGCCCCCTGCCTGTGCAGCTTCTCATGGACTCACTCTGCACTTTGTCCTGCCCACTGGCCTTGCCGTTCACTGCTGTGTGGCCCCTGCCTGTGCAGCTTCTCATGGACTCACTCTGCACTTTGTCCTGCCCACTGGCCTTGCCGTTCACTGCTGTGTGCCCCCTGCCTGTGCAGCTTCTCATGGACTCACTCTGCACTTTGTCCTGCCCACTGGCCTTGCCGTTCACTGCTGTGTGCCCCCTGCCTGTGCAGCTTCTCATGGACTCACTCTGCACTTTGTCCTGCCCACTGGCCTTGCCGTTCACTGCTGTGTGCCCCCTGCCTGTGCAGCTTCTCATGGACATGCTCTGCTCCTTGAACTGGCCACTGGCCTTGCTGTTTTGCCCCTGCCTGTGCAGCTTCTCATGGACATGCTCTGCACCTTGGACTGGCCACTGGCCTTGCTGTTTTCCCCTGCCTGTGCAGCTTCTCATGGACATGCCCTGCATTTTGTGCCTTGCTATTATCTACTCTTGTTGCCTATCTGTGCAATTTGTGAATAAAGACAGTTGATCCTGTTGTCTGTTTTGTCAGTGTCCTTACTGAATAAAGTTCTTTTGCTGTGTGTATATGGTTTACTGTGCCACATGCTGTGTGTGCCACTTCAACCTTGCCAATTTCTTTACTCACTTACTCTATTTTTTGCAGGGGTGAGGGACTTCAGTTTTTCCTGACCCTGATACTTGTGTGGGCAATGTATTAGATTTGAGGTGTGATGCAGTTGTCATTGTTTGTTCATGTTGGCTGTGTTGTACACATGTCAAGTTGTGGTGCACTGCCAGCTCAGAATGGGATTCTGTCCAGAGGATTGCAGGCATGCTGGCCAGGCTCATCATGTATGTGTGTTCTTATTTTGTGTGCCCAGTAGTGTATGTGTGTGGTCATCTTGTGATGGGCAGTCATCCTAATCCCATGGGTTTCTTTCAATGTGTGCTCTTGGATGGTCAAGAAGTGTGCAGTGTGAAGGTCTTGACTTTGTCTGGAGTGTTGATATGTGTGTGCCCCTGCATTGTCAACTACACACATGTTTCACCCAGAATGTGTGTGCCTGTTGTTTGGATTGTTTCTCCCTGTGGATGTGTTTGTATGCACATGTGTGAGTTGTATGTTGTGCAGTGTGCAGTGTGTTTGTGTGTCCATGCAGTTGTGGCTGACTCCTACTTGTTATTTCTGTCACTGAGTATGCAGTGTGTGTGTCTGTCAAGTCAGTGTTGTGTTTTGTTGTTCATCCATCTGTCATGTTACTGTTTGGGGAGACAGTGCAGACCTGCTGATCCACACTGCCATTGTGGTTGTGTTTTCTCATGCATTGCTGTCACATGGTGCCTGTTTGCCTCCAGTATGTGATGTTGTGTGTGGTGTCTTGCCATCCCCTATCTGTGCTTGGGATGCCTACCGATTGTGAGTCTGCACTCCCTCTATTTGTGTATGGTACACTCCTGCCATGGCACTTCACTTGGATGTCTGCTGTCCCTTTGTTTTACATGTGTGTGTGCCTCCCCATCACTTGATATGTTACACTGTGCTTTGTGGTGCAGTTCTTTGGACAGTGGCAATGTGCCACTCAGGACATTTCCCCAATGGGTTCTGTGTGATGTTCTTGGGCTGTTTGTCAATCATGTTTGCTCATATGCACTTCAACTGTGTGTGCTGCCCAGTCCCCTGGTCAAGTTGTTTCCACCTTTCTGTGCCAGACTTGTGCATCTGTTGGTGTTGTGTTGCATGTATGTGTGTTTGCTGTGGTACTGCTTCACTTCCTGTGTGTGATGTTGTCTTTGTGCTGTGCTGATTGGTGTTGTGTGGGTTCATGTTGTGTCACTCATTTCTGTGTGTGGCTGGTATGCTTGTTGTGCAGACACTGCTTGTTGTGCATGCAGTGCTGTGGGGGTATGTTGCCTTGTCATTGGCTGGTATGCATCCACTTATGTCCTGCTGTGTTTGCTATGTGTTCTTTTTTTGGCTGTGCATCTGTTGTTTGTTTGCTGTGGCTGTGTTTATCTGTGATGGTACACTTCTTGTCTGTGTTGTGGTATGTTGTGTGTGCATTGTTCCTGACTGATGGGGTTGTGCACTCCTGTTGTGTCTGTGCTCCAATTGCCTTTCCACATTTTTGCTGCACAGGGCATGTCTGTTCTTGTTGTGGTTCTGTGTGTGGGTATGTTGGGTTATGTGTTTGTCTGTTGTTTTTGTGCAGACATTGGTTCTGGCATCCCTGTGTGTATGTGATGTGTGTGGCTACCCCCAGGGAGTGTGACTGTTTGTCTGTGTATTGCCTGGACATTATTGCCACCCTTCTGTTTGTTTGACACTGGTGTTGTGTGCTGCAAATGTGAGGGGGATATGTGTGTGGATTCCTACTAGTGTTTGATAGTCATGGAGTGTGTCAATGGGCCCTGTGTGGTGTGCTGCTGGAGTATTCCTCTGAAGTACTTGTATACATATGTGTGGCTGTTCACAGTTTGACTTCAGGGCCTTCATTTCATCCTTGTGCCTCTACATGTGTTGCCTTGCTGTCTCCTTGGGTTGTTGCACTGTGCTGTCTGTGGTTTGACTTCAATCACTATGCAAGCAATGCGTGATTAGGTGGGCTGGGGGTGTTGTTCTATGTTCCTTGTCTTGCATGTGCTGTACACATGCTTGGTGGTTGTCTCCTTGGCCTTCCATTTGTGTGCACCTCACTTTGGCTTTCCTGTTTTGTGTGCTCCATTGCTGGTGGCATGTGGTGTGTGTATGTGTCTGTGTGTCAGTGTGGGGTATGTGTGTGTGACTTGGCAGGCTGTGTGTCCAGTGAGATGTTTGTTCCTTGTATGTGTGTGTGTCCAATTGATGCTTGTACTGAGTTTACTTGCCATTGGTGTGGTGTTGTGGTGTGTGTGTGTAGCCCTGGCCCTGTGCTTCTGTGCTGTGTGTTCCTGTGCAGCCACTCCTGCTGTGGCTGTGTCCCTATTTGTTTTGTGTGTGGTGCAGGGTGTGGTGTCACCTGGCTTGTTGTTGTGCATGGGGGTGCACAGGTGTGGCACATGGCATGTCCCTTCAGTGGGGGGCTAGTGTGTGAGGGTGGAGTAGTGGCCCTGTGGTCTTTGTGCCCTGCCCATGCCTGGCGCTGGCCCAGCCTTCCTCATTGTGCACATGTATTCCCTTGTCTTCACTGCTGCAGTGACGTGGCTGTGACATTGCCGCACGATCGCGGTCGATGTGTGACCTGGATGCGGAGGGGTGTATTGGTGGCAGGTGGGTCATGTGTGTGGGCACTTGGGGATGTGTTCCTATCCCCACCAGGGTATCTGATGTGGTTAGGGACCCTGTGCCAGTCCATGGTTTGTGTTTTGTGGTTGTGTGTGGGGTTGTGTTATTGCGTACCTGCGGCGGCGTCCGTGACGGTCCATTATTTGCTGGTGATGTATCAGGTACAGCACTGGGAAAACGTGGAGTGCTGGGTCCATGGCGGTCGTGTCCGGGCGCTGTGGGCCGGGTCTCTGGTTTCGCGCTCCGCTGTCGAGGTTCCGCCGTGTAGGATTGGCTGGTTTCTCCGCTGCGGTGCGACTGGTTGTTTGGAGCATCCTAATTTGTGGACCGGAGCGGACGTCATTCCGCACGGTGGTGTGTCTCCATTGGCTCCCACCGCCGCGCTTGCGGGCACACTTTGATGGCGGTTCACGTCGCATGGCGGCGGACGGGAAATGGTCTATGTTTGGCCATTCTAATATGGCGGACGTGAGTACCGCTGCTCGCGGGCGGAAAATGCATTTTTCCGCACCGCCAGCACGGCGGTGGTGCCACCGCCCGACATCCTAATGGACCCCTTAGTGTTTAGGGTGGGCATTGGTTTTTGGGTGGTACGGAATTTTTTGGGTTTAGGTGGGTCCGGGTTTTTGGATGGCAAACAAATTTTTGGGGTTAGGGTGAGTATGGGTTTTTGGGTGTAAGGGATTTTATAGGGTTTAAGGTGAGATGAGTTTAGGGTTTAGCGTTTGTATATTTTTTTGGGGGCAAGGGATTTTTTAGGGTTTAGGGTGGTTATGGCTTTTGGGTGGTAAGGTATTTTTTAGGGTTTAGGGTGGGTATGGGTTTTTGGGTGGCAAGGGAATTTTTAGCATTTAGGGTGGGTGTGGGATTTTCGGTGGCAAGGGATTTTGTAGGGTTTATGGTGGGTATGGTGTAGGGTGGGTATGGGTTTTTGGGTGCTAAGGAATTTTAGGGTTTAGGGTGTGGGTGTTTATTTGGCTGGTAAGCTAGTTTTTTTAGGGTTTGGGGTCTGTATGGGTTTTGGGTGACAAGGAATCCTTTAAGGTTTAGGGTGGTTATGTTTTTTTGAGTGGTAAGGTATTTCTTAGGGTTTAGGATGGGTATGGGTTTTTGGGTGATAAAGGAATTTTTAGGTTTTAGGGTGGGTTTTTGTTTTTTGCGTGGTAAGGTATTTTTTAGGGTTTAGGGTGGGTATGGTTTTTTTGGGTGATAATGGCCTTTTTAGGGTATAGAGTGAGTATGGTTTTTTGTCTGGAAAGGGAAAATTTTGGGTTTACGGTGGATATGTGCTTTTGGGTGGCAAAGGAATTTTTAGGTTTTAGTTTGGGTATCGGTTTTTGGGTGGTAAGGGATTTTTCACGTTTTAGGGTGGGTATGGGTTTTGGCTGGCAAGGAACCTTTAGAGTTTAGGGTTGGTATGAGTTTTTGGGTGGTAATGATATTTTTAGGTTTTAACGTTTGTATGGGGTTTTGGGTGGCAAAGGATTTTTAAGGTTTAGGGTGGGTATGGGTTTTTGGGTGGTAAAGCATTTTTTAGGGTTTATCATTTGTATGGGTTTCTGGGTGGCAAAGGATTTTTTTAGGGTTTAGGGTGGGTATCGGTTTTTGGGTAGTAAGGTATTTTTTTTAGGATTTAGGGGGTATTATGGGATTGTGGGTGGCAAAGGAATTTTGGGGTTTAGGGTGGGATGGGTTTTTGGGTGGTAATGGATTATTTAGGGTTTAAGGTGAGAATGGGTTTTGGGTGGCAGGGAACTTTTAGGGTTTAGGGTGGGTATGGGTTTTTGGGTGGTAATTAATTTTTTTAGGTTTTAGCATTTGTGTAGTTTTTTGGGTGCAAGGGATTTTGTAGGGTTTAGAGTGGGTATGGGTTTTTGGGTGGCAGGGGAATTTTTGGGTTTAGGGTAGGTATGGGTTTTTGGATGGGAAGGGATTTTTATGGATTAAGGTGGGAATGGCTTTTGGGTGGCAAGGGAACTTTTAGGGTTAAGGTTGGGTATAGGTGTTTGGGTGGTAATACATTTTTTTAGAGTTCAGTATTTGCATGGGTTTTTGGGTGGCAATGGATTTTTTAAGGTTTAAGGTTTGTGTGGCTTTTATGGGTGGCAAGGGAATTTATAGCATTTAGGGTGGGTGCGGGATTTACAGTGGCAAGGGATTTTGTAGGGTTTATGGTGGGTATGCGTTTTTGGGTGGCAAGGGAATTTTTAAGGTTTAGTGTGGGTTTGGGTTTTTTGGGGCAAGGAAAATGTTATGGTGTAGGGTGAGTATGGGTTTTTGGGTGATAAGGAATTTTAGGGTTTACGGTGTCGGTGTGTATTTGGCTGATAAGCTAGGATTTTTTAGGGTTTAGTGTCTGTATGAGTTTTTGGGTGACAAGGGAATTTTTAAGGTTTAGGGTGGTTATGGTTTTTTGGGTGACAAAGGAATTTTTAGGGTTTAAGGTGGGTTTTCGGTTTTTGGGTGGTAAGGTATTTTTTAGGGTTAGGGTGGGTTTGTTTTTTGGGGTGATAAGGGCTTTTTTACGGTTTAGGGTAGGAATGGGTTTTTGGGTGGAAAGTGAAATTTTAGGGTTTACGGTGAATTTGGACTTTTGGATGGCAAAGGAATTTTTAGGTTTTAGTGTGGGTATGGGTTTTTGGGTGGTAAGGGATTTTTCAGGTTTTAGGGTGGGTATGGGTTTTGGATGTCAAAGTACCTTCAGAGTTTAGGGTCCATATTAGTTTTTGGGTAGTAATGATATTTTGATGTTTTAGTGTTTGATGAGGTTTTGGTTGGCAAAGGATTTTTTAGGGTTTAGGGTGGGTATGGGTTTTTGGGTGGTAAGGTATTTTTTAGGATTTAGGGTGTATTATGGGTTTTTGGGTGGCAAAGGAATTGTTGGGTTTAGGGTGGGTATGGGTTTTTGGGTGGTAATGGATTTTGTAGGGTTTAAGGTGAGAATGGGTTTTGGCTGACAAGAGAACTTTTAGGTTTCAGGGTGGGTAAGGGTTTTGGGGGTAATGAATTTTTTAGGATTTTGCGTTTGTATGGTTTTCTGGGTGGCAAGGTATTTTTGTAGGGTTTAGGGTGGGTATGGATTTTTGGGTGACAAGGGAATTTTTAGGGTTAGGGTGGGTATGGGTTTTTGGGTTGTAAAGGATATTTTTGGGTTTAAGGTGGGAATGGGTTTTGGGTGGCAGGGAACTTTTAGGGTTTAGGGTGGGCATGGGTTTTTGGGTGGCAAGGGAATGTTTAATGTTTAGGGTGGGTATGGGTTTTTGGGTTGTAAGGTATTTTTTAGGGTCTAAGGTGGGTATGGGTTTTATAAGTGGCAAGGGAATTTGTAGTGTTTAGGGTGGGTGTGAGATTTTCGGTGGCAATGAATTTTGTAGGGTTTACCGTGGGTATGGGTTTTTGGTTGGCAAGGGAATGGTTAAGCTTTAGGTTTGGTGTGGGTTTTTGGTGGGCAAGGGAAATTTTATGCTGTAGGGTGGGTATGGGTTTTTCGGTGACAAGGACATTTTGGGGGTTTAGGGTGGGGTGTGTATTTGGCTGGTAAGTTATTTTTTAGGGTTTAGTGTGTGCATGTGTTTTTGGGTGGCAAGTGAATTTTTAAGGTTTAGGGTGGTTATGGGTTTTTGGTTGGTAAGGTATTTCTTAGGGTTTAGGGTGGGTATGGGCTTTTGGGTGGCCAGATAATTTTTAGTTTTCAGGGTGTGTATGGAGTTTTGGGTACTAAGGGATTTTTTTAGGTTTTAGGGTGGGTGTGGGCTTTGGGTGGCAAGGGAACCTTTCGGATTTGGGGTGGGTATGGGTTTTTGGGTAGTAATGATTTTTTTTAGGGTTTAGCATTTGTATGGGTTTTTGGGTTGCAAAGTATTTTTTAGTGTTTAGGGTGGGCATTGGTTTTTGAGTGGTAAGGAATTTTTAGGGTTTAGGGTATGTCTGGTTTTTTGGATGGCAAGGGTATTTTTGGGTTTAGGGTGGGTATGGGGTTTTGAGTGGTAAGGTATTTTTTTAGGGTTTAAGGTGACATTGGGTTTTGGGTGGCAATGGTTCTTTTAGGGCTTAGGGTGGGTATGGTCAAATAGCTTTATTTCGATAACAAGTATCATAAAAGCATCAGCATTCTTACTATCCATCAATAAAAATACGAGTTATCTTTAAAACAATAATAATAAAAATATGCAAATCCATCAGAACATAATAGGTTGTCACATTGTCATATCAATACCAGTAACAAACTATATCAAACAGGTCCTTAATTCGAAAAATAAAATTGATTTGGTTCCTTCCTTAAATACTAAAATAGGACATTTACATTTAAAATAGTTATTTAAAGTGACGGTGCAATATAATTTATACAAGCTGTTTATGCTGCAATAAAAGATGGGATAAAGCCATGATGTTTCATCAAACGGCCCTGCGTAGGGATTTATGCCTGACTATCCAAACGCAGCTTAGATACTTGGCCACGCCACAAGCAAAAAGAGTTCTTGAATCACACTTCAAAATACGCAAAGCAGCACAATGGTCAGAAGTGCCCAGTTGTCTACAGATGGGTTTTAGCCATATGGATCTTGCTGATTTGTGTGCTGGGCATGCAAACATGTGATGGGCCACACTCTCTTTCGATGCCTCACAACGGACAGCCCGCAGTTGTCTGGTAGGGGGGCTCCACTTTGCAGTTAATTCGCGGACCAAAAGTGAGCCTACCCTGAACTGTATGTAAAGCGCCCTATCTCGTGGTGTCTGGATGAAGTCTAGATATGGTTGCAAGCATATGTACTGCTTATGTAAATAAAAATCTTCTGTAAGCCTTCCTGCTTTGGGATTGCTGAGCTCCTGCATGTCAACCCAGGCCCAGTAAAATGTTTTAAGCTCAACCTTGCTGGGGGGGTTTTGACTTTCCCACAATTCCTTAACCCCTTCCATGCTCATGACGAGCTCAGCTCGTCATGCTGCGCAGTGCTCGTGTGCGCATGACGAGCTGAGCTCGTCATGAACCCGTCCGCTTAATGCAACGCCTCGCACAGGGCGAAAATCGGCCGCGCATGGAAGGGGTTAAGGCCAAGGGCGATAAGTGATTTCTTAACATTATTTATCCAGCTGACTCTTTATTACCATCTAGGTTCATTACCTCTGTGAGCGCAGCGGCATAGTTGGATAATTCAGCAGTCCGGCGTAGGCGGGCCCAGAAAAGCAGTCGCCGCAGCCTAGCAATATCTCTAAATGAGCGTCTACCCATATCACTCATCAGGGGTTTCAGTGGTACATTGCGGGGAAGCACCACTAGGTTTCTCAAAAACTTATGTTCAGATCTGCAGATTTCTTCTACATTGTCGAAACCCCATAGTTCGGCAATATAAAGGGCCGAACTGACTGCCTTTGCAACATAAATCGTGAGAGCCTGGGCCACTGGTCTGCTCTGCGAAGAGCGATGTTCTCTGCCTAGTGCCCCGACCACACGTTTATGGTTCAAAAGCATTTTATCAATATGAGGTCTCCAATGCATTTTTTCAGAGAGTCGAATACCAAGGTAATCGAACGTACTAACTCTCTCCAGGCGGGTTCCATCTAAGGTGAGGTTATCTCTAAATGATCTATAGGGGTTAATTGTCATAAGCTTGGTCTTGGAAGTATTGATGACCAGCCCCCTGGACTTGGATCCTGTCTGTTTTCTGTTCTTGGGACCCCCACCTCACTTGTGCGTAATTGCCCTCGTGTAATCGAATCAACAGGTTGAGGACCAACGGGGGATCCCCATCTCACCCAGTATTTGCCACAGCCGTTCACGGGGGACCAGGTCAAAGGCAGTCTTTAAGTCAATAAAGGCGAGATAAAGGCTGCCCTTGCCAATCACGACTACCTTCCAATGTAGGAGGAGCAGCCTGAATGCCTGGTCAACCGTCCCTGTGTTAGCCCTATTTCCTGCCTGATATTGAGAGAGGACGTTGAATTCTCTGCAACAGCACCCTGCCAACTACTTTTTGAATAACAACAATCAAGCTGATTGGTCGGTAGTTGGCAGGGTCCTCCCTAGCACCCTTTTTAAAAATTGGTACCACCTCAGCACCCTTCCATGATTCATGTACTGGGCATCCTTTAGCAATGGAATTGATTAAGAACATGATAAAACTTGCCCAATTATGGGGATCTGCAAGAAGAAGATCCCCCGGTAGACCATCTGGTCCCGAAGCTTTTGCTGGGACTATTCTCTTTATAGCTGCTTCTACTTCATTTAGTGAGAAGAGGTCACAAGTATTTGGAATGAAACGGGTGCTTAGTTAGTCATATGGCCCTTCTTTGTGAATTACATCTGTCCCAGAATAAAGTTTCCCAAAGTGATCATGCCAATCTTGGCTTGTGATATGATTGGGAATTAGATCAGGGTCTTTTCTATCCGCCCGTCTAACAATGTTCCAGATAGAGTTGGCATCCCTAGCTATACTGGCGTCCTTTAGGTCCTGCCAGTGGGACTCATCCCACTTCAGCTTTGCATAAAGCAGAGCTGCTTTATATTCCTTTCTGGTGGTTTGGATCAGAGGACAATTTTTGCTAGAGCTAGGGCCTTTTTTTTGTCTGCATTCCTTAGTGAACCATGTCTGACAGCTTTTTTGGCGCGCACTTGGTTTGCTACAGTTATTTGCTGTTTGGAAGAAGGACCCTATCTGATCTATCGTTCTCATGTATAGTTCTGGGACCTTCTCCAGACCATCTATTTCACTAAGTGCCTCCTGTAATTCTAGAGTGTTCTCGCTCAGGACGTGCCTGATGCCGGCCATTTTTGATTCTTGGGCAACAACTTTAGGCCATTTGAGATACCTTCTGCAGTTGGAAGGGACCACTTCTTTGGTCGTCATGGAGGAGCCTACACTATAAGCAGGGCAAGGGGGAAACCATGGGACCTTCATGGTCAGACAGAGTGGGTTATGATCACTATCGGTAGTAGGAACCACTTCCATGTCGGTCATGATTCTCCAAAGTCTAACGTCTATTAGGATGTAATCAATACGAGAGGGGCAGCTGACTCTATTGTATGTATTAGCCCCTATGGCATCTGATGAGGTTCTACCATTGGCAGCCCTCAGTCCGAATTCTAAGGTGAGTGCGTTAAGCTGAATTGTTACCTGAGACCATCTTTTAATAGGGGGTATATTTAGAAGTGGTACACCCCACCTTGTATCATCTTCCTCTACCCCCAACGTGTCCTCAGAGCTTAGAGGCTCAAATGTACAATTAAAGTCTCCTGCAACCATAACATAGGAATCAGACGGGCAACCAGATAACTCCTGTTCCAGAGACGTAACAATAGGTGAAGATTTACCCCTGGTGTCCCCTTTATATAGACATTGAACAACTCGAGAGTTTTGCCTCCTCTACTTCCCTTAATGGTAAGCCTCATTATATCTGGGCTCGCACATCGATGTTCGATAATTCTACAGCCCATGGCAATATTCACCCAAATAATAAGGCCTCCCGAAGGCCGCCCTCTCCCCATAGTAGAAGCTGGTATAAAAAAACAAGTGTATCCCGACTTATGGAGTGGGACTAGGCTCCATGTTTCCTGGAAAATACAGATATCATGTCCCTCAATCAGATCATTCCAGTCAGGCAATAACAATTTGCTATGGAGCCCTGCAACATTCCAGGAAATGATCTTAAGCTGGGAGGGGGGGCCCGAATGGAAGCTATATCGCATAAAAGTGTTTGATGAATCAAAGGCATTGGGGCAGAGGATAAAGCAAAAGTATAAGTGAATATTACGACCCCTTGACCCCTCAAATTACAAACAGAATGGCTACTACGGTCAATAGATCCCGAACTAGTTGATGATTGTTCACGGTCACTGCATGATTGCATAGTGTTAGTAACACTGATTATTATCTAGAGGGATAGATTGTGATTCCTGATGTAATTTGGAATCATATCATAGTCAATCAATAGCGTCCAATGAGGTCCCCCCTCATGTGGGCAACATTGACACACTATCCTGTGCCCTAGCAGCAGAAATTGTTGGAAAGCACCTAAACTGAATGGCTGAAGAGTCCGGAGGACAAGTCCGGTACTCTAATGTCAAAAGATTTTCAGCCAGATCGGGATTAATCAGGGTAAGTTCGTGCAGTCCAAAGATTGATTGTAGGACGTGCATCTCCGTGCCCTGACTATGTCTTCCCTTATCAATGAGCGACACCCCTGACATGGCGTATCCAATGTATGGACTTGTTTTTCAGAGTCTTCATTTTCGTAGCCACCTACTAAATCAAACTTAGGGACATTGACCATGAAGACTGTCCGCGCTTGTACAGGGTGAAAAATGGATTGTTCACTCAATTGGAAGTGATCTTTATTACACAAGCATGTAGTTGCTAGTGTGTTGTTAGATCTTCTGTGGTTTATAGTAGCTTGGGAAGAAAGTTGCTTTTGCTGAATATTAGGCGTATTAGCTTGAGGGGGGCCTACCTGTCTGGAGATGGGAACCGTGGAGCATGTCGGGGTAAGGTTATAGGAAGGGGAGACGGACCATTGCTTGTTGGGTCGCCTTGTTTGTGGGCAGTTGTAAGTGTCCGATGAGGATAGGAATTGGGCGGCAAACAAGCTGCTGAAATGTACGTTGTATTTTTCGGGGCTCACAAGTTAACAGTGGCCACAAGCTCCTCAATCATCAACTTCATTGTACCTATCTCCTCCCTGAGTGAATTAACAATCTGAAAAAGAGCCTGGGTCGATGAAGCACAGGTTTCAGCTAACTCAGTGGGACTCTCAATAGGACTCGGAGTTAAAGGTTGGGGCATTGCTTCCCCAGAACAATCGGGCGCATCAGCCAGTGCTGCAAATCTATTTGAGCAAATAATAGAAGGCTAAAGATGGCCTGCAACATCATGAACTGAAGAATTAAGGGGCTGAGGAGGAATGTCTTCCAGCTGCCCCGACTTGGGACCTAGTTGGGTGACCTCACTACAATCTGGGGCATTTTTACGTGTGGATTTCGGAAACATTGGGGGTACAATAGTTGGGCGGAAGGGGATAGTACTCTTTTCAAGCAAAGGATTAATGTTATCAATGGGGGCAGACAACTCGGCTCCTAATATCCCTTCGCATTCTGTGATGAGGGTATCAATTCTGTCCATCACACAATTGTTAGTAGTGTTCTTGAGGGCTTTTCTTGCCTTTTTCCCCTTGCCCGCCCCGCCAATAGGACCATTTGCCCCCCTGTTCCTTCCATAGTATTCCTTTTGCCCATTACTAGGCCTGCAATAGATGCTTAAGGTCAATACTTTCTAAAGGCCTGCCTGAAGCTATTTCCCTAAGAGAAAAATCTTATGATGAACAAAACGAATACAAGGATTTACAGGTGTAAAGTTAGTAAAGTGTCTTTAGTCTGCATGGGAATTTTCCAAGGAAGCGGAATGAGAAGAAAAAAAAAAAAGAAATTGGCAAAAGTCGGCACAGTACCTTATTCAGTTACAAATGGCTCCACGTTGTTTGCCCCAAAATAAAATGAAAGAGGGGTGATCCTGCCCTGCCTCTTCCTGGCGATGACGGGCAAGGACAGGCCCGCCCTTAGCCCGGGCGCGGCCCACGTCGCGGGGGGAGGGGCAGCGCTTTATGCGCAAGATGACCTACAGCGCCTCCCCCTCTTTAGCGGCAGGCGGTAGTAGCGCTGTGCACCCTGGGCCCAGAAGTCCGCATGCGAGGTGGTTGATGGCAAAACCTGGGATGGAGCAGGCAGGCAGGAATGTCAGGCTCGCTCTGGCACCTGGAAGAGCGTCAGGAATCCCTCCACGAAGACAAGCGGCAACCGGCAGCAGCCCCCGGCAGTAAGCAGCAAAACGTGTGCTAAACAGCGCACGTTTTAGGGTTTAGCGTTTGTATAGTTGTTTGGGGGCAAGGGATTTTTTAGAGTTTAGGCTGGGTATGGGTTTTTGGATGGTAAAGTCTTTTTTAGAGTTTAGGGTGGGTATGGGTTTTTGGGTGGTAAGGGAATTTTTGGGTTTAGGGTGGGTGTAGGTTTTTGGGTGGGAAGGGATTTTTTAGGGATTAAAGTGGGTATTGGTTTTTGGGTGGCAAGGGAATTTTTAAGGTCTAGGTGGGTGTGGGTATTTGGGGGCAAGGGAAATTTTATGGTGTAGGGTGGGTATGCGTTTTCTGGTGACAAAGAATTTGTAGCGTTTAGGGTGGGGTGTGTATTTTGCTGGTAAGGTATTTTTTAGTGTTTAGTGTGTGCATGTGTTTTGAGTGGCAAGTGAATTATTAGGGTTTAGGGTGGTTATGGGTTTATCACGGGGGACTTGGCATGGGATCCCCCAGTCTTGCTGGAATGGATGTCAGGAACAACTACTCTGACCCAGAAACAATGAGGCAACAGCTTAATGGTGGCGGCCAGACGGAGCTGGTCCAGATACGTGATGCCTAAGGACCGGACTGTGCCGTTTGCCCCTGGCCTGCCCCTGGAGATACTTCCCGGCAAGTTCTCCTGTCATGGATGCCAGGAATTGAGGCTATGGAGGGAGAGAGGCTTGGACGTGTGGGGAGTCATGTATGCAGACTCACACCTACAAACATTACGAGGTGCCACAAGGCACCTTCCCGCTACACGCTCTGCTTACACGTCACTCTTTGCCGAGCATGTGATACTGACCGAGCAGAACCTCCCACGTCACACCTGCTGCAAACGTTGCTCACACATGGTCAGGGTAGGCATGCCGTAACAGCCATCTACACCTCTTTTAGATTAGATGATCCACCTGCACTGCTGATGCTCTGCAAGTATAGGGACACCGAGCTGTCCACCACCCTCTCTGAAAAGCAGTGGCTGATGTGGGGCTCACCAGGATTTCCGCAGGGGCGAAATGCAGGAATCAATGATAGGTCCCAACTTCCCTCACCCACCTCCGTCGCCCAACAGGGTCAAAGCAAAAGAGGGAAGTTGGGGAAAAAGGGGAGACAAAAAAAGGAAAGGAGGAAGAGGTAGAATCCACTGGGTCATCTGTAGGGTATCACCAAGACGCCTAAGGGGAAAAGACACAAAGGTAAGTACGTTCTCTATTACTAACAGCTGGCTGTATGTATGTATCTCACACTATGATATTATACCTGCCAATATGGTGTTCTTCCTATGCAAAGCACATTTGCAAATGGAGCGTAAGACACACTCAGGGGCCGATTCCGATTCGGGCCGGAAATCTCTCCGATCGAGCCGGACCCGGAGAGATTTCCGACCGAATCGGACCCGTGCAGCCCGACCGAACGAGTACGATGCGCACGTATGCCATCGGACTCGAGTCGGTCGGACTCCCATTGAAGTCAATGGGAGCCTGTCGTACAACGCGTACGCGGGCTCCCATTGACTCAATGGGTGCGATGCGGACAAGTGCGCCCCTACAGCGTGTACGCGGCGAAGCGATTCGCGCCGTACACGCACAGGTAGGGGGACCCATGGGTCCCCCCTGTGTGCGACTCGCGCAGCTACGCGTACAGGGGGGTCCGACACGGACCCCCAAAGTACGGCTCCGACAGCTCTTTCGAGCCGGAGTGCGCGGCTCGGTCGGACTGCTCGCGGCGCGCATCGTACTTACCCGGCCGGGGAACGTCTCCATTGCGCGTTGCGAGTCGTGTCCGTGCGAGTCGGTCGGTGCGGTTCGACCTGGGATCGAGTCGGTCGGAGCGGTCGGGACGCCTGGACGAGTCGGTCGGCGAATACGCATCGTACTCGCTCGCCCGAACGCGCGTACGAATCGGTCGGGAAATAGGGCTCCGAATCGGATCCGGTTAAGCCGAATCCGATTCAGAGCCCTACCGGCCGAGATCGGAATCGGCCCCTAGGTATCTAGAAAAGAAATATTCACTAAATGAATATATGGACAGCGGAAATTTTAGCCACAAACAAAAGATGAAACATAAAACATACCAACCTAATCAGGAAAAGCCTTAGGAGATCTAGAGACCCGTAGGGAAAAAGGTATCTATTCTGCCTGAACGTGGGAAAAACCAAAAACTCATTTCCCATATCAGCAGAAAGATAAGAGTAAAAAGAAGACAAAAAGTACAGGGTCTGATTAATGTGAATCAAAAATGGTTTTCTGATACTGTCTCTTTATATGTTTCCTTGTAGAGTGAAGAGACGAGGCACAGATAGGAGGAAGAGGAATACACAACCCTCAACAAACAAGGCACACAACCAATCAGATAAGTATGGGAGTGAAAAACGAGTCAAAAAAGAACAAACTCCCCAAACGACGAAACAAGGATTCTTTAAAGTATTTCTCCTTCTATTTTACAGAGCCAGACTGCAGGGCAATGAAGAGTCAACTGAGCCGCAGAGAGAGAGAACCAAAGGAAACACTGTTGACAGCCGGAGACTCGAAAAACACTCGGAGCCCCGGAAGTGCAACCAAACGACCCGGAAAGGAAAAGTCTGGCAAGAAGACCGAAGAGCAAAGCCTGGATGTCAATCCGACTCAGCGAGGGAGCAGGAGGGAGGCCGGTTAGCAGGAAAAGCATGCAAGGCCTGGCGGGGTCGGTGAAGGAACGCGTAGCGCGTTTCCCCTGCGGACCCCTCCCTTTATACCGCTCCGACGCCACCTTCCCCAGCTGACAGGAGTCGGTGGGCAGGGCAGTCATTGACGACCGCAGGCGGGGTTACAAGCGCAGCCACAGGCGGCGCCGACTGAGAAGCCCGACAGCACACCCCCTAAGACACCTCCCCGAACAGGTTTGGGCGTATTGGGATAGCGGCAGTGAAACAACCGCACCAAGCGGGATGCATGTTCCTGTGAAGCAGGTTCCCATGAACGTTCATCAGGCCCATAACCCTTCCAATGAATCAAATACTGCAAGCGACGCCGTACACGGCGCGAGTCCACTATATATGCAACCTCAAACTCAGGTTCATCATCCACAAACACAGGGGGAGGAGGAGCTGGAACAACAGTACTAGGGGCAACAGGCTTCAACAAAGACACATGGAAAACAGGATGGATATTCAAGGCGTCGGGCAGGTCGAGTTTCATAGCAACGGGATTCACAACCTTAGAAATAGCATAGGGACCGATAAAGCGAGGCTTAAATTTGCATGTCCCCTTCACCCTGATGTTCCTGGTGGATAACCAAACTTTGTCGCCCACTGCGTAATCTGGAGGCTGTCGACGATGTTGATCAGCCACCTCCTTATACCTATTTTGTGCCTCCTCCAGGGTCCTTTTGGCAGTGACGTGGATCTCACGGAGACGAGATACCATGTCTGAAGCAGCAGGAGCAGCTGCAGACGCCTGAGGAGATGTGAAACAACAATGAGGGTGGAAACTATTGTTGCAAAAAAGGAGATACTCCTATGGAGGTATGCTCACCATTGTTGTAGGCAAACTCCGCAGTCCAAAGAAAAGTGTCCCAATCTCTGTCTACTTGTAATAGCTGGCACCTTAGGTATTGCTGTATACACTGGTTGACTCTTTCTGTCTGACCGTCTGTTTGGGGGTGATGAGCAGAAGAGAGCCATACGTCTATTTCCGGCAAAGTATTCAACCCTTTCCAAAACTTGGACACGAACTGAGGGCCTCTATCTGATATAAGGACAGAAGGGAGACCATGAAGGCATACTACATGTTGGAGGAATATACAAGCCAACTCTTTGGCATCAGGCAAGCTTTTTAGAGGTATAAAATGGGACATTTTGGTTAGCATATCTACAACCACCAATATAACAGTATGCCCTTGTTTAGTGGGGGCAGTTCTACGATAAAATCCATAGAAACGGAATGCCAAGGTGTAGGAGGAGTGGGCATAGGGGTCAAGAGTCCTGCAGGGACCTGGTGGGAGCTCTTGCTCTGTGCGCAAATGTAACAGTGCTGAACGTACGTCTGGGTATCTTGATTCATGGATGGCCACCAGAAATGACGTTTCAGTAGAGCAAGGGTTTTCTTGTGACCTGGATGTCCAGCTAGCACATGTGTATGACACCAGTCCAGTGCTTGTAACTGCAAATCTCTAGTAGGGAGAACTAAGCCCACTTGAACATATACCAGATTGTTGGTTCTGATACCCTTGTGTTTAGTTTCTAAGTCCTTGACTATGTCAGATTCATGTGCAGGATGCACTGTTTTCAAGAACAACTCCTCCGAAAAAGTACCTCCGAGAATACGATCAGGGCTCAAAATGAGGGGTTGGTCTTGTATACCCTGATCCTCAGACAAATCATATCCAAAAGGGGATAGGGCGTCTGCTTTACCATGTTTGGTGCCCGCCTGGAATTGTATAACATAGTCAAAATTGCTGAAATAGTGAGTCCATCGCAATTGCCTCATGGATAACGCCCTAGCTGCCTTCATGAACTGTAGGTTTCTGTGATCTGTGATAACCGTGACTGTATGTAAGGCCCCAAGTAAATACTGATGCCATTCTTCAAATGCCCATTTGATGGCCAATAATTCCCTGTCTCCTACTAAATAATTAGTTTCAGTAGGGTAAGCTTATGAGATTAGAAGGCTACTGGGTGTAGATGACCTGT
Source organism: Calotriton arnoldi (assembly GCA_963921515.1). Taxonomy (NCBI): domain Eukaryota; kingdom Metazoa; phylum Chordata; class Amphibia; order Caudata; family Salamandridae; genus Calotriton; species Calotriton arnoldi. Next base: position 173,971 of record CAWUFW010017439.1, read on the forward strand.
TTGTTTATTTCTCTGAGACAACACTCCTCCTATGGCCACTTGGGACGTGTCTGCTACTACAATGAAAGGTTGGGACGTATCAGGATGCTGTAGTATGGGGGCAGTGACAAAAGACTCTTTTAGGCAAGAAAAGGCTTCTTCAGCTGCTGGTGTCCATGTGAAAGTCATTCCCTTTTTCAATAGCTTAGTAATAGGTGCTGTCAGAGATGCAAACCCTTTTATAAACCGCCTACAAAAATTGGCGAAGCCCAGAAAGCTCTGTACCTCCTTCACGGAACAGGGAGATGGCCATTGGGTGATGGCTGCTACCTTTTGAGGATCCATGGTCACCCCTTTTTCTGATAACACGAAACCTAAAAAGGTGACTTCAGGAACGTGAAATTCACACTTATCTAATTTCACGTAAAGGTTGTTATCTCTGAGGCATGTTAATACGCTCTTATCATGTCCAATATGCTCTTCTATAGATGAAGAATATATCAAAATATCGTCTATGTAGACGATAGTGTTAAGATCCAAAGTCTCCCTTAGTACATTGTCAATAAAAAATTGGAAAGCAGCAGGGGCGTTACATAGCCCAAAAGGCATCACCAAATATTCGTACAGCCCGAACTTAGTGCGGAAGGCAGTTTTCCATTCGTCTCCCTCCCTGACTCTGACCAAATGGTAAGCACCTCTTAAGTCAAGCTTGGTAAAAACAGTGGCCTCTTTTACTTGATCTAGTAAGGATTGAATCAGAGGCAGAGGGTATCTGTTCTTAATTGTCATGCAGTTAAGGGCTCTGTAATCTATGCAGCACCGAAGACCCCCTTCTCGTTTAGGTATAAAAAAAAGGGGGGACGAAGCTGCAGATCGGGATGGTCGTATGAATCCCTTCTGTAACATGTCGTCCAGATAATCCCTCAGATACATGTTTTCCTTCTCAGTTAAAGCATATATGCGACTGTATGGTATTTTTGCTCCAGGGACCAAATCAATGCTGCAGTCATAAGGCCTATGGGGTGGTAAGATAGAGGCATTCTCTCTATTGAACACTTCTCTAAAGGAATCGTAGCAATCAGGTAATACAGGCACGCTGGAATCTGTGATTCCAGCTATGCGTTGTAACGAAGTGTGACTCTCTAGACAATGTTTCTAGCAATACTCTGAGGTGAAAGCTGATGTATGATCTCTCCACTTAACATCAGAATTATGTTTCATCAGCCAAGGAAGTCCTATTATTGCCTGAAACTGAGGTGAAGAGATGACGTCAAACTGGATGGTTTCGGAATGTCTGTTCTGTATCTGGAAGCCCAGGTCTATGGTGGAATGAGTGACAGGTCCAGATTTCATGTGACTTCCATCTATGGTTTTAACAACTTCCACCATCTTTTTTGGTTCAACAGGGATCTTAAGTTTCTCAACCCATGCAATATCTATGATATTCCCCGTAGCACCTGAATCAAGCATGATTTGTACTTCAACATTCTCATGTCCCCAAGTCAGCCGGGCTAGAAAGAAAAAATGGTGCATGGGGTGGGGAGCTTGATTAAGACCTAACAGTTGGGAGACAAGTAGACCTGTCTTACCCGAGCAATTTGTCTCCACCTTGCTCAGGCTGGTCAGTTTCCCAACTCCATACGTCGTTTTGATTTGATAGGGCAGTCTCTGAGGAAATGTCCAGATTTACCACAGTATAAACACAAACTAGCTGCCCTCCTTCTCTGTCGTTCTTCCTTACTCAGTGGCCCTTTAATACTGCCTATCTGCATAGGTTCCGGATCCTCCACAGGTTTGTCTGACTCTGATTTCTTCTCTCTCAAGGCAACAAATCTAGTCTCATTATGTCCCTTTTCTTGTTTTCTTTCATGCAAGCGGTAATCTAACTTAACTACCAAATCAATTACTCCGGAGGATCTACTACCTGGGCTAGCATGTCTTTCAAGTCATCTCTCAAGCCTGTGTAAAAGATAGCACTATGCTTGGTTTCAGGCCATCCGGCTTCAGCAACTAGCCTGTTAAAACAAGAAACATATGTCATAAGATCTTTTGACCCCTGCTTAAGGTTCAGAAGCTCAGTATCTACCGATTGCATGAAGGAATGCCTGTCGAACAGGCATCGTAGCTCTTCCTTAAAAGCTGCATAGGTATATAATAAGGGATCATTTCTATCCACTAAAGGAATGGACCATGTAGCCGCTGTACCAACAAAATCTGACAAGACTAAGGCTGCTTTCGATTGCTCAGTGGCAAAGCAGGACGCCTTGCACATAAAGTGCAGCTGACACTGGTTAATAAATGTTGCAAACTTAGCTGAATCACCGAAGAATCTTTCTGGAGGCGCTAAAGGTATAGAAGAGGGAGTGGAAATGTGGTACACAGGAGGCGTGCTACCAGACGAAGGAGAGGGTGACGCAAAAAAGGCATTTTGGGCTCCAGGCACCGGATCAGGTGGTGGTTGACTCTGGGAAGCCTGTTGTAGGGCATCGAGAGTTAATGCTTGGGTTTCTTTCTGTAGATTGCCTATCATGTTGGCCACATCGGCTAATGTTATCTGGTGTTCCTCCATTACGCCCAGGCGGAAATATAAAACGTGGGCTTCGCGTTCTGTGGGGCTCACCCGGATTTCCGCAGGGGCGAAATGTAGGAATCGATGCCAGGTCCCAACTTCCCTCACTGACCTCTTTCGCCCAACAGGGTCAAAGCAAAAGAGGGAAGGTGGGGAAAAAGGGGAGATAAAACAAGGAAAGGAGGAAGGAGTAGAATCCACTGGGTCGTCCGTAGGGTATCACCAAGACGCCTAAGGGGAAAAGACACAAAGGTAAGTACGTTCTCTATTGCTAACAGCTGGCTGTATGTATGTATCTCACACTATGATATTATACCTGCCAATATGGTGTTCTTCCTACTCAAAGCACATTTGCAAATGGAGCGTAAGACACACTAGGTATCTAGAAAAGAAACATTCACTAAATGAATATATGGACAGCGGAATTTTAGCCACAAACAAAAGATGAAACATAAAACATACCAACCTAATCAGGAAAAGCCTTAGGAGATCAAGAGACCCGTAGGGAAAAAAGGTATCTATTCTGCCTGAACGTGGGAAAAACCAAAAAACTCATTTCCCATATCAGCAGAAAGATAAGAGTAAAAAGAAGGCAAAAAGTGCAGGGTCTGATTAATGTGAATCAAAAATGGTTTTCTGATACTGTCTCTTTATATGTTTCCTTGTAGAGTGAAGAGACGAGGCGCAGATAGGAGGGAACGGAATACACAACCCTCAACAACCAATCAGGTAAGTATGGGAGTCAAAAAGGAGTCAAAAAAGAACAAACTCCCCAAACGACGAAACAAGGATTCTTTAAGGTATTTCGCCTTCTATTTTACAGAGCCAGACTTCAGGGCAACGAAGAGTTAGCAGATCTGCAGAGAGAGAGAACCAAAGGAAACACTGTTGCCAGCCAGAGACTCGAAAAACGCTCGGAGCCCCGTAAGAGCAACCATACGACCCGGAAAGGAGAAGCCTGGCAAGAAGACCAAAGAGCAAAGCCTGGACGTCAATCTGACTCAGCAAGGGAGCAGGAGGAAGGCAGGTAAGCAGGAAAAGCATGCTAGGCCTGGCGGGGTCGGTGAAGGAACACGAAGCGCGTTTCTCCTGCGGACCCCTCCCTTTATACCGCTCCAATGCCGCCTTCCCCGGCTGACAGGAGTCGGCAGGCGGGGCCGTCATTGACAACCGCAGGCGGGGCTACGAGCACGGCCACGGGCGGCGCTGACTGAGAAGCCCGACAGCTGCAATGCCTTAATCACCCAAAAACTATCTCAACAAACGCCAGACTGAAATATACTCAATTTAATTACTTTCACCACACACCCCATAGGTTGGCACGCATGTACCCCGCTACTGTTGACATATGCCGTAGGTGTCGGGACTCAGGAGCTACAGTCACACACATGGTAATGACCAGCACCGGTATCCAAACATTCTGCACCGAAGTGGCCGCGACACTCACAGAGGCAGCAGACATCCAGGTAGGGGTGGAACCTCTTCACTTCTTGTTGGACATCATGAAACGCAGCGCATCTCGTAAAGGCTTGAATAAATTCTTAGATCTTGCCCTGGGTCTCGCCAAACGCAAAATAGCCATGACGTGGAAGGCGCCACTAGGCCCCAATATATACGCGTGGCTGCTTGATCTCCGCAGGGCGCTAGTGTCAGAACACACGAACCAATTGGAGACCGCAGCGCGAGCGACAGCACCCCCGCGACTAACTCCTACTCAATTGCAGGATTACCTGACAGTGATCGAGGCTAAATTATCTGTAGCACGCCCCCCCTCTCGGTCCCGCTCATCGGCATAGGACCCTTGGCTTCTCTGGGTCCATGCAATCTACACTGACCCATGAAAATACATGCCCTCGGCCATTGGGCGCCCCGGCCCTCCACACCCCTTCTCTTGACCCTTGCTCATCCCTCCCTCCGCTATAGGCACATTCATCATTAACGGTCTGCCATGCCCATGCAGCTACACGCATGTTATCCACTGATATACTACACCGACAGGCACACTCAGACTGGCATATACACAATGAGATCGATGTTTCTTTTTCTCTTTTCTCTTGTTCCTCTTGCTTAGGTTATTTTACTTTGTTCACATACACGATTTAATGGAGAAATTGCTCTGTGGAACAATGGCAGATTCCCCTTTGGTTCTCCTGATTTACTTGACCATTTGTAAATGTACGACGCTGCAGAACGATGCAACAGCACGGTCAACAAGGTGGACTTTTTTGCTTCCTAGTTCAGTTTCCCTGAACCCCGTCTTCACCATTTAAACCACTGTCATTTTGCAATGTCAATACTGGATTGTATCATCAGGTGGATGCTAATGTTACTATTTTGTCAAAATCAATAAAAATTATTTTTAGAAAAAAGGGTGGTTATGGGTTTTTGGTTGGTAAGGTATTTCCTAGTGTTTAGGGTGGGTATGGGTTTTGGGTGACAAGGGATTTTTTGGGGTTTAGGGTGGGTATGGGTTTTTGGCTGGTAAGGCACTTTTTAGGGCTTAGCATTTGTATGGGTTCCTGGGTGGCAAAGGATTTTTTTAGGGTTTAGGGTGCGATGGGTTTTTGTGTGGTAAGGTATTTTTTAGGATTGAGGGAGTATTAATGGTTTTTGGGTGGCAAAGGAATTTTTGGGTTCAGGGTGGGTATGGGTTTTGGGGTGGTAATGGATTTTTTAGGTTTTAAGGTGAGAATAGGTTTTGGTTGGCAAGGGAACTTTTAGGTTTCAGGATGGGTAAGGGTTTTTGGGTGGTAATGAATTTTTTAGGGTTTAGCGTTTGTATAGGTTTCTGGGTGGCAAGGAATTTTGGTAGGAGTTAGAGTGGGTATGGATTTTTGGGTGGCAAGGGAATTTTTAGTGTTAGGGTGGGTATGGGTTTTTGGGTTTTAAGGGATATTTTAGGGTTTAAGGTGGGAATGGGTTTTGGGTGGCAGGGAACTTTAAAGGTTTAGGGTGGTAATGGGTTTTTGGGTGGCAATTGATTTATTAGGGTTTATGGTGGGTATGGGTTTCTGTGTGGTAAGGTATTTTTAGGGGTTAGCATTTGTATGGGTTTTTTGGGTGGCAAAGGATTTTTAGGGTTTAGGGTGGGTATGGGTTTTTTGGTGGTAAGATATTTTTTAGGGTTTGGAGTGGGTATGGGTGGCACTGGCAAAGGAACCTTTGGGGTTTAGGATGGGTATGGATGTTTGGGTCGTAATACATTTTTTAGGTTTTAGCGTTTGTATGAGTATTTGGTTGGCAAAGGATTTTTTAGGGTTTAGGATGGGTATGGGTTTTCGGGTGATAAGGTATTTCTTAGGGTTTACTGTGGGTATGGGTTTTTGGGTGACAAGGGAATATTTAGGGTTTATAGTGGATATGGGTTTTTGGGTGGGAACAGATTTTTTACGGTTTAAGGTGGGAATGGGTTTTGGGTGGCAAAGGAACTTTTAGGGTTTAGGTTGGGTATGGGTTTTCTGGTAAAAAAGGATTTTTTTTAGGGTTTAGTGTTTATGTGGGTTTTTGGGTGGCAAGGGATTTTTTAGGTTTTAAGGTGGGAATGGGTTTTGGGTTGCAAGGGAACTTTTAGGGTTTAGGGTGGGTATTGGGTTTTGGGTGGTAATTAATTTTTTAGGGTTTAGCGTTTGTATAGTTTTTGGGGGGCAAGGGATTTTTAGGGTTTGGGGGTATGGGTTTTTGGGTGGTAAGGTATTTTTTAGGGTTTATGGTGCTTATGGGTTTTTGGGTGGCAAGGGAATTTTTGGGTTTCGGGTGGGAAGGGATTTTTAGGGATTAAGGTGGGTATTGGTTTTTGGGTGGCAAGGGAATTTTGAGGTTTAGGGTGGGTGTGGGTTTTTGGGGGGAAGTGAAATTTTATAGTGTAGGGTAACCCTGGGCGGTGAACTCCGGTCTGCTCACGGAGTTTGCGGAGTTTTCTGCTCTCCACGTTATGTGGAAATCGCGGAATTCTGAAAAACTCCGCTTCGCTTCGCGTTGCGGAGCAGAGTTTTTTTCCTCGCTCTCATTCGTCAAAGTCAAGTTGGCGACCGCAAGCGAGGAAAATCAACCTCCCGGTGAGATTTTTCCTCGCTTGCGATCCGCAACATCAAGTTGGCGAGCACAAGCGTGGAAAATCAACATCCCAGCGAGATTTCTCAACGTGGGGGGGTTCAGGTTTCTCATTGCGAGTGGTCGCGTATTCTCGCAGCCACTCGTGTTGAGAAACTGCCCGTTCACATTGAGCAAGCTGCAGCTCGAGTAAAAATCTACTCGAGCGGCAGAAAAGGAAAGCTTGCGCTATGCATGGTGCCGTTCGCAATGATTGCACAGTACGGACAAGCATCCAGCACTGGGCAATCACTGCGAATGGCATTTTTCTACTATACTCCACCGCTCGCGGAGCTTTGCGTAGTGCAACAGAGTTTTTTTGCACTTTGTGGTGTTCCACGTAGTGCAACTCCGCGAAATCCGCCCAGGGTGAGTGTAGGGTGGGTATGGGTTTTTGGGTGACAAGGAATTTTTAGCGTTTAGGGTGGGGTGTGTATTTGGCTGGTAAGGTATCTTTTTGTGTTTAGTGTGTTCATGTGTTTTTGGGTGGCAAGTGAATTTTTATGGTTTAGGGTAGTAATGGTTTTTGGGTGGAAAGTGAAATTTTAGGGTTTACGGTGAATATGGACTTTTGGATGGCAAAGGAATTTTTAGGTTTTAGTGTGGGTATGGGTTTTTGGGTGGTAAGGGATTTTTCAGGTTTTAGGGTGGGTATGGGTTTTGGGTGTCAAAGTACCTTCAGAGTTTAGGGTCCATATTAGTTTTTGGGTAGTAATGATATTTTGATGTTTTAGTGTTTGATGAGGTTTTGGTTGGCAAAGGATTTTTTAGGGTTTAGGGTGGGTATGGGTTTTTGGGTGGTAAGGTATTTTTTAGGATTTAGGGTGTATTATGGGTTTTTGGGTGGCAAAGGAATTTTTGGGTTTAGGGTGGGTATGGGTTTTTGGGTGGTAATGGATTTTGTAGGGTTTAAGGTGAGAATGGGTTTTGGCTGACAAGAGAACTTTTAGGTTTCAGGGTGGTTAAGGGTTTTTGGGGGTAATGAATTTTTTAGGATTTTGCGTTTGTATGGTTTTCTGGGTGGCAAGGTATTTTTGTAGGGTTTAGGGTGGGTATGGATTTTTGGGTGACAAGGGAATTTTTAGGGTTAGGGTGGGTATGGGTTTTTGGGTTGTAAAGGATATTTTTGGGTTTAAGGTGGGAATGGGTTTTGGGTGGCAGGGAACTTTTAGGGTTTAGGGTGGGCATGGGTTTTTGGGTGGCAAGGGAATGTTTAATGTTTAGGGTGGGTATGGGTTTTTGGGTTGTAAGGTATTTTTAGGGTCTAAGGTGGGTATGGGTTTTATAAGTGGCAAGGGAATTTGTAGTGTTTAGGGTGGGTGTGAGATTTTCGGTGGCAATGAATTTTGTAGGGTTTACCGTGGGTATGGGTTTTTGGTTGGCAAGGGAATGGTTAAGCTTTAGGTTAGGTGTGGGTTTTTGGGGGCAAGGGAAATTTTATGCTGTAGGGTGGGTATGGGTTTTTCGGTGACAAGGAAATTTTGGGGGTTTAGGGTGGGGTGTGTATTTGGCTGGTAAGTTATTTTTTAGGGTTTAGTGTGTGCATGTGTTTTTGGGTGGCAAGTGAATTTTTAAGGTTTAGGGTGGTTATGGGTTTTTGGTTGGTAAGGTATTTCTTAGGGTTTAGGGTGGGTATGGGCTTTTGGGTGGCCAGATAATTTTTAGTTTTCAGGGTGTGTATGGAGTTTTGGGTACTAAGGGATTTTTTTTAGGTTTTAGGGTGGGTGTGGGTTTTGGGTGGCAAGGGAACCTTTTGGATTTGGGGTGGGTATGGGTTTTTGGGTAGTAATGATTTTTTTTAGGGTTTAGCATTTGTATGGGTTTTTGGGTTGCAAAGTATTTTTTAGTGTTTAGGGTGGGCATTGGTTTTTGAGTGGTAAGGAATTTTTAGGGTTTAGGGTATGTCTGGTTTTTTGGATGGCAAGGGTATTTTTGGGTTTAGGGTGGGTATGGGGTTTTGAGTGGTAAGGTATTTTTTTAGGGTTTAAGGTGACATTGGGTTTTGGGTGGCAATGGGTCTTTTAGGGCTTAGGGTGGGTATGGTCAAATAGCTTTATTTCGATAACAAGTATCATAAAAGCATCAGCATTCTTACTATCCATCAATAAAAATACGAGTTATCTTTAAAACAATAATAATAAAAATATGCAAATCCATCAGAACATAATAGGTTGTCACATTGTCATATCAATAACAGTAACAAACTATATCAAACAGGTCCTTAATTCGAAAAATAAAATTGATTTGGTTCCTTCCTTAAATACTAAAATAGGACATTTACATTTAAACTAGTTATTTAAAGTGATGGTGCAATATAATTTATACAAGCTGTTTATGCTGCAATAAAAGATGGGATAAAGCCATGATGTTTCATCAAACCGCCCTGCGTAGGGATTTATGCCTGACTATCCAGACGCAGCTTAGATACTTGGCCACGCCACAAGCAAAAGAGTTCTTGAATCAGACTTCAAAATACGCAAACCAGCACAATGGTCAGAAGTGCCCAGTTGTCTACAGATGGGTTTTAGCCATCTGGATCTTGCTGATTTGTGTGCTGGGCATGCAAACATGTGATGGGCCACACTCTCTTTCGATGCCTCACAACAGGGACAGCCCGCAATTGTCTGGTAGGGGGCTCCACTTTGCAGTTAATTCGCGGACCAAAAGTGAGCCTACCCTGAACTGTATGTAAAGCGCCCTATCTTGTGGTGTCTGGATGAAGTCTAGATATGGTTCCAAGCATATGTACTGCTTATGTAAATAAAAATCTTCTGTAAGCCTTCCTGCTTTGGAATTGCTGAGCTCCTGCATGTCAACCCAGGCCCAGTAAAATGTTTTAAGCTCAACCTTCCTGGGGGTTTTGACTTTCCCACGATTCCTTAAGGCCAAGGGTGATAAGTGATTTCTTAACATTATTTATCCAGCTGACTCTTTGATTACCATCTAGGTTCATTATCTCAGTGAGCGCAGCGGCATAGTTGGATAATTCAGCAGTCCGCCGTAGGCGGCCCAGAAAAAGCAGTGACCGCAGCCTAGCAATATCTCTAAATGAGCGTCTACCCATGTCACTCATCAGGGGTTTCAGTGGTACATTGCGGGGAAGCACCACTAGGTTTCTCAAAAACTTATGTTCAGATCTGTAGATTTCTTCTACATTGTCGAAACCCCATAGTTCGGCAATATAAAGGGCCGAACTGACTGCCTTTGCAGCATAAATCGTGAGAGCCGGGGCCACTGGTCTGCTCTGCGAAGAGCGATGTTCTCTGCCTAGTGCCCCGACCACACGTTTATGGTTCAAAAGCATTTTATCAATATGAGGTCTCCAATGCATTTTTTCAGAGAGTCGAATACCAAGGTAATCGAACCTACTAACTCTCTCCAGGCGGGTTCCATCTAAGGTGAGGTTATCTCTAAATGATCTATAGGGGTTAAATGTCATAAGCTTGGTCTTGGAAGTATTGATGACCAGCCCCCTGGACTTGGATCCTGTCTGTTTTCTGTTCTTGGGACCCCCACCTCACTTGTGCGTAATTGCCCTCGTGTAATCGAATCAACAGGTTGAGGACCAATGGGGGGATCCCCATCTCACCCAGTATTTGCCACAGCCGTTCACGGGGACCAGGTCAAAGGCAGTCTTTAAGTCAATAAAGGCAAGATAAAGGCTGCCCTTGCCAATCACGACTACCTTCCAATATAGGAGGAGCAGCCTGAATGCCTGGTCAACCGTCCCTGTGTTAGCCCTAAATCCCGCCTGATATTGAGAGAGGACGTTGAATTCTATGCAACAGCACCCTGCCAACTACTTTTTGAATAACAACAATCAAGCTGATTGGTCGGTAGTTGGCAGGGTCCTCCCTAGCACCCTTTTTAAAAATTGGTACCACCTCAGCACCCTTCCACGATTCAGGTACTGGGCATCCTTTAGCAATGGAATTGATTAAGAACATGATAAAACTTGCCCAATTATGGGGATCTGCAAGAAGAACATCCCCCGGTAGACCATCTGGTCCCGAAGCTTTTGCTGGGACTATTCTCTTTATAGCTGCTTCTACTTCATTTAGTGAGAAGAGGTCACAAGTATTTGGAATGAAACGGGTGCTTAGTTGGTCATATGGCCCTTCTTTGTGAATTACATCTGTCCCAGAATAAAGTTTCCCAAAGTGATCATACCAATCTTGGCTTGTGATATGATTGGGAATTAGATCAGGGTCTTTTCTATCCGCACGTCTAACAATGTTCCAGAAAGAGTTGGCATCCCTAGCTATACTGGCGTCCTTTAGGTCCTGCCAGTGGGACTCATCCCACTTCAGCTTTGCATAAAGCAGAGCTGCTTTATATTCCTTTCTGGTGGTTTGGATCAGAGGACAATTTTTGCTAGAGCTAGGGCCTTTTTTTGTCTGCATTCCTTAGTGAACCATGTCTGACAGCTTTTTTGGCGCGCACTTGGTTTGCTACAGTTATTTGCTGTTTGGAAGAAGGACCCTATCTGATCTATCGTTCTCATGTATAGTTCTGGGACCTTCTCCAGACCATCTATTTCACTAAGTGCCTCCTGTAATTCTAGAGTGTTCTCGCTCAGGACGTGCCTGATGCCGGCCATTTTTGATTCTTGGGCAACAACTTTAGGCCATTTGAGATATCTTCTACAGTTGGAAGGGACCACTTCTTTGGTCGTCATGGAGGAGCCTACACTATAAGCAGGGCAAGGGGGAAACCATGGGACCTTCATGGTCAGACAGAGTGGGTTATGATCACTATCGGTAGTAGGAACCACTTCCATGTCGGTCATGATTCTCCAAAGTCTAACGTCTATTAGGATGTAATCAATACGAGAGGGGCAGCTGACTCTATTGTATGTATTAGCCCCTATGGCATCTGATGAGGTTCTACCATTGGCAGCCCTCAGTCCGAATTCTAAGGTGAGTGCGTTAAGCTGAATTGTTACCTGAGACCATCTTTTAATAGGGGGTATATTTAGAAGTGGTACACCCCACCTTGAATCATCTTCCTCTACCCCCAACGTGTCCTCAGAGCTTAGAGGCTCAAATGTACAATTAAAGTCTCCTGCAACCATAACATAGGAATCAGACGGGCAACCAGATAACTCCTGTTCCAGAGATGTAACAATAGGTGAAGATTTACCCCCTGGTGTCCCCCTTATATAGACATTGAACAACTCGAGAGTTTTGCCTCCTCTACTTCCCTTAATGGTAAGCCTCATTATATCTGGGCTCGCACATCGATGTTCGATAATTCTACAGCCCATGGCAATATTCACCCAAATAATAAGGACTCCCGAAGGCTGCCCTCTCCCCATAGTAGTAGCTGGTATAAAAAAACAAGTGTATCCCGACTTATGGAGTGGGACTAGGCTCCATGTTTCCTGGAAAATACAGATGTCATGTCCCTCAATCAGATCATTCCAGTCAGGCAATAACAATTTGCTATGGAGCCCTGCAACATTCCAGGAAATGATCTTAAGCTGGGAGGGGGCCCGAATGGAAGCTATATCGCATAAAAGTGTTTGATGAATTAAAGGCATTGGGGCAGAGGATAAAGCAAAAGTATAAGTGAATATTATGACCCCTTGACCCCTCAAATTACAAACAGAATGGCTACTACGGTCAATAGATCCCGAACTAGTTGATGATTGTTCACGGTCACTGCATGATTGCATAGTGTTAGTAACACTTTGATTATTAGCTAGAGGGATAGATTGTGATTCCTGATGTAATTTGGAATCATATCGTAGTCAATCAATAGCTTCCAATGAGGTCCCCCTCCTGTGGGCAACATTGACACACTATCCTGTGCCCTAGCAGCAGAAATTGTTGGAAAGCGCCTAAACTGAATGGCTGAAGAGTCCGGAGGACAAGTCCGGTACTCTAATGCCAAAAGATTTTCAGCCAGATCGGGCATAATCAGGGTAAGTTCGATGCAGTCCAAAGATTGATTATAGGACGTGCATCTCCGTGCCCTGACTATGTCTTCCCTTATCAATGAGCGACATCCCCTGACATGGCGTATCCAATGTATGGACTTGTTTTTCAGAGAGTCTTCATTTTCGTAGCCACCTAATAAATCAAACTTTGGGACATTGACCATGAAGACTGTCCGCACTTGTACAGGGTGAAAAATGGATTGTTCACTCAATTGGAAGTGATCTTTAGTACACAAGCATGTAGTTGCTAGTGTGTTGTTAGATCTTCTGTGGTTTATAGTAGCTTGGGAATAAAGTTGCTTTTGCTGAATATTAGGCGTATTAGCTTGAGGGGGGCCTACCTGTCTGGAGATGGGAACCATGGGGGCATGTCGGGGTAAGGCTATAGGAAGGGGAGACGGACCATTGCTTGTTGGGTCTCCTTGTTTGTGGGCAGTTGTAAGTGTCCGATGAGGATAGGAATTGGGCGGCAAACAAGCTGCTGAAATGTACGTTGTATTTTTCGGGGCTAACAAGTTAACAGTGGCCACAAGCTCCTCAATCATCAACTTCATCGTACCTATCTCCTCCCTGAGTGAATTAACAATCTGAAAAAAAGCCTGGGGCGATGAAGCACAGGTTTCAGCTAACTCAGTGGGACTCTCAATAGGACTCGGAGTTAAAGGTTGGGGCACTGCTTCCCCAGAACAATTGGGCGCATCAGCCAGTGCTGCAAATCTATTTGAGCAAATAATAGAAGGCTCAAGATGGCCTGCAACATCATGAACTGAAGAATTAAGGGGCTGAGGAGGAATGTCTTCCAGCTGTCCCGACTTGGGACCTAGTTGGGTGGCCTCACTACAACCTGCGGCATTTTTACGTGTGGATTTCTGAAACATTGGGGGTACAATAGTTGGGCGGAAGGGGATAGTACTCTTTTCAAGCAAAGGATTAATGTTATCAATGGGGGCAGACAACTCGGCTCCTAATATCCCTTCGCATTCTGTGATGAGGGTATCAATTCTGTCCATCACACAATTGTTAGTAGTGTTCTTGAGGGCTTTTCTTGCCTTTTTCCCCTTGCCCGCCCCGCCAATAGGACCATTTGCCCCCCTGTTCCTTCCATAGTATTCCTTTTGCCCATTACTAGGCCTGCAATAGATGCTTAAGGTCAATACTTTCTAAAGGCCTGCCTGAAGCTATTTCCCTAAGAGAAAAATCTTATGATGAACAAAACGAATACAAGGATTTACAGGTGTAAAGTTAGTAAAGTGTCTTTAGTCTGCATGGGAATTTTCCAAGGAAACACACCCAGACACAACGATACCTAACCTGTTCCACACAACAGCCAACTATGGACAAAACTCGGGCTACACAATCAACTGGCATAAATCCGTGATATACAACCCAGGCATGTTAAACACGTGGCCCACACTCCCTGGAGATCTCCAGACTACAAACAGTGGGTTTATCGTCTTGGGAATCTACCTTACGATAGATAAAAACCTCTACTATCAGAGAAACATTAAACGCATACTTACGAACTTTAAGGAAGATGTGCAACGATGGAAATCACTCCCACTCACAATATTGGGCAGGGCCACCATGTTCAAAATGATTACACTACCACAATTTTTATATGCCCTACAAAACACATACTTCCCCTACCACAAATAATTTTCCGAGAGATAGCGGCTGAATTACATTCTTTCTTGTGGCTAGGAAACAGCCCAGGATTGCCCTTCATACTTTACAGCGCAATCAGTACAATGGGGAATATCCTTACCTGATATAGAAGCTTACTATTGGGCGGAACACCTAACACCAATCAATGAGTGGATACATTCACCAGGGGCCCACCCCACCTACAGGTTGGAGAGGGCAACCATGAGCGGCCGCACATTTCTGCACTATTTATATGGTGGCAAGGGAAGCTCCTCCTGGCCACTCAGGTTACCATAGAATCCTGGGGAAGAGCTACAAAGGCAATGGGGTGGGAACATAAACCGACCCTGTGGCACTGCACCTGGCTCAAAGAACTGCACAAACTGAAGGGTTTTGGAGGGTGGGATGACATAGGTATCTCCACGCTAGGAAATATTATCCACAATGGTATGTTCAAAAGCTTTGATGCTCTCAAGGCTGAATTCACACTGCACTCATCCAAGTTCCTCAAGTACGCACAGCTTAGACACGCTTGGCTAGCGGAAAATAGGGGTAACTCCCCATTGCCGGAATATGCTCCACTAGAGGGGAGACTGCTCCAGGAGTATATCACAACCAAGGCCGTCTAACTAACGTACAAGACCCTGAATAATAATGCTCCAGATAGACTGGGCAAGCTGTGGTCTACTTGGGAAGGTAATCTGGGCACGCTAGAAAACATAGACTGGGAGGCAGCTCTGATGAACCCCAGAGAGGTGGCGATTAAATCACGACTTCGCCTCATACAATATAAAATACTGCATAGAACATATTATGGCCGGGTTCGATTACATAAAATGGGACGAGCAGATGATCCTAAATGCCAGAGATGTGGACACAGAGAAGGCGATTTTTACCATATTATCTGGGAGTGCGTCCGTATACAGGCCTACTGGGCAAAGATAACGCAGGAATTAGGCAAAATACTAGAAGCTACGGTACCCCAGATCCCAAATTTATACTATTGGGCATCTCATATGATGTTGATCTGGGTAGACCTCAATTAATCTTCCTTGCACTGGCGCTGGTAGTGGCAAAAAGAGAGGTGGCGAGGAAATGGGGAGTCACAGACACACCACTACTACAAGAATGGAGGGCAGGGATGGATATGTATATGGCAGCTGAAAGGGTCACATACAAAGCGAGGGCTGCCCAAAGAAATTTCATAAGGTATGGGGCAAATGGAGGAAGTATTATGGTCTTGATGCAATAGTGGGGGATACTCAACTGGATCCTAATGGACGAGTTCTCCCAGACACTTCAATAACCTGATGATCCCTGGCTATTCAGGGAGGGGTAGCCCGAAGGAACTGTTTTAAATATGTGGTTACCGCATGTCTATGCTACAAAAGTGTATGTAAACTGTATGAAGATAACTTGCTTTGTATGCTGACTAATAACATCAGAGGCTGTATGACTGTAACTGAAGTTAGTTATGTTTTGATTTTGTTTTTAAAATGATAATAAAAATATTTATAAAAAAATAAATGGGCTAAGGCCGGCTTCCAGAAGATCTCAGATTTCATAGGGATCGATAAGTGGCTGAACATTTCCGAAATATGCGAGCTAATTCCGAATGATTTCCTTCTTCTTGGGTCATTTAATATTCTTATCAGGTTCCTTAACAATCTGGATCTGATACAGATTATTGAACGTTAAAATATGGCATGTGCTCTTTTCGAAGAAATCACAGTCAGGAAACCAGGGGAGTGGAATTTTTTATTTTAGCCCTTATCAGGGGTTTGTATCTCTCTGAGAAAGCAATAACAAAATGGGAAAAACATGAAGGTTTGGATGTTACAGCGAGTATGTGGTCCGAATTAAATAAACTTAACTTTACAACATTAAAGGGAGCAAATTGGCGCCGGATGCTATTCTTCAGCAAATGGCTTCTATCTAGAACCCCACAGTTTTTATCCAAGGTTTACCCCAGCCAATCCGGTCAGTGTTTTCGCTGCTTAAATCATTCGATAGCCAATTGGACGCATATTATATCACAGTGCCCTTGAATTCAGGGGTTCTGGAATGAGATTTTTCGTCATCTGTAGGCTGAATGTTTCATCATATTAG
Organism: Calotriton arnoldi; assembly: GCA_963921515.1. Lineage (NCBI taxonomy): Eukaryota > Metazoa > Chordata > Amphibia > Caudata > Salamandridae > Calotriton > Calotriton arnoldi. Next base: position 190,302 of record CAWUFW010017439.1, read on the forward strand.
ATTACAATAATTGGCTGAAAGTCCTTGGTTATGACCCTTCTTTACATCTCTCTGTTAACTTGGTTGGATTACTTTATATTGTAATGGCGGTTGCCAGGTCACTCCTGCTTCAGAGATGGTGATCAGACCTGGTACCAACAAAATGTGAATGGGTTCTGAAAATGAAACAGGTTAGGAATAGTGAGCGCTTGTATGCATTACGAATTGGAGGGGTTAAAAAGTTTGAAAAAGTCTGGGCGGCCCATTTCGACTGAAATTTAAATAAGAGCTTACATTTTTAAAGGTTGTCCTAATATGCAGAAAGTTTAACGAATGTTGTATGTGTTGACATATTTGTATACTCGTTTGCACTTTTATCGCACTGTACACACCTTTTTTACAGCACTTTATTGCACTATAGACACTTTAGCTTCCCCTTTTTAAAAAATGGTTTAAGTCAACAGGACAAAAATATTAATTATGACCTATATGTTGATATTTTTGCATAATTTATTGGACCTAATGCACTATAGACACCTTAGCTCGTTCTAGATCTGACAGGTGACGTTGCATTTGATTTTTAGTATGTCAAAACACCATTAGTTGCCTTAATTTCAACAATACTTTCAGCTTTACCCGGACTTATAGTTTACTGCTTTATGCACATTTTAGTGATAACCTGGTTATTGATGTAAGAATACTGTATCTGATCTCTAATGTCTTGTCTAGTTAAAGGTTATTTTTTTCCTCTTGATTATGTAACCTGTTTTCATTTTTTTATTTTTTTATTCACCATCAATTATGTACAAATTAACACAAATATATCCATAGAAAAAACAAGCAAAAGCAAACAGAAATACAGTGCATTCCAAATGGATAGGTCTTAAAAAAAGAAAAATAAAGAAAATTATAGCACCATTTACAGACATATACACATTATTAGGACATGAAAATCAAAAGGATTTTACTCCAATAGGTTTAACTCATTGAATTGTACCGGAAGTGAGCTCATTTCTTATTTTCCAATCTATAACAGGGGCCCAAATAAGTTTCCCTAGTTTCCTAGCCTTCCACCCTTTCTTCTCATACAGTCCCTTTTCCAAGTTATACATAGCTAAGAGTCTTGAAAGCCATTGTTGAAATGTGGGGGTTAGGGTCCACCCAAGCGGAAGATACACACATTCTGACCACCGCCATGGCAAGGAATATAAATTCACGGTGATCTAAGACCGTTCCATGCCGAGCCACACCAAGTACCATCAGCTCTGCAGTGAGTTTTATTTGGATCCTCAGAATTCGCCCAAAAATTGTTGTATAGCACTCTTAAGGGATTCCAATGCCGGGCAAGAGGCAAACATATGAACTATAACTGCGTCATCGCCCTGGCAGCGGGGGCAAAGAGTACCCTCCTTCCCCCCATTGAGCAATCTTAGCTGGGTTGTAATAAAGTGAAAAAATCATTTTTAAATGTTGGGCTTGGAGGCTCGCTACTCTTAAGACCGTATTGCCAAGCTTAAGTGACACCATAAACTCCTCCCCTTCAACATTCAGCTTCCGCTGCCATTTCTCAGAGTGTTTGTCTAAGTCATCGCCCTGTAGTTCTGTCAGCTCCCTGTAAATCTGGGTAATAGTACACCCATCTGGGTTTCGAACTGCTTCCATAACTGGATCTCTAGCAAAGGCTTTCTCTCCCCCCTTCTTCCGTGAGATAGATGAACAAATCTGGAGGAATTAAAAAAACTCCCTGCAATCAAGGTTATAAAGAATTTGGGCTTTTTCAAATGTGATTATTCCATCTGAGTCATAAAGATCCCCCATTGTCTTCACCCCCAAAGCGTCCCAATGCCGCATAATTCCGTCGTGAAAAATTTCGGGAGAGATGGGTTCCCAAACAGAGCAGTATAATAATTCATTCTTCCTAGCCCCAGCTTATTTTTAAAACCAGTCCAGACCGCAGCTGCTGCACCAAGGGTCTTAAATTTGACTTTTTATAGTAGCTGGCTTCGGTGAATCTCAAAAGCCAGTTATGGGCCTCTTTTTCTACCAATAGTTCGTATACGTCCGGAGGAGCCTCATTCCTCCAACGATCAGTGACCTTTCCTCCCAATAACCCTTGGATGTATTGGATCACTGTGGCCCAATAGTATGTTTTTAAATCCGGGACTGCCCAGCCCCCCCTTTCCCTGCATAAGGTCATGTATCTGAGCGCTCTTCTTGTTTTTCCTTGAGCCCAAATAAAGCGATTAATCAGCCTATCCATTTCTTTAAACCAGTGGTTCTCAAATTTCAAGGGTATCGTTCTAAATAGATACAAGACTTTTGGCAGGACCAGCATCTTAATAATATTACAAAGTCCCACAATCGAGAGATGTAAATTATTAAGTCTATCAAAGTCTTTCTTAGCTTTTTGAATCACAGGGGCAAGATTTTTTTCAACAACTTTGCTTAAATCTGATGTTGTGATAACCCCAAGATAGGTGGCAGATTCAATCACCCGTGAATTGGGCATAGAAATTCTGCCATTTGCTACAATTTGTGTCTTTTCCTGTTAAGCCTATAGCCTAGATCCCTCCAAAGCATTCTGCCTCCTGCTCTATCTCCATTAAGGCCCCAGATGGATTTGCGGTGGTTATTGCCAGATAATCTGCGTAACCCAAAATCTTAGTGTCGAATCCATTCAATCGTATAGGGAGAATTCCCTTATGTGCCTCAATTTTCCTGATCAGGGGTCATTATAAAATGCAAATAGGAGGGGAGAGCATGGACACCCCTGTCTTGTCCCCCGTGTGATATCAATCGGGTCACTTTGCCCCCCATCAACCGGAGTCGAATCTTGGGGCTCCTATAAAGTGTTTGAATTGCTTTAACACATCCCTTTCCAACCCCCACATTCTCAAGTACGGCCCAAAGATAGCCTCACGAGACCCTATTGAACGCCTTCTCTGCATCTAGCAGGATAAGCGCCATAGGATCTTGCATGACAGAGGTACCATCAAACAGAGTAAAAACCCTGCGAATATGTTCAGCTGTGCCTCTGCCTGGGATAAACCCGTGCTGGCGGGGCGAGATCACCTTCCCAATCATGGTACTTAAACGATTCGCTAGGATTTTGGAAAAGATTTTTGCGTCACTATTCATTAAACTAATTGGTCTATAAGAGCCAGGTTCGTCAAGGGGTTTTCCTTTCTTTAAAAAAATAATCATGCTAGCCTCCGCCCATGACTCTGGAGGTGCTTCCCCTTTCTGTGCTTGGTGCATTACAAAACTTAAATCATCCCTCAAAAGTGAAAAAAAACCTTATAACATTCTAATGGGATTTGGTCCGGACTTACTGCCTTGCCAGATGACAGTTCCATGAGGGCTTTTTGAATTTCTTCATCTGAAAATGTATCCTCTAGAGCCTTTGAGTCTTCTAGTGGCAATGTCTCAACAGTGAGCGATGTTAAATAATCTTTTATGTTCTTGGCCTCGCTATGCCCATCTTGCCTATATAGCTTCCCATAATAACTTTGAAAAACTGTACGTATCTCACTGGGCATTATAACTACTTCCCCCTTTGAATTTTTAATCTCTAAGATGTCTCCTGCAGTAATTTTCTGTTTAGTCCTTGCCGCTAACATATGCCCAACTTGTTCGCTATATTCATAGCAAGATTGCCTCCAAGCCAAGAATTTTCCGCTACTCTGGCTGCCATGTTTTCTCCTGCTGTAGCCTTTGCCAACGCCAGTTTCTGGAGGATCTCATCTGTATTTGAGCCATTGGCAATAGCCCTGACCAGCTCTTCTTCTAGGTCTGATATTGTACTATACATGGACCTTACGTCTTGTTTCATTTTTTTATTCCGGTTCAGCGAGTAACTCAGAGTTTCCCCTCTGATTCCAGCCTTTAAAGCGTCCCAAACTATCCCATACCCAGCGCTACCCCTGTTAACCTCTAGGAACTCCCCCAGCCATTTGCTCATATGTAGAACATATTTCGGATCATGCAACAGGGCTCGCTCAAAAGTCCAGGTGAGCTCAGGCACCCCCCCACAGTGCTTTGAACCCCCAAAACTAAGGGATTGTGGTCAGAGATAACCCGGGGAAATTTCTTGATGGTACAGGTGGGAAGGAGAGAGGATGAGACCAGAAAATAGTCTAGTCGGGCTACGGCTCTGTGTGGAGCCGAATAATATGTACTGCCCCCTCCTGTGGCTTTAGTTGCACCCAGGCATCCGCAAGCCCGTTATCCTCCATCATTTGAATAAGGGCCTTATGTACTTTTTTTTCCGGCCTATATATTTGCTTGGGTTTGCCTTCCAAAGCCCCCCATACCATTTATATTGAGATCGCCACATACGATGAGTGTCAGGGGCCATTTAGCCAATTCAAAGTTTAGAAATTCAAATATTTCAGGATCATCCCCTGTTGACCCATAAACTGAGCAAAGCGTAAAGCTCAATCCCTGTTCTTGGCCTTCAACAATTGCCCATCGACCTAGCCTATCAGACAAACATGATTTAAACACAACCCCCCTTCCGTGCCACAATCGCTACCCCTCGTGTCCTGGTCGCCTGTGTGGTGTGAGCTATTAGTTAAAATCCCAAATGTTCTAAAAGAATTTTGGGCGTCCCTTCAATGTGCGTCTCTTGTATACAGACTATGTCAGCGTGTAGTTCCTTAAGCTGTTCCTTAGCTATCCTGCGTTTAGCAGCATCATTCAACCCGCATATGTTGATTGTTGCTATACGCATATAACAAATAGGTTACCAGCCTGTCCCCTCAATCCTTCCTTTCCCTTTTCTGTTTGTTGCCACCCCTCGATAGCTTCCTCATATGATGGTGTTAGTTTTTGTTTTCCTCTCCCCCAGCCCTCCCACCCGTAAGCATCCGCTTGCCGCCATTCTGTTTTCAACTGACTTTTTATGATCACTAGGGCTGTTGCGGAAGGTTTTATTATTGGATATCTGCATTGTGTTATTTGGATGAATCTGTAAATTCTTGATGGATCTCAATTTAAAAAAAAAAAAACTTTCCCTACTGTTGCACTTACAGGAGTGGGAATAGTAATTTTTACCCCTCCCTATCCAACACTTTCCCTACTGTTGCACTCACTGGAGTGGTAATAGTTATTTTTACCCCTCCACTATTCAACACTTTACCTACTGTTGCACTCACTGAAGTGGAAAATTTAAGTTTAAAGTCTTTAAATAGTTTAATGTATTAATTTATAATATAATGTTTTTTTATTCGATTTTATGTTATTGGTGTATGTATATATATATATATATTTATTTGTAAATTTTCATACATACAATTATAAAATAAATTAAAATTAATAGTTTATTAATTGTTTTAAAGTAAATATATATATATTACATTTTATATACGTATGTTTAAATTTTTTAATTACATTTATTTTTTATATTTGTTAAAATGTATATCAAATCTAATTTATTTTTTAAGTTAATTTTATCATTTAATATATTTAATAATATTTTTTATGCATATATTAAAATTGATATTTTGTACAACTACATTTTTCACATCGATATTTTTCTCTATATATTTTTGTCCTTACCGTTATAAATATAGGATGTTGATATTTATAACTCGATATTTGTGTATGGGGATATTTTGGGGGTCGATATTCTATCAGTGAACCGTTTTTGATTGAGTGAACAGGTAGTGCCTGGGTGATTAGATAAGTACATGGGTAGTGCCTGGATAATTCAATGAGTGCATCAGTAGTGCCTGGCTAATTAGATGAGTGCATGAATAGTGTCTGAGTGATTGCATGAGTCCATTGTTAAAGCTTGAGTGATTGGATGAAAGCAAGTGTACTGCTGGGGTGATTGTATTAGTGCAAGAGTATTGCCTCAGTAATTGGATGAGCGCGAGGGTACTGGATGTGTGATAGGATCACTGCAGTGGTGCTGCCTGCATAATTGGATGAGTGCATGAGTAGTGTCTGAGTGTTTGGATGAGTGCATGGGTTGTGCCTCAGTATCTGTATGAGTGCATGGGTTGTAAGTGGGTGTTTGGATGAGTACATAGGTACAACCTTGGTGATTGTATAAGTGAATCGCTAGTGCCTGGGTGATTGGATGAATGCATGGGTAGTGCCTGCGTAGTTCAATGAGTACATAATTAGTGCCTGCGTGATTGAAAGGGTGCATGTGTGACACCTGGGTGATTGAATAAGTACGTGGATAGTGTATGAGTGATTCGATGACTGCCTGAGTAGTGGCTGGGTGATTGGGTGACTGTGAAAGTACTTCCATTGCTGTTAGATACATAACAGTTGTGATTATATCTGTGACTCATTGTTTAAGTCCTTCTGTCAGTATCAAACTACCTGTTTTAGTGTATCTATTCTTTTCTACTGAGCTATGTGTGAGTGAAATCTAGATATCACACTTGATATATAATTGGATACATGGCTCTCTAGGAGCATAGATTGCTCTGTTAGTCAGTGTACACATGCATCAGTAAGTTTATAAAACTGAAAACAACAATTCTCACTTTTTCTAAGCACAAAACCTTTTCTTAATGACATACCTACATCATTGCTCAAATATTTATTGCGTGTTTAAAAGATATATTTAGCATTTCTCAAAGAAAAGTTACACGCCAAGTGAAGCTAGCACAAGAACTTTCAAGCGACATTCTGCATTATTAACCCTCCTCAATTTTAAACAGAGCATGTTTAAAGAAATGCACCACCCTCCCCATATACATGAAATTTTTAACAACCTTAAAGAACATAGATCGCCATGTAAACATATGTGTGATTTCATAATAGATATAGACCTTCAGGTCATCTTTCCAAAAATATATAGTTCTCTGCATCTTTAAGTAAACTCAAGAGTCTCATTGCACATATAACTATCTGCAACCACAAAAACAAAATCTCACCATCTAAGCATATGCAAACCGGTCATATAAGTTAAAAACCACATTGACAAACACTTCCCTATACATACCTAACAAATATTACTACTTTATAATTCATATACAGGTGCAGGACATTTTCTTATCTTTTATTTGTTACTACGCTACTCCGGTTTAATAATGTGACTAAAAGTACTACAACTCCCAAAACGCAAATAACATAAATGCATCTATTCTGCACAAGATGCTTAGACATTTAAAAAATTCTTAATTTTAAATACATTTCTTATTGTAACTTTCAACTATTCTATACTGTTGTTTTTCTAGTACACAATGGAATAAAGGGGCACTAATTCATTTTCCTCTTACTTCCCAAAACATTCGGTACTAACATCTTAAACACATACCATCTGCCAGATACAGTTCGCCTGATAATTTTCATATCACTGTGATTCACTTTTTTTATCAAACTCCCATAAACATCTTAATTTCTATAGATTTTTTTTTCAAATGATTAAAATGTTATGTACATACCAGTGAACTGAGTTTGTAGATTATTTTGTTGTTTTTTCTCTTTTTGCATAGTTTTGACACTGGGGGGAGTGGCCTCTGATGACCTCTCAATAAACCAGCTGTGTGGGTCTTACTGGAGGTAAAAGAAGGGCTAGTAGGACCCCAAGGACGCACAAGAGCCAAGGGGACTTCATCCCTCAACTAGTCGTGCACCAGGAGACGCATTTGCATGGTGGTGGAGAAAGGGGGTGTGGCCACCAAACACCTCTCAGCAAACCCACTGTGTGGTAACAGGAGGGATAGTTGGCCCCCAAGGACCCTCAATAGCCAAGGGGATTTAATCTCCCTACTAGTAGTGCACCACGAGACTCGTTTGCAGACTGGTGGAGAAAGGGGACATGGCCTCCTACGATGTCTCAGCAATCCCACTGTGTGGAACTTACTGGAGGTAACAGGAGGAATAGTTGGCCCCAAGGACGTCCTTGGGGGCCAACCACCCTCATGTTGCCTCCAGTAAGTCCCACACAGCGGGATTGGTAAGAGGTGTTCAGAGGACATGCCCTCTTTCTCCACTACTCTGCAAACGTGGCTCGTGGTGCACTACTGATTGAGGGATGAAACCCACTTTACTCCTGAGGGACTTTGGGGACCAAGAAGCGCTCCTGGTACCTCCTGTAAGTCCTACACAGCGGGATTCCTAAGAGCTGGTTGGAGGCCCAGCCCCCTTTCTCCACCGCTCTACAAACACGACTACTAGTTAAAGAAGCATTTGCAATGTAATAGGTCTCACATTTGTGAAAGTTAGGACTATTGGCGTTGTTAAAAAAACCATAGAAATTCAGTGAAAAAACCAAGGGTTACAGGTAAGTTATAGTTAGGAATTAGCATTTTAAAAAACATAGAAATTAACTGAAAAAACCAAAGGTTACAGGGATGTTATAGTTAGGAAATAGAATTTAAAAAACCTAAGGAGTTCTCTGAAAAAAACAAAGGTTACAGGGACGTTATAGTTAGGGTCAATTTTACTCTTACAAAACCAGTGAAATTCGGCAGTTATAGTTAGCTGTGCTAATTATAACTTGTGCCCCAACAATTCACCGCTTATGACCTCACATATTACATCACTTATGACATGGTCATTGACATCACTGATAACATCACTGATTTCTAAGAGGTCTGGAGGGGATATAGGCTTTAATCAGGGGAAACAGGTAGCTTGGACCTTTCCGATTCAGTATCCTATGCATAAAACAGAGTGCTTTGAAAGAGACTCTGTGCTTGATGGGGAGCCAGTGTAGTTCAACAAGACCCGGACTGATGGCAAGCCATTTTGGAATTCTTAGTAGCGTCCAAGCTGCTGCATTTTGTACTCTTTTTGCTGAGTCCGGTATAAGCCCTAGAATCTTCCTCAATAGCCTCAACATTCTAAAACAAGTGCACACCGTGGCCTTGATCTGACTCTCAAATGATAACTGTGCATCAAAAATGATGCCCAGATTTTTTCACTTTGGGTTTAGGGATCAGAGTAGTGCCCAATTCACAAGGCCACCATGTGGAGGACCAAATTGAGGGCTGTTTCCCAAACACCATGACCTCTGTCTTGTCTGCATTTAATTTCAGACAACTGGCATGCATCCATGCCGCGAAGTCAACCAGACAAGATTTAAAATTCGCTGCGGCACTGCCATCATCTTACACGAGACAAAACTGAATTTTTTTTAAACCCTTCAATTATGTGTTTACAAGAAACCTGGTCCTGTATAGAGTTTGACTATGATGGTTATTTTGTGTTTTCCAGTTATGCTAAGTGCTCTGAAATGGGACACACTAGTGGGGGTAGCTATTCTGCTTAAGAATTCAATTAATTGGAATCACATGGTATTTTGTTATCCCTCAAATCTTTGCATATGCTTGAAGTTGGCATGCTTGGGAGATAAAGGTAGTTCCTCTTTCTTCCTCTTGGCAAATTTGTATATTCCTCCTGGGAGACACTCTGATCACCTGCTGAATGTACTTTTTTCATTCATTCATGATATAGCTATTAGGGAAGAATGTCCCCTAGTAATAATCGTGGGAGATTTAAATGCCAAAGTCTCTAACTCTGCCTCTGAGATCTACGCCAACCCTGATAAAGAGGAACCCTGGCATATACCCAAGATTTTATTACTGTAAAATATAAAAACGGATAAATGAGGGTTCTCCTAGCTCGAGGCCCTCAGAAGTAAAGATCTGATTATTTTAAATGAGAGAGTGCCTGCAGATAAAGCAGCTCTTTTTACGTTTCATTCCCCCTTACTCAGAGTCTTTTAGACTGTGTGGTTGTCTCTTATCAAATGTTCGAGGTTGTGAAAAATTCTTTGTTCTCCCGTCCGCATTGAGTGACCATAGTGTAGTGGGTATGACAGTGGCTTTTGATTTACCTACATTGGATCGGGGGAACTCCGGCCTGGGTATGGCCATTTTTAACAGTAAACGGACGTCCCTTTTGGACATCAACAAATATGGCTGAGGTCAGTTTGATAATTAAGAGGGCTTATGCAGAGCAGTCGGGGTATGTTCCTGACAATACTATTCAGTTTTTTAAGGCCCAAATGGAAGAGATTCATAATTCAAGCTCTAGCTCTGTTGGCCCTCCCTCGTCTAAACAGGACACATTCTCTTTGAAAATATTAAATCAAGAAATTAATCAATTAGTTCGGCAACAGTATTTACAGTTCTCTATGGGTCATCAGCATGAAATTATTTGCCATAAATGAGTAAGAAGTTGCCGCAAACTCAGTGAAAGGAGAAGGGATTATGATTTTAAGTGGATTGGCTTGAGAGAAGCTGCAAGGGCCAAAGACTCTAGAAAGTACTGGCGCCTGATAGCGGAATATTGTGATTCAAGGCAGAAGGCTCTGCCTATTCCGATCCCAGAGAAGGGCTGGGTGGATTATGTCTCCCTATTATGTAAGAACAATAGTCCAGTTGTTCCTGTGACGATTGGAGTGGATGAGTCCTCTTTTTCAGAATTTGGTCCTCCTTCAGGGGAGGAATTAGTGGGGTTTATAAAGAACCCTAGTTTCAAGCTTTCCTGGTTGATGAGGGGTGAAACCCCGAAATTGGTCCTAGGATGCCTGTTTCCAGTCCAGGGTGTACCTGGCTTGGCAGTTCGGGCTGGACTGTTCCCATTGGGCGCAGGGTCAAGACTGATTTGCAAATGGCTGGGTTCAGACTGGAATGGCATGGGAAGCAAAAAAATGATGGATTTAAGCCTAGATCTCTGTACTGGGGTGAATGTATGACATTATTCTGCATTCTGTCCATCAATTGTTCTTTTTGCACAGCCGTTCCAGTAGCACAGTGTGCAAGACTGTGTCACACGTTGCACTTAGATCAAGCATGACAAGTGCAGCAGTGTTCCCTACATCTGCCACTCTACTTAGCGTCTCAGAGATTTAAAAGCAAGGCGGATTCCGTGCTATACTGTGGCCTAAATCCCGATTGTGTCTCATGAAGGAGACTGTTCTAATCAATGAACTTCATTAGTTGAAAGTTAACATGCTTTTCAGCCATTTTCCCCATGAATGGGAGCAAAGAAATTGGATGGAAATTCTCCGGTTTCGCAGGGTCCAGAGATGTTTTTTTAAGAAGAGGGATCACCATAGCGTACTTCCACTCAGCTGGAAGTTGACCGGCTTCAAACGATAAACTAAGCAAAGTACATAATGTAGGAGCAAGGGCAGTAAGCCCACAGCCGGGGGCGCAGGGTCTAATGGAGAGCCAGATTTGATTTTTGGCAGCTAGGAAGCGCACGTTTTCTACTGAGATGCTCTTAATCGTAAAGGAACCTTCTTGAGAGGGAAAAGAAGTCATTCTTGGCTGAGAAAAGCTGTAGTTCATATCAGTTTCTGAAAAGAAGCATAGAGGGATGACATTTTATCAGAGAAAAAGTAAGCAATCTGATTGAAACTACTACGAGTTGGCGCTCTAACAGCTGACACTGCGTCCAAGGACGTAAGAGATTTAACTATTCTGAACTCACTGGGAGCATTTTTAGCCTCGTCTATCTTTTATGTAAAGAATTGTGTCCAAACAAGCGTAATCTGCTTATGCTATTCCTTTAGCGCAAGCAGGTAGATATCTTTGTCTAGAGTGCAATAGCTCTTACGCCATTTGCGTTCCAGGCGCTTGCATGACTTTTTATCCAAAGAAGGTCTTCCGTAAACCACACAGCAGAGGGTCTGGAGCGAGAAAGGTTCTGCTTTTTCCAAGGGGCTATGTAATCTAGAGCCTCCTCAATCCAGGCCGAAACCTGCTGATTGGCAGTCTGGGGGCAATTATCTAGGCATGGTGGGCAGCCGCTAAAGGCAGACTTAAAGGCCTCCTGACTGAGCCTAGTTCATTTCTGAGTTTTGATAGAATGAACAGGTAATGGTTTCGGCAGGGGATTGCTGTCAAAAATCTGAAAAGGGATTAGAGAGAGCTCAGACCAGACAATGGGAACCGGGGGAGCTACTTTAACTAAGGCCAAATTGGAAAAGATGGGGTCAAGAATATGTCCCTGAATGTGAGTGGGTTCCTGTATTAGTTGTTGGAGATGAAGCAACTTTAAGCCCTCCATTAGGCCTGTAACAATATGAGAGGTCGGGTCATCAAAATGTAGTTTAAAATCCCCTAAGATAAGGAGGTTAGAGTGTTGCAGAGCATATGCAGGAATGATATCAAGTAGAGCAGTGGTAAAAAATGCAGCAGACCAAGGGAGCTGATAGATCAGAAAGCTATTAAGGAGCAGGGCCCATGAGAGATAGTGAGATAACGGCTGCTTCAGAAGCACTAGTCTGTACTTCAGATAAACTGCAACTCAGACATTGTTTATATATCACCATGAGACCACCTCCCCTCCCCTTAGGTCTATCCAATCTTGTAATTGCATAGCCCATAGGGATAGCTTCTAAAATGTCCTGAGTAGACTGAGCATGGAGCCAAGTTCCCACCAGAAAAAGGGCTGTCAGCTGCTGGGCCGATAGAAGGTCGGCAATTTCAAATTTATGCTTGGGGAGGGATTGACAGTTTAATAAAAAACATTGGGCAACCTCCAGACTACTATAGATGTGTCTACACTCCCCCTTCCTAAGAGTCTTGGGAATAGCACAAAGGAGCACCCAAGGCACGCAGTCTGCCCCATGCCTACCTTTACCGAGTGGTGGCAAGTGGCTTTAGTCCAAGAATTCAAAGAGCGTAACTTATCCGATGCATACCGCACAACATCTTAACTAAAATTGGCAGGGGGCCTGGCCCCTGGTGCCATCAAGGCGCAGATGGGCTTGCCTTAGCCACGCCTTCGGGGAGCCCGCTGCGTGCGGTCGCGCCAATCTGCTACTTTTATAGCCTACACGACAAGAGCAAGAGAGGCCTAAAATGGCCAAATTTGGCAGAAAACATCTAGCTTTCTGCCAAATTTGGTGTAATTCCTTTCATCGGTTCTGGCTGTAGTCGTCTTCAAAAAATGAAACTTCTTCAAAAAATGAAAATTCCTATAGACTTAACATGGGGAAAATGCGTTTTGGGACCCCCTTTTTCTCGGCCCCTGCTTGACGGACCAACCAGTGACTTTCAACACAGCAGCTGAACCAAAAAGGGAAGTTTATTTGAAAATTTGGTGAAGGTTTGTCAAGCAGTGCCAAAGTTACTGGCAAAACAAAAAATGCTTCTCCTATGAAAACTTTGGTCCTATATATATATATTTATATATATATATATATATATTTATATATATATATATATATATTTATATATATATATATATATATTCCCTGAAAAAACCACAGGTTTCAGGGATGTTATAGTTAGGCTGACATTACACTCGTACAAAACCAGAGAAATTCGGCCGTTATAGTTAGCTGAGCTAACTATAACTCGCGCACCGGCAATGCACTGCTGATGACGTCACATACTACATCACTCATGACATGGTCAGTGACATCACTGATCACTGATGACATCTCTAATGACATCTCGAATGAGTGTTTCTAAAAAGTTTAAGAATGTTTTATATATATACATACATATATATATATATATATATATATATATATATATATATATATATATATATATATATATATATTTTATCTACTGGCGGTCGCAGGTAGATAGTTATAGTTAGGACCTATTTTCCATAGGAAATTCACAACATTCTATTTCCAATAACTTTGGCGCCGGTCGACGAATCTTCGCGAAATTTTCAAAACTTATGGCCCGCTCCGGTCCGCTTCTATCCTGAAAGTTTCGGGGTGATTCGTCAAGTGGGGGCCGAGAAAAAAGGGGGGTCCCAAAACATGTTTTCCCCATGCAATTTTCCATAGGAACCTTTAGTCGCAGCTACAGCCCGAACTGCTGAACGGAATTACACCAAATTTGGCAAAAAGGTAGCCCTTGGTTCAGAGTCGTGCCTTTTGGTTAAATGGTGTAAATCCGTTCAGTAGTTCCTGAGAAAATCAAAAGTAAAATCACATATATATCTGGGCGGAGCCTTACCACACATGTCATTGTGAGATCTGATTGGCTGTCAGCACTTCATCCTGGAATTGCTGGCAGCCATCTTGGGACCAATATACATGATAGTACCCCATTGAAATGCATTGTAGTGAATCAAAGATTTTGAGGGTTACCAAAAGGAGAACTATAAAGGGTGATAACAGACTTTAGTTACATTAGAATTCATTTGTTGATGGTACCATACTAATTTCAGGAATTGTGGTGTGTTCTAAGGTGATTTTACCCTGTGAAAAACCTTCTGCTGGGATATCATGAATCATGTTTGAGAGAAAACTATTTTCACATGCTTGTTCCATAGAGTTTTGGAAGGTGCTCCAGAAGCTAAAATGAGAGCATATTTTCTGAAAATTCACATTATCTTTCTCAGTCATGTGAGAATTAAGTCTGACATTCTCAGTAAAACATGTACATCCAACAAGGGCAGAGACTGTCATTTGATTCCTTTGTGTTCTACTGCAGCTTCCCAGAGTGTTCTAAAGAACAACTAGAGTGCTAACAGCCTTACTTATGACAAAATTATGGCACACCTGAAGCCATCTTGATTGGAATAGACTGGTAACTCTTAAAACATTTAATTTAAAAAGGAACAAAATGAGGGGGTTCATTTTGTCATAGAAATTATGGTTAGTGCTGTAGAAAGAAAAATTAGGACATGTTTCAAGTGTGATCTCAAATATCTTCCTGTTATATTTCAACAGGAGCAGCCTGCCAGTTGATTCCTTTGTGTTCTACTGCAGCTTCCCAGAGTGTTCCAAAGAACAACTAGAGCGCTAACAGCCTTACTTATGACAAAAGTATGGCACACCTGAAGCCATCTTGATTGGAATAAACTGGTAACACTTAAAACATTTAATTTAAAAAGGAACAAAATGATGGGGTTCATTTTGTCATAGAAATTATGGTTAGTGCTGTAGAAAGAAAAATTAGGACATGTTTCAAGTGTGATCTCAAATATCTTCCTGTTATATTTCAACAGGAGCAGCCTGTCAGTTGATGCCTTTGTGTTCTACTGCAGCTTCCCAGAGTGTTCTAAAGAACAACTAGAGAGCTAACAGTCTTACTTATGACACAATTATGGCACACCTGAAGCCATCTTGATTGGAATAAACTGGTAACACTTAAAACATTTAATTTAAAAAGGAACAAAATGAGGGGGTTCATTTTGCCAAAGAAATGAACAACATTCCCAGCACGACCCCCTATACTACACAAGCACCACTGCACTACCCTAAACCCTAAAACACTACCCCCAGCACGACCCCCTTCACTACCTAAACACAACGGCACTACCCTAAACCCTAAAACACTACCTCCAGCACGACCCCCTACACTACACAAACACCACTGCACTACCCTAAACCATAAAACACTACCCCCAGCACGACCCCCTACACTACCCAAACACCACTGCCATACCCTAGACCCTAAAACACTACCCCCAGCATGAACCCCTACACTACCCAAACACCACTGCACCACCCTAAACCCTAAAACACTACCCCCAGCACTACACCCTACACTACACAAACACCACTGCACTACCCTAAACCCTAAAACACTACCCCAGCACTACCCCCATACTACCCAAACACCACTGCACTAACATAAACCCTAAAACACTCCCCAGCACAACCCCCTACACTACACAAACACCACTGCACTACCCTAAACCCTAAAACACTACCCCCAGCACGACTCCCTACATTACCCAAACACCACTGCACTACCCTAAACCCTAAATCTACCCCCAGCACGACCCCCTACACTACCCAAACACCACTGCACTACCCTAAACAATAAAACACTACCCCCAGCATGACCCCCTACACTACACAAACACCACTGCACTACCCTAAACCCTAAAACACTACCACCAGCATGACCCCCTACACTACTCAAACACCACTGCACTACCCTAAACCCTAAAACACTACCCCAGCACGACCCCCTACACCACCCAAACACCACTGCACTACCCTAAATCCCAAAACACTACCCCCAGCACGACCCCCTACACTACCCAAACACCACTGCACGACCCTAAACCCTAAAACACGACCCCCTACACTACACAAACAGCGCTACACTACCCTAAACCCTAAAACACTAGAACCCAGCACGACCCCCTACAGTACACCAACACCACTGCACTACCCTAAACCCTAAAACACTACCCCTACACTACACAAACACCACTGCACTACCCTAAACCCTAAACCACTACCCCCAGCACGACCCCCTACACTACACAAACACCACTGCACTACCGTAAACCCAAAACACTACCCCAGCACTACCCCCTATACTACCCAAACACCACTGCACTACCCTAAACCCTAAAACACTACCCCCAGCATGACCCCCTACACTACACAAACACCACTGCACTACCCTAAACCCTAAAACACTACCCCAGCACGACCCCCTACACTACCCAAACACCACTGCACTACCCTAAACCCTAAAACACTACCCCCAGCATGACTCCCTATACTACCCAAACACCACTGGACTACCCTAAACCATAAATGTACCCCCAGCATGACCTCCCACACTACACAAACACCACTGCACTACCCTAACCCCTAAAACACTACCCCCAGCATGACCCCCTACACTACACAAACACCACTGCACTACCCTAAACCCTAAAACACGACCCCCTACACTACACAAACACACCTGCACTACCCTAAACCCTAAAACACTACCCACAGCATGACCCCCTACACTACACAAACACCACTGCACTACCCTAAAACACTACCCCCTACAGTACACAAACACCACTGCACTACCCTAAAACACTACCCCCAGCATGACCCCCTACACTACACAAGCACCACTGCACTACCCTAAACCCCCCTACACTACACAAACACCACTGCACTACTCTAAACCCTAAAACACTACCCCCAGCACGACCCCCTCACAACACAAACACCACTGCACTACCCTAAACCCTAAATCTACCCCCAGCACGACCCCCTTCACTACCCAAACACCACTGCCATACCCTAAACCCTAAAACACTACCCCCAGCATGAACCCCTACACTACCCAAACACCACTGCACTACCCTAAACCCTAAAACACCACCCCCAGCACTAACTCCTACACTACAGAAACACCACTGCACTTCCCTAAACCCTAAAACACTACCCCAGCACTACCCCTACACTACCCAAACACCACTGCACTAACATAAACCCTAAACACTACCCCAGCACAACCCCTACACTACACAAACACCACTGCACTACCCTAAACCCTAAAACACTACCCCCAGCACGACTCCCTACACTACCCAAACACCACTGCACTACCCTAAACCCTAAATCTACCCCCAGCACGACCCCCTACACTGCCCAAACACCACTGCACTACCCTAAACCATAAAACACTACCCCCAGCATGACCCCCTACACTACACAAACACCACTGCACTACCCTAAACCCTAAAACACTACAACCAGCATGACCCCCTACACTACTAAAACACCACTGCACTACCCTAAACCCTAAAACACTACCCCAGCACGACCCCCTACACTACCCATACACCACTGCACTACCCTAAACCCTAAAACACTACCCCCAGCACGACACCCTACACTACTGCACTACCCTAAACCCTAAAACACTACCCCCAGCACGACCCCCTACTCTACCCAAACACCACTGCACTACCCTAAACCCTAAAACACTACCCCAGCACGACCCCTACACCACCCAAACACCACTGCACTACCCTAAACCCTAGAAAAGAAACCCCCACCCCATGCCCAATACCCCTTACCTCTCACTCCTCGTGGTTCCTCTCTCCTCGTGGTTCCTGCTTCACGTCGTCTCTGAGGGGCGGTGCACGTCGTTGTGAGGAAACAGAACAGCCTCTGTTTCCTTACAACGACGTGGATCATCTACGTGTTTTTTTGAACGCATGGTCATTTACCATACATACCTTTACAACAAAATTCGTTGTAAAGGCATGCGTGGTAAATGACCATGCATTCTAAAAAAATGTGTAGTAATGACTTCGCGATGTACAACGCATGTGTGGTAATGCATGCGTTGTAATGGTATCGCGAAGTAAAAAAGTCATTGTAACGGCTGCTTACCGATCGAAGCTGGCCCCTGTTCTTCAGTGAGACGTTTATTTGATTAATTAGGAGGAAGGAATGTGGTTTTTTTTACCGAAAAGTGCATTCCCGGCTGTTGTATTGTGAAAGTATCCGCGTGGCCTGGTTTCACTTCCGGTGAGAGAGTGAAAGAGTCTGTTTGGATCTAAAGGAGTTCTGTTGTTGGACGGGGCCGGCGCGAAACGTCATCAGAAAACATAGCTAATGGAACGCGTCCTCCCTGAAGTGTGGAGCAGTGCCATGAGAGGTCAACGAGTGTGCGTCCCACCGCAGTATGACCGTACCGCGTGACCCATGTGCCGCCTCCAGGGTATGGGAGGCAGAAGCGGCATCGCAGGTCCTCTTGAAGACCGTTGTAGCACTAATTCTACATTTTGGTACTAGGGCATTTTAACTTCGTTGTTCCTGCCAGATACAAAGAGAAGATCCTGTGTTATTCAGTGCCCTCGTTACCTTTTTTGTGGGTTGTGGTGCTTGTCACTTCGCTGCCCCGCCGATGCACACGACTGGGCACCCCACCTCGTGTGCCATCTGCAGGGCCTCTGCCCCCTGATCACTGGTTTTGGTTTCTGGAGTGGCAACATAAACAGTTGCTCCCAAAGGACTAGCCTGAACACTTAGGTGAATATCCCCTGCACCAGCATTCCACGGAAATTCTTTCCTAGCTCTCCCACGTCAACGAGGACGTCATAATAGCATGGCTCCGCTTGCGACTCCGTATGACGTCATCGGAGCCATAAGAGGACCTCGCCGGCGTGCTGACGTCAGTTCCACCCATTTTTTCCATGCCACCGAGGCAAACAGGTGGACCGAGACATTTTCACATGTATACATAGTATAATAAATATATATATATTCACTGAAAAAACCATAGGTTTCAGGCACGTTATAGTTAGAAATTAGCATTTAAAAAACCTTAGAAATTCACTGAAAAAACCATAAGTTTCAGGCACGTTATAGTTAGAAATTAGCATTTAAAAAACCTTAGAAATTCACTGAAAAAACCATAGGTTTCAGGGGCGTTATAGTTAGTTGGACATTTCACTCGTACAAAACCATAGAAATTCCCCCGTTATAGTTAGTTCAGCTAACTATAACTCGCGCGCCTGCAATGCACTGCTGATGACGTCACATATTACATCACTCATGACATGGTCAGTGACATCACTCATGACATCACTGATGACATCTCAAATGACATCACTGATGACATCACTGATGACATCACTGATGACATCATCCTTGTGATAGAGTGGCAGACCTCCTCTCACCCTAATATAACCTTTGATACACACACTCAAAAATACAAACTGACATTTTCAAAACAATGGACATACCAATACCAGTTACAACACACCTATTCAGTAATTCCAAGATCTACACACACATCCACTCATTCACCAACAGTCCCTATACAGTCACTCATACATGTACTCACTCATCATATGTACTCATACACCTATACATCCTGTTACACACCGCCACTCATCCTTAGAGTTACTCACACACATAGTCACACATGCAAACAAAGTATCAAACATCCATTTACTTGCATATACAGTTATACACACACTACCACACTTACTTCTACAGAAACTTACACATACTTACTCTCTTAAACAATCACTTATAGAAACACCTACTTATTTGTACAGGAACTCTTCCAATCTCTCACTCTCACATATACTCACTTATATACACCAATACTCACATATACTAGTTTAAAACATATGTAGTTACTCATAAAGACACTATTGAGACAGTCATTCACTCACTAACACACCCATACACACACTCATCCACCTATACAGTCCTGCACACATGCTGTCTTCAACACATACAAACAGTGAGTCACTCATTCATGCATCTATGCACTAAGTAATACCCCCACCGAACCATACAGACACTCAGACACTCATACTGATACTCAAAAACCAACTAATAACCCATATAGACACTCATGTAGCTACTCACCAACCCATGCAGCCACTTATACACAAAGTGAGAGACTGATACAGATATTTTCATATTTAAACATTACTCACTAACCCATGTATTTACTAAGATACACTTAATCAGTCAGTTATACAATCAATTTTACAAAAAAAATCATCCATTTAGACACTTATATACCCATTTATTCTTCCATCGACCTTGAGATATACATATATAAAACATATTTAATTTTCAGAAAAACACACATTCACTGGATGATGTCATCAGTGATGTCATCAGTGATGTCATTTGAGATGTCATCAGTGATGTCATGAGTGATGTCCAAGATATAGACTGCATAATCAGTCCTACAGGTGTAAAAACCCTGGATCTTAACAGGAGTGGGATCAAATGCTGTGGTGTATTCTGTAGTATTCACCCCAAATTTACATGCTCGACAGGATGAACATTTAAAAAAAACCTGTCTTAGATGATAGCCACGTAGTTGTAGAACTGGCTTCTGGACTGCTCCTGACCAGAGCATCCCGCATAGAGGGTGCACGTCTAAACGTAAGAGCAGGCAATTTGGGCAAGTTCTGAGACAAGGTTACGTCAGTCAAAACTATAGGCCAGTTGGAATACAAAATGTTCCTAATCTGTTTCTCATTACAACTGTAAGTAGTTATGAGCCTAACTACATCTGGTGGCTTGAGGTTTTGGGTGGGAACATCGGGTGTGGAACTGATATTGGTGCTTTTTTGTTGAAGGCATGATTCCCTACTAAGGCTGTTTGCCTTGTCCATGGCTGCTTGCAACTCTTTAATTTTATAGCCCTGTTTCAAAAAACGCTGGATGGCTTCAGTCTTTTGTTTGTTTAAATCTTTTTCTGAATTGCATATTCGCCGGATTCTCCAAAATTCCCCGTAGAGGATGCTCCGGATTAGATGACCAGGATGAGAGCTGCTTGCGTGCAAAATGGAATTGCCGGCAGTGCTCTACCTATGGAGTTTCGTGCATACTTGGTTACCCTCAATATACAATTCCCCATCCGGAAATTGCACACAATTACTACTGATCTGGGCAGTAAAGTTCAGATTCAACACATTGATATTAATAGCATTGACAAATGTTTCAGCAGCTTCTGCAGACCCTTTCCATATCACGCAAACATCATCTATAAACCTCCACCAGTGGAGGACATGTGCATCAAACATGATTTTGTGGTGGTTTCTGAGGACATGCTCCTCCCACCAGCCAACGTGGAGACACGCGTAGCTGGGAGAGAAGCATGCCCCCATTGCCACTGGGCTAAGTCTTTAAAAACACAATCCTTGACTTGTCTAAGATCTGAAAAGAAGCTTTCCTGTAGCAGGGTTCATCATTGAGGTGGCGTAGGGCCTCCTGCATGTAAAGTTCCCTAGGCCACAACACGATATTGCCCCCTTTGACTGCCTGATTGATGATAAGATTTTTGTTGGCTCTTAGTTTGCGGATAACATTGTAGTACTGGATATCCTGATGTCTTCTTTGATAGGTCTTCCGCATGACGGTTCTATTCAGTTTTTTGAGATCCTCAATAGCACACTCACTGAATACGTCAATTGCGTCCTTTGGCATGATTGGGATAAAAGTAGAGGTCGGGCGAAAGGGGCTTTTGACTGACTTGCTGCACTGAACGCCCACCTCCAACAATTCGCTTTGTGTGGAACATGATGTTAACTCGTCATTAGAAGCCAATGAGTTCAATAGTCTGAGAGTGCTAATATCAGATACCATGTATATATATAAATACGCCAAAGTGTATTGGATAATGAGTGGGTGTATGAGTGTCTGAATGGATGATTTAGTGGGTGCGTGGCTGACTGTATAAGTGAGTGATTGAACTTGTCTTAGTGAATGCATGGGTGAATGACTAATTTGTATGAATGTCTGTGTCAGTCTGTCAGTTGGTGTGTAAGTGGCTGCATGGGTTTGTGAGTAGCTACATGAGTGTCTATATGGGTTAATGATTGGTTGTCTGAGGACCTGTATGGGTGCCTGAGTGTCTGTGTGGGTGGGTGGGGGGGTATGTGACTCCCTGCATGGATGTGTGAGTGGGTGATTCACTGGGTGTATGGGTTCATGAGTGTGTGTGCAAGGGGCTGTATGGGTGAGTGAGTGTGCGTATGGCTGTGTTCATGAGGGAGTGGATATCTCAGTGGTATATGTGTGAGTAACTACATATGTGAAAGGCAGCATATGCAGGTGTTGGAGTATATAAGTGACTATATGTGAGAGTGAGGATTGTGAGAGTGACTGTATGGATGAGTGTGTGCTTGTCTCAGTGATTGTATAAGAGAGTAAGTATGTGTTAGTATCTGTATGAATAAGTGAGGTGGTGTGTGTATAACTTTATAGGTGAGTAAATGGCAATGTGATTGATTCTTTGTGTGACTGACTAGGTGTGTGAGTAACTCTATGGGTGAATGGCAGTGTGTGAGTCTCTGTTTGGGTATATGATTGCATATAGCAGTGGCTGTATAGATGAGTGACTGCATGAATGAGTGACTGTATGGGTGAATGAGTGGATGTGTGTATACCTATGAATCAGTGAGTGGGTATGTACTAACTGGTATTGGTGTGCCTATGGTTTCGAGAATGGTAGTCTGTATTTTAGAGTGGGTGTATGGAACGTTATATTAGGGTGTGAAGAGGTGCATCAGATATTAAGTGGATGATGTCATCAGTGATGTAATTTGAGATATCATCAGTGATGTCATCAGTGATGTCACTGACCATGTCTTGAGTGATGTCATATGTGACGCCGTTAGCAGTGCATTGCGAGGGCACAAGTTATAGTTAGCTCAGCTACCTATAACGGCCGAATTTCTCTGGTTTTGTACGAGTGAAATGTCAGCCTAACTATAATGTCCCAGAAACCTGTGGTTTTTTCGGAGAATTTCTAAGGTTTTTAAATGCTAATTCCTAACTATAACATCCCTGAAACCTCTGTTTTTTTCAGTGAATTTCTAAGGTTTTTTAAATGTTAATTCCTAACCATAACGTTCCTGAAACCTCTGTTTTTTTCAGTGAATTTCTAAGGTTTTTTAAATGCTAATTTCTCACTATGCCTACATAGGTAGGACATGTGCAGAAAGAGGAAGAAAAGTGCAGAAGGAACCAAGAGAAGCGTAGAAAGAGGCAAGAGAGGTGCAGAAAGAGGAAGAAAGGTATAGAAAGAAGCAAGAGAAATGCAGAAAGAACCAACAGAGGTGTGGAAAGAGGCCTACTTCGACTGTACCTTACTAACAGACTCATACAAAGTAGCCTAATCACTAATCCTTCTCCCAAGATGTCTTAACACTCACTTTTCTCTTGAAGGTTCACTATCAATCGACTGCTCAGAATGTTAGGCCTACCAAATATAAAACAGCAATCCTAAGCATATCACTGTTGTAATTCTGACCAAGTTTGTGAAGGTATGCATGCATGTCTCTGCTTTTACCTAGTGACATGTTACATAAAAATAAACATACAAATGCTTGAATACCTGTGTTTAAAACAGCATACTCTGTAAATATGTGTACAAAAAGGTGTATGTATTTCTTTCTGCTCATAATAAAGGGCACAAGGGTATTCAATAGTATATTTGAGGGGCTCTAAAACACCTATATACATAAGAAATGTCTGCCTGTGCAACAGAATGACAAATGAGAACTGAGAACATTTAACCACCTATAGGGAAGCTACCCACTTTTTAAACTACCATCTTCAGATGCATAACACATGTGAGAATACATATACAAGTAGACATATATCTCAGTCACAAGAGCATGCAGACCTTTAAACTTGACAGCTTGCACTTCCCATTTGAGTACAGAAAGAGGCGGTAGAAGTACAGAAAGAAGCAAGAGAAGTGCAGAAAAAAAGCAAGAGAGGTGCAGAAAGAGTAACAAATGTACAGAAAGAGGCAAGAGAAATGCAGAAAAAAGCAAGAGGGGTGCAGAAAGAGGCCAGAGAAGTGCAGAAAGAAGCAGCAGAGGTGCAGAAAGAGGCAAGAGAAGTGCAGAAAGAGACAAGAGAGGTGCAGACAGAGGCAAGAGAGGTGCAGAAAGAGGGAAGAGGGGTGCAGAAAGAGGCAAGAGGGGTGCGGAAAGAGGCAAGAGGGGTACAGAAAGAAGCAAGAGAAGTACAGAAAAAAGCAAGAGAAGTACAGAAAGAAGCAACAGGGGTGCATAAAGAGGCTAGGGGTGCTAAACGAGGCAAGAGAAGTACATAAAGAAGCAAGAGAGGTGCAGAAGGAGGCAAGCGAACAGCAGAAAGAGGCAAGAGAGTTGCAGAAACAGGCAAAAGAGGTGCAGAAAAAGGGAACAGGGGTGCAGACAGAGGCAAGAGAGGTACAGAAGAGTTAAGAGGGATGCTGAAAGAGGCAAGAGGGGTGCAGAAATTTACAAGAGAGATACAGAAAGAAGCAAGAGCAGTGCAGAAAGAACCAACAGAGGTGCAGAAAGAGGCAAGAGGGGTGCAGAAAGAGGCAAGAGAAGTGCAGAAAGAAGCAAAAGAGGAGCAGAAAGAGATAAGAGAACTGCAGAAAGAGGCAAGGGATGTGCAGAAAGAAGCAAAAGAGGTGCAGAAAGAGGCAAGAGAACTGCAGAAAGAGGCAAGAGGTGTGCAGAAAGAGGCAAGAGGGGTGCAGAAAGAGGCAAGAGAGGTTCACAAAGAGGGGAAAATGGTGCAGAAATTTTAATATTTCAATAGTATATTTGAGGGGCTCTAAAACACCTATATACATAAGAAATGTCTGCCTGTGCAACTGAATGACAAATGAGAACTGAGAACATTTAACCACCTATAGGGGAAGCTACCCACTTTTTAAACTACCATCTTCAGATGCATAACACATGTGAGAATACATATACAAGTAGACATATATCTCAGTCACAAGAGCATGCAGACCTTTAAACTTGACAGCTTGCACTTCCCATTTGAGTACAGAAAGAGGCGGTAGAAGTACAGAAAGAAGCAAGAGAAGTGCAGAAAAAAGCAAGAGAGGTGCAGAAAGAGTAACAAATGTACAGAAAGAGGCAAGAGAAATGCAGAAAAAAGCAAGAGGGGTGCAGAAAGAGGCCAGAGAAGTGCAGAAAGAAGCAGCAGAGGTGCAGAAAGAGGCAAGAGAAGTGCAGAAAGAGACAAGAGAGGTGCAGACAGAGGCAAGAGGGGTGCAGAAAAAAGCAAGAGAAGTGCATAAAGAAGCAACAGAGGTGCAGAAAGAGGCAAGAGGGGCGCAGAAAGAGGCAAGAGAAGTGCTGAAAGAATGCACAGAAATGCAGAAAGAGGCAAGAGAAATGCAGAAATATGCAAGAGAAGTGCAGAAAGATGCAAGGGAGGTGCAGAAAGAGGGAAGGGGGTTCAGAGAGAGGGAAGAGGGGTACAGAAAGAAGCAAGAGAGGTGCAGAAAGAGTAACAAATGTGCAGAAAGAGGCAAGAGAAATGCAGAAAGAAGCAAGAGGGGTGCAGAAAGAGGCAAGAGAAATGCAGAAAGAAGCAAGAGTGATGCAGAAAGAGGCCAGAGAAGTGCAGAAAGAAGCAGCAAAGGTACAGAAAGAGGCAAGAGAAGTGCAGAAAGAGACAAGAGAGGTGCAGACAGAGGCAAGAGAGGTGCAGAAAGAGGGAAAAGGGGTGCAAAAAGAGTCAAGAGGGATGCGGAAAGAGGCAAGAGAAGTACAGAAAAAAGCAAGAGAAGTACAGAAAGAAGCAACAGGGGTGCATAAAGAGGCTAGGGGGTGCTAAACAAGGCAAGAGAAGTGCAGAAAGAAGCAAGAGAGGTGCAGAAGGAGGCAAGAGAACTGCAGAAATGTATTTATTTATTTATTTATAGGTTTTATAATGCGCTTGAATCACCCCCGGAGGGGTATCTCAGTGCAAAGGACATGGCAGGCTAAGCTGAAAGACCAAAGGCTATAAAAGAAAGGTTTTAAGACACTTTCTAAAGCAAAGGTAATTGGGGCATTGTCGAAGTTGTATGGGAAGCTTATTCCAGTAAGACGGAGCAAGGTGAGAAAAGGCCTTCCCTCGTAACCTTGTTCTCTTAATCCGGGGTACCTTGAGAAGGGATTTGGTGCCAGAGCGGAGGGTTCTAATAGGGGAGTAGCTGGTGAGTTTTTCGGCAAGGTAAGAGGGGCCTTTATTATAAAGAGACTTATACACTGTACAACAGATCTTAAACCATACCCGCTGGTGTACTGGAAGCCAGTGGAGTCAGCGGAGAAGTGGAAGGGACGGAGTCCTAGGGGGGGCGTTCAAAACCTGGTGTGCAGCGGTATTTTGAACCACCTGCAAACGCTGCAGAGACGACTCATTCGCCGAGATCAAAAGCGCGTTACAATAGTCAAGGCGACTCAGAACCATCGCCTGCATAAGAGTTCTACGTGACGAGTCAGGGAGCAGTGGAAAGACTCTCCGTAGTAATCCTAATACATGAAAGCAAGAGCCGACTGTAGCAGTCACATGCTCTTTTAAGGTCAGAGCCTGATCAAGACGTATGCCTAAATTTTTTACACAAGTCTTAGGTGTGGGGGGACACCAAGAGCTTCTGGCCACTCGGGTGTCCACCACAGCGGAGCATCACCAAAGAGCATAAGCTCCGTCTTTCCGTCATTGAACTGGAGGAAGTTGTCCTTCATTCAGATAGAGATTGCATTCATCCCTGAAGCAAAGGTGTCTTGAACTGAGGGAGTGAATTTATTAAAAGAGAACAGCAGTTGCGTGTCATCTGCATAGGATATGGGGACAAAGCCCAATGTCCTCAGGAGATTAGCCAGGGGAGCCACATAGATGTTGAATAATGTAGGGCTCAAACATGAGCCCTGGGGGACTCCCCTCTTTATCTCCCTAACCTGTGAACAGTAAGGGCCAAGATTGATGGTCTGAGATCTAGAGGAAAGAAAGCTGGACATCCACTGCAACGCTACACCTCTCAGTCCTATCTCCTCCAGTCTCCCCAGCAAGATCCGGTGCGAGACCGTATCAAATGCGGCAGAGAGGTCCAACAGCACCAGAATCGTGGAGTGGCCGCTATCTAGGGTCATTCTGATGTTATCCGTGACCGCTAGTAGAGCGGCCTCCGTGCTGTAATTAGGTCTAAACCCAGAGAGGATCCAGACCACCCGTGGATTCCACATGGTCAGACAGCTGCTTATTAATATGTTTCTCCACGACCTTGCTCAGGAGTGGGAAGAGAGAGATAGGGCGAAGATTCGAGGGATCTTCCATGGGGGCCTTAGTATTTTTCCGGATCGGAATAATCTGAGCTGCCTTCCATTCAGGTGGGAGCCAACCCTCCTTCAAAGAGAGATTAAGAAGCGGAGTGATATATGGAGCCAAATGAGTGGATAGTGAAGCAGCAGTTTTCGCCGGTATGATGTCCAGGGGGATCCTGATTTAGCCGATCCCAAAGCCGCTTCTACTGCTTCAAGAGTTATCGGGAGGAAATTATCTAGCAGCTGTGTGCTACTAGGCACACTTGAGAGGAGGGCTGGGGAGGCAGGTGTGCCCCCTAATAAAGTAATTTTGTCATAAATCAAAACTATCTTCTGAGTGAAATACCTATCAATGTCATTGCATAAAACTTGGGACGGAGCCTCTACTGATTCGCATGCCTTGGGATTGGTGAAGGTTTTCAGGATCTGAAACAAGGTTTTGGACACATTTCCTGCCTGAGCTAGCTGTGAGGCTAAAAAGGTTTTCTGGGCGACTTTTATATTTTTATGGTAGAGAGTAAGAGCTAATTTGAAATTTTCCTTGTCCCTATCTTCATGATTTCTACGCCAGCGTCTCTCTAAATTTTTACATCTCCTTTTTTCGGCGCGCAGCTCAGAAGAGTACCAGGACATCTGTGGGCGCCTGACTGAGGAGGGGAGGGATTTCAAAGGAGCAAGTTGATTAATGGCTTGTTTAACCGCGGAGTTGTACAGGGCTAACCCCTCCTCTAGCTTTGTGGGTTCAGCATCCCAGGGAGCTGAAAAGACGGTGTGAAAGAGGTCGGGAGTGATTTTATACCACTGTCTACCGACCCGCTGGGGAGCAATGTGGCGGGCTGTCCCTCTTGCACCTTGTATGTGAAATTCAATCAGGGAATGATCGGACCAGGTTAAAGGACGAGGTGGTTCACAACTGATTCCACGGGAGTTGGAGAAAATAATGTCCAACGTATGCCCAGCAATATGTGAGGGGCCTTTGTTGCGTTTGACTAAGTCTAATGTCGCCAAGTCCGCTAAGAAAGACGATACTTCTGCATTGGCGGAGCATTCGCTGTGGACATTAAAGTCCCCCAACAGCAGGAAATTATGGTTTGAAATAACATAGGGTGCAATAAGTTCCATAAGTTGGATTGAAAAGTCCCCTATGGGACCAGGAGGACGATAAACTAGGGAACCCTTCCAACTCAGCCGAGGGTGTAAATCTAAGCGAAAGATTAAGATTTCTATATTCGCCTTACAATGTTGTTCAAGAATAGTGGCTTCAATTCCCTCCTTGTAGATAATAGCTAGCCCACCCCCTACTTTGGGTGATCTGTCCTGTCTAATAATTCTATAGCCTTCTGGGAGAGCGAGAGCAATAGCCGGGGTGGCACATGGCTTGAGCCAGGTTTCTGTAAGGAAACCTACCTCAGGGGAGTCCGAGGATACCAGATGCCAAATCTCTGTTGCGTGTTTTGGGAGGGATCGTACATTACATAGAATGCCTTTCCACCCCATGTTGGGATTTACAGATGACAATTCAACATTTATACTGGGGATGTATAGTGGCTTATTACAGAGGGGAAAGTCACTACTAGTTAAAGAAGTATTTGCACGGTAATAGGTCTCGCATTTGCGAAAGTTAGGGCTATTGGCGTTGTAAATGCAAACTTTTTTTACTAATTTTTTTGGGAGTGGAGTGGATGTACGTTGTGTGTAGTGGAATTATGTGGTATGTTGTGCAGTGAAATTATGTGGATAGAAAGTATGTGGTATTTAGTGTATAGGAATTATGTAGAGTGGGATTATGTGTTATGGAGATGAATTATGTGGTATGGTAGTCTGTGTTGTGTAGTGGTAAACTCAGGTTTAGTCTTCCTCATTTCCATAGAAGCTAAACTATAAACTCGTGTTTGCAGAGAGGTGGAGAAAGGGGGCTGGGCCTCCAACCAGCGCTCAGGAATGCCACTGCATATGACTTACATGAGGTACCATGAGGGCTTCTTAGCCCCCAAAGTCTCTCAGAAGTAAAGTGGACTTCATCCCCCAACCAGTAGTTTGCCAGGAGGTGCATTTGCAGAGTGGTGGAGAAAGGGGGCGTGGCCTCCAAAGACCTCTTAGCAATCCCACTGTGTGGGACTTACTGGAGGTAACAGGAGGGGTAGAGTGCCGTTCACTGCTGTGTGGCCCCTGCCTGTGCAGCTTCTCATGGACTCACTCTGCACTTTGTCCTGCCCACTGGCCTTGCCGTTCACTGCTGTGTGCCCCCTGCCTGTGCAGCTTCTCATGGACTCACTCTGCACTTTGTCCTGCCCACTGGCCTTGCCGTTCACTGCTGTGTGGCCCCTGCCTGTGCAGCTTCTCATGGACTCACTCTGCACTTTGTCCTGCCCACTGGCCTTGCCGTTCACTGCTGTGTGCCCCCTGCCTGTGCAGCTTCTCATGGACTCACTCTGCACTTTGTCCTGCCCACTGGCCTTGCCGTTCACTGCTGTGTGGCCCCTGCCTGTGCAGCTTCTCATGGACTCACTCTGCACTTTGTCCTGCCCACTGGCCTTGCCGTTCACTGCTGTGTGCCCCCTGCCTGTGCAGCTTCTCATGGACTCACTCTGCACTTTGTCCTGCCCACTGGCCTTGCCGCTCACTGCTGTGTGCCCCCTGCCTGTGCAGCTTCTCATGGACTCACTCTGCACTTTGTCCTGCCCACTGGCCTTGCCGTTCACTGCTGTGTGCCCCCTGCCTGTGCAGCTTCTCATGGACATGCTCTGCTCCTTGAACTGGCCACTGGCCTTGCTGTTTTGCCCCTGCCTGTGCAGCTTCTCATGGACATGCTCTGCACCTTGGACTGGCCACTGGCCTTGCTGTTTTCCCCCTGCCTGTGCAGCTTCTCATGGACATGCCCTGCATTTTGTGCCTTGCTATTATCTACTCTTGTTGCCTATCTGTGCAATTTGTGAATAAAGACAGTTGATCCTGTTGTCTGTTTTGTCAGTGTCCTTACTGAATAAAGTTCTTTTGCTGTGTGTATATGGTTTACTGTGCCACATGCTGTGTGTGCCACTTCAACCTTGCCAATTTCTTTACTCACTTACTCTATTTTTTGCAGGGGTGAGGGACTTCAGTTTTTCCTGACCCTGATACTTGTGTGGGCAATGTATTAGATTTGAGGTGTGATGCAGTTGTCATTGTTTGTTCATGTTGGCTGTGTTGTACACATGTCAAGTTGTGGTGCACTGCCAGCTCAGAATGGGATTCTGTCCAGAGGATTGCAGGCATGCTGGCCAGGCTCATCATGTATGTGTGTTCTTATTTTGTGTGCCCAGTAGTGTATGTGTGTGGTCATCTTGTGATGGGCAGTCATCCTAATCCCATGGGTTTCTTTCAATGTGTGCTCTTGGATGGTCAAGAAGTGTGCAGTGTGAAGGTCTTGACTTTGTCTGGAGTGTTGATATGTGTGTGCCCCTGCATTGTCAACTACACACATGTTTCACCCAGAATGTGTGTGCCTGTTGTTTGGATTGTTTCTCCCTGTGGATGTGTTTGTATGCACATGTGTGAGTTGTATGTTGTGCAGTGTGCAGTGTGTTTGTGTGTCCATGCAGTTGTGGCTGACTCCTACTTGTTATTTCTGTCACTGAGTATGCAGTGTGTGTGTCTGTCAAGTCAGTGTTGTGTTTTGTTGTTCATCCATCTGTCATGTTACTGTTTGGGGAGACAGTGCAGACCTGCTGATCCACACTGCCATTGTGGTTGTGTTTTCTCATGCATTGCTGTCACATGGTGCCTGTTTGCCTCCAGTATGTGATGTTGTGTGTGGTGTCTTGCCATCCCCTATCTGTGCTTGGGATGCCTACCGATTGTGAGTCTGCACTCCCTCTATTTGTGTATGGTACACTCCTGCCATGGCACTTCACTTGGATGTCTGCTGTCCCTTTGTTTTACATGTGTGTGTGCCTCCCCATCACTTGATATGTTACACTGTGCTTTGTGGTGCAGTTCTTTGGACAGTGGCAATGTGCCACTCAGGACATTTCCCCAATGGGTTCTGTGTGATGTTCTTGGGCTGTTTGTCAATCATGTTTGCTCATATGCACTTCAACTGTGTGTGCTGCCCAGTCCCCTGGTCAAGTTGTTTCCACCTTTCTGTGCCAGACTTGTGCATCTGTTGGTGTTGTGTTGCATGTATGTGTGTTTGCTGTGGTACTGCTTCACTTCCTGTGTGTGATGTTGTCTTTGTGCTGTGCTGATTGGTGTTGTGTGGGTTCATGTTGTGTCACTCATTTCTGTGTGTGGCTGGTATGCTTGTTGTGCAGACACTGCTTGTTGTGCATGCAGTGCTGTGGGGGTATGTTGCCTTGTCATTGGCTGGTATGCATCCACTTATGTCCTGCTGTGTTTGCTATGTGTTCTTTTTTTGGCTGTGCATCTGTTGTTTGTTTGCTGTGGCTGTGTTTATCTGTGATGGTACACTTCTTGTCTGTGTTGTGGTATGTTGTGTGTGCATTGTTCCTGACTGATGGGGTTGTGCACTCCTGTTGTGTCTGTGCTCCAATTGCCTTTCCACATTTTTGCTGCACAGGGCATGTCTGTTCTTGTTGTGGTTCTGTGTGTGGGTATGTTGGGTTATGTGTTTGTCTGTTGTTTTTGTGCAGACATTGGTTCTGGCATCCCTGTGTGTATGTGATGTGTGTGGCTACCCCCAGGGAGTGTGACTGTTTGTCTGTGTATTGCCTGGACATTATTGCCACCCTTCTGTTTGTTTGACACTGGTGTTGTGTGCTGCAAATGTGAGGGGGATATGTGTGTGGATTCCTACTAGTGTTTGATAGTCATGGAGTGTGTCAATGGGCCCTGTGTGGTGTGCTGCTGGAGTATTCCTCTGAAGTACTTGTATACATATGTGTGGCTGTTCACAGTTTGACTTCAGGGCCTTCATTTCATCCTTGTGCCTCTACATGTGTTGCCTTGCTGTCTCCTTGGGTTGTTGCACTGTGCTGTCTGTGGTTTGACTTCAATCACTATGCAAGCAATGCGTGATTAGGTGGGCTGGGGGTGTTGTTCTATGTTCCTTGTCTTGCATGTGCTGTACACATGCTTGGTGGTTGTCTCCTTGGCCTTCCATTTGTGTGCACCTCACTTTGGCTTTCCTGTTTTGTGTGCTCCATTGCTGGTGGCATGTGGTGTGTGTATGTGTCTGTGTGTCAGTGTGGGGTATGTGTGTGTGACTTGGCAGGCTGTGTGTCCAGTGAGATGTTTGTTCCTTGTATGTGTGTGTGTCCAATTGATGCTTGTACTGAGTTTACTTGCCATTGGTGTGGTGTTGTGGTGTGTGTGTGTAGCCCTGGCCCTGTGCTTCTGTGCTGTGTGTTCCTGTGCAGCCACTCCTGCTGTGGCTGTGTCCCTATTTGTTTTGTGTGTGGTGCAGGGTGTGGTGTCACCTGGCTTGTTGTTGTGCATGGGGGTGCACAGGTGTGGCACATGGCATGTCCCTTCAGTGGGGGGCTAGTGTGTGAGGGTGGAGTAGTGGCCCTGTGGTCTTTGTGCCCTGCCCATGCCTGGCGCTGGCCCAGCCTTCCTCATTGTGCACATGTATTCCCTTGTCTTCACTGCTGCAGTGACGTGGCTGTGACATTGCCGCACGATCGCGGTCGATGTGTGACCTGGATGCGGAGGGGTGTATTGGTGGCAGGTGGGTCATGTGTGTGGGCACTTGGGGATGTGTTCCTATCCCCACCAGGGTATCTGATGTGGTTAGGGACCCTGTGCCAGTCCATGGTTTGTGTTTTGTGGTTGTGTGTGGGGTTGTGTTATTGCGTACCTGCGGCGGCGTCCGTGACGGTCCATTATTTGCTGGTGATGTATCAGGTACAGCACTGGGAAAACGTGGAGTGCTGGGTCCATGGCGGTCGTGTCCGGGCGCTGTGGGCCGGGTCTCTGGTTTCGCGCTCCGCTGTCGAGGTTCCGCCGTGTAGGATTGGCTGGTTTCTCCGCTGCGGTGCGACTGGTTGTTTGGAGCATCCTAATTTGTGGACCGGAGCGGACGTCATTCCGCACGGTGGTGTGTCTCCATTGGCTCCCACCGCCGCGCTTGCGGGCACACTTTGATGGCGGTTCACGTCGCATGGCGGCGGACGGGAAATGGTCTATGTTTGGCCATTCTAATATGGCGGACGTGAGTACCGCTGCTCGCGGGCGGAAAATGCATTTTTCCGCACCGCCAGCACGGCGGTGGTGCCACCGCCCGACATCCTAATGGACCCCTTAGTGTTTAGGGTGGGCATTGGTTTTTGGGTGGTACGGAATTTTTTGGGTTTAGGTGGGTCCGGGTTTTTGGATGGCAAACAAATTTTTGGGGTTAGGGTGAGTATGGGTTTTTGGGTGTAAGGGATTTTATAGGGTTTAAGGTGAGATGAGTTTAGGGTTTAGCGTTTGTATATTTTTTTGGGGGCAAGGGATTTTTTAGGGTTTAGGGTGGTTATGGCTTTTGGGTGGTAAGGTATTTTTTAGGGTTTAGGGTGGGTATGGGTTTTTGGGTGGCAAGGGAATTTTTAGCATTTAGGGTGGGTGTGGGATTTTCGGTGGCAAGGGATTTTGTAGGGTTTATGGTGGGTATGGTGTAGGGTGGGTATGGGTTTTTGGGTGCTAAGGAATTTTAGGGTTTAGGGTGTGGGTGTTTATTTGGCTGGTAAGCTAGTTTTTTTAGGGTTTGGGGTCTGTATGGGTTTTGGGTGACAAGGAATCCTTTAAGGTTTAGGGTGGTTATGTTTTTTTGAGTGGTAAGGTATTTCTTAGGGTTTAGGATGGGTATGGGTTTTTGGGTGACAAAGGAATTTTTAGGTTTTAGGGTGGGTTTTTGTTTTTTGCGTGGTAAGGTATTTTTTAGGGTTTAGGGTGGGTATGGTTTTTTTGGGTGATAATGGCCTTTTTAGGGTATAGAGTGAGTATGGTTTTTTGTCTGGAAAGGGAAAATTTTGGGTTTACGGTGGATATGTGCTTTTGGGTGGCAAAGGAATTTTTAGGTTTTAGTTTGGGTATCGGTTTTTGGGTGGTAAGGGATTTTTCACGTTTTAGGGTGGGTATGGGTTTTGGCTGGCAAGGAACCTTTAGAGTTTAGGGTTGGTATGAGTTTTTGGGTGGTAATGATATTTTTAGGTTTTAACGTTTGTATGGGGTTTTGGGTGGCAAAGGATTTTTTAAGGTTTAGGGTGGGTATGGGTTTTTGGGTGGTAAAGCATTTTTTAGGGTTTATCATTTGTATGGGTTTCTGGGTGGCAAAGGATTTTTTTAGGGTTTAGGGTGGGTATCGGTTTTTGGGTAGTAAGGTATTTTTTTTAGGATTTAGGGGGTATTATGGGATTGTGGGTGGCAAAGGAATTTTGGGGTTTAGGGTGGGATGGGTTTTTGGGTGGTAATGGATTATTTAGGGTTTAAGGTGAGAATGGGTTTTGGGTGGCAGGGAACTTTTAGGGTTTAGGGTGGGTATGGGTTTTTGGGTGGTAATTAATTTTTTTAGGTTTTAGCATTTGTGTAGTTTTTTGGGTGCAAGGGATTTTGTAGGGTTTAGAGTGGGTATGGGTTTTTGGGTGGCAGGGGAATTTTTGGGTTTAGGGTAGGTATGGGTTTTTGGATGGGAAGGGATTTTTTATGGATTAAGGTGGGAATGGCTTTTGGGTGGCAAGGGAACTTTTAGGGTTAAGGTTGGGTATAGGTGTTTGGGTGGTAATACATTTTTTTAGAGTTCAGTATTTGCATGGGTTTTTGGGTGGCAATGGATTTTTTAAGGTTTAAGGTTTGTGTGGCTTTTATGGGTGGCAAGGGAATTTATAGCATTTAGGGTGGGTGCGGGATTTACAGTGGCAAGGGATTTTGTAGGGTTTATGGTGGGTATGCGTTTTTGGGTGGCAAGGGAATTTTTAAGGTTTAGTGTGGGTTTGGGTTTTTTGGGGCAAGGAAAATGTTATGGTGTAGGGTGAGTATGGGTTTTTGGGTGATAAGGAATTTTAGGGTTTACGGTGTCGGTGTGTATTTGGCTGATAAGCTAGGATTTTTTAGGGTTTAGTGTCTGTATGAGTTTTTGGGTGACAAGGGAATTTTTAAGGTTTAGGGTGGTTATGGTTTTTTGGGTGACAAAGGAATTTTTAGGGTTTAAGGTGGGTTTTCGGTTTTTGGGTGGTAAGGTATTTTTTAGGGTTAGGGTGGGTTTGTTTTTTGGGGTGATAAGGGCTTTTTTACGGTTTAGGGTAGGAATGGGTTTTTGGGTGGAAAGTGAAATTTTAGGGTTTACGGTGAATATGGACTTTTGGATGGCAAAGGAATTTTTAGGTTTTAGTGTGGGTATGGGTTTTTGGGTGGTAAGGGATTTTTCAGGTTTTAGGGTGGGTATGGGTTTTGGGTGTCAAAGTACCTTCAGAGTTTAGGGTCCATATTAGTTTTTGGGTAGTAATGATATTTTGATGTTTTAGTGTTTGATGAGGTTTTGGTTGGCAAAGGATTTTTTAGGGTTTAGGGTGGGTATGGGTTTTTGGGTGGTAAGGTATTTTTTAGGATTTAGGGTGTATTATGGGTTTTTGGGTGGCAAAGGAATTGTTGGGTTTAGGGTGGGTATGGGTTTTTGGGTGGTAATGGATTTTGTAGGGTTTAAGGTGAGAATGGGTTTTGGCTGACAAGAGAACTTTTAGGTTTCAGGGTGGGTAAGGGTTTTGGGGGTAATGAATTTTTTAGGATTTTGCGTTTGTATGGTTTTCTGGGTGGCAAGGTATTTTTGTAGGGTTTAGGGTGGGTATGGATTTTTGGGTGACAAGGGAATTTTTAGGGTTAGGGTGGGTATGGGTTTTTGGGTTGTAAAGGATATTTTTGGGTTTAAGGTGGGAATGGGTTTTGGGTGGCAGGGAACTTTTAGGGTTTAGGGTGGGCATGGGTTTTTGGGAGGCAAGGGAATGTTTAATGTTTAGGGTGGGTATGGGTTTTTGGGTTGTAAGGTATTTTTAGGGTCTAAGGTGGGTATGGGTTTTATAAGTGGCAAGGGAATTTGTAGTGTTTAGGGTGGGTGTGAGATTTTCGGTGGCAATGAATTTTGTAGGGTTTACCGTGGGTATGGGTTTTTGGTTGGCAAGGGAATGGTTAAGCTTTAGGTTTGGTGTGGGTTTTTGGTGGGCAAGGGAAATTTTATGCTGTAGGGTGGGTATGGGTTTTTCGGTGACAAGGAAATTTTGGGGGTTTAGGGTGGGGTGTGTATTTGGCTGGTAAGTTATTTTTTAGGGTTTAGTGTGTGCATGTGTTTTTGGGTGGCAAGTGAATTTTTAAGGTTTAGGGTGGTTATGGGTTTTTGGTTGGTAAGGTATTTCTTAGGGTTTAGGGTGGGTATGGGCTTTTGGGTGGCCAGATAATTTTTAGTTTTCAGGGTGTGTATGGAGTTTTGGGTACTAAGGGATTTTTTTAGGTTTTAGGGTGGGTGTGGGCTTTGGGTGGCAAGGGAACCTTTCGGATTTGGGGTGGGTATGGGTTTTTGGGTAGTAATGATTTTTTTTAGGGTTTAGCATTTGTATGGGTTTTTGGGTTGCAAAGTATTTTTTAGTGTTTAGGGTGGGCATTGGTTTTTGAGTGGTAAGGAATTTTTAGGGTTTAGGGTATGTCTGGTTTTTTGGATGGCAAGGGTATTTTTGGGTTTAGGGTGGGTATGGGGTTTTGAGTGGTAAGGTATTTTTTTAGGGTTTAAGGTGACTTTGGGTTTTGGGTGGCAATGGTTCTTTTAGGGCTTAGGGTGGGTATGGTCAAATAGCTTTATTTCGATAACAAGTATCATAAAAGCATCAGCATTCTTACTATCCATCAATAAAAATACGAGTTATCTTTAAAACAATAATAATAAAAATATGCAAATCCATCAGAACATAATAGGTTGTCACATTGTCATATCAATAACAGTAACAAACTATATCAAACAGGTCCTTAATTCGAAAAATAAAATTGATTTGGTTCCTTCCTTAAATACTAAAATAGGACATTTACATTTAAAATAGTTATTTAAAGTGACGGTGCAATATAATTTATACAAGCTGTTTATGCTGCAATAAAAGATGGGATAAAGCCATGATGTTTCATCAAACGGCCCTGCGTAGGGATTTATGCCTGACTATCCAAACGCAGCTTAGATACTTGGCCACGCCACAAGCAAAAAGAGTTCTTGAATCACACTTCAAAATACGCAAAGCAGCACAATGGTCAGAAGTGCCCAGTTGTCTACAGATGGGTTTTAGCCATATGGATCTTGCTGATTTGTGTGCTGGGCATGCAAACATGTGATGGGCCACACTCTCTTTCGATGCCTCACAACGGACAGCCCGCAGTTGTCTGGTAGGGGGGCTCCACTTTGCAGTTAATTCGCGGACCAAAAGTGAGCCTACCCTGAACTGTATGTAAAGCGCCCTATCTCGTGGTGTCTGGATGAAGTCTAGATATGGTTGCAAGCATATGTACTGCTTATGTAAATAAAAATCTTCTGTAAGCCTTCCTGCTTTGGGATTGCTGAGCTCCTGCATGTCAACCCAGGCCCAGTAAAATGTTTTAAGCTCAACCTTGCTGGGGGGTTTTGACTTTCCCACGATTCCTTAAGGCCAAGGGCGATAAGTGATTTCTTAACATTATTTATCCAGCTGACTCTTTATTACCATCTAGGTTCATTACCTCTGTGAGCGCAGCGGCATAGTTGGATAATTCAGCAGTCCGGCGTAGGCGGGCCCAGAAAAGCAGTCGCCGCAGCCTAGCAATATCTCTAAATGAGCGTCTACCCATATCACTCATCAGGGGTTTCAGTGGTACATTGCGGGGAAGCACCACTAGGTTTCTCAAAAACTTATGTTCAGATCTGCAGATTTCTTCTACATTGTCGAAACCCCATAGTTCGGCAATATAAAGGGCCGAACTGACTGCCTTTGCAACATAAATCGTGAGAGCCTGGGCCACTGGTCTGCTCTGCGAAGAGCGATGTTCTCTGCCTAGTGCCCCGACCACACGTTTATGGTTCAAAAGCATTTTATCAATATGAGGTCTCCAATGCATTTTTTCAGAGAGTCGAATACCAAGGTAATCGAACGTACTAACTCTCTCCAGGCGGGTTCCATCTAAGGTGAGGTTATCTCTAAATGATCTATAGGGGTTAATTGTCATAAGCTTGGTCTTGGAAGTATTGATGACCAGCCCCCTGGACTTGGATCCTGTCTGTTTTCTGTTCTTGGGACCCCCACCTCACTTGTGCGTAATTGCCCTCGTGTAATCGAATCAACAGGTTGAGGACCAACGGGGGGATCCCCATCTCACCCAGTATTTGCCACAGCCGTTCACGGGGGACCAGGTCAAAGGCAGTCTTTAAGTCAATAAAGGCGAGATAAAGGCTGCCCTTGCCAATCACGACTAC
Source organism: Calotriton arnoldi (assembly GCA_963921515.1). Taxonomy (NCBI): domain Eukaryota; kingdom Metazoa; phylum Chordata; class Amphibia; order Caudata; family Salamandridae; genus Calotriton; species Calotriton arnoldi. The sequence goes on from CAWUFW010017439.1 coordinate 228,910, forward strand.
CTTCCAATGTAGGAGGAGCAGCCTGAATGCCTGGTCAACCGTCCCTGTGTTAGCCCTATTTCCCGCCTGATATTGAGAGAGGACGTTGAATTCTCTGCAACAGCACCCTGCCAACTACTTTTTGAATAACAACAATCAAGCTGATTGGTCGGTAGTTGGCAGGGTCCTCCCTAGCACCCTTTTAAAAATTGGTACCACCTCAGCACCCTTCCATGATTCATGTACTGGGCATCCTTTAGCAATGGAATTGATTAAGAACATGATAAAACTTGCCCAATTATGGGGATCTGCAAGAAGAAGATCCCCCGGTAGACCATCTGGTCCCGAAGCTTTTGCTGGGACTATTCTCTTTATAGCTGCTTCTACTTCATTTAGTGAGAAGAGGTCACAAGTATTTGGAATGAAACGGGTGCTTAGTTAGTCATATGGCCCTTCTTTGTGAATTACATCTGTCCCAGAATAAAGTTTCCCAAAGTGATCATGCCAATCTTGGCTTGTGATATGATTGGGAATTAGATCAGGGTCTTTTCTATCCGCCCGTCTAACAATGTTCCAGATAGAGTTGGCATCCCTAGCTATACTGGCGTCCTTTAGGTCCTGCCAGTGGGACTCATCCCACTTCAGCTTTGCATAAAGCAGAGCTGCTTTATATTCCTTTCTGGTGGTTTGGATCAGAGGACAATTTTTGCTAGAGCTAGGGCCTTTTTTTTGTCTGCATTCCTTAGTGAACCATGTCTGACAGCTTTTTTGGCGCGCACTTGGTTTGCTACAGTTATTTGCTGTTTGGAAGAAGGACCCTATCTGATCTATCGTTCTCATGTATAGTTCTGGGACCTTCTCCAGACCATCTATTTCACTAAGTGCCTCCTGTAATTCTAGAGTGTTCTCGCTCAGGACGTGCCTGATGCCGGCCATTTTTGATTCTTGGGCAACAACTTTAGGCCATTTGAGATACCTTCTGCAGTTGGAAGGGACCACTTCTTTGGTCGTCATGGAGGAGCCTACACTATAAGCAGGGCAAGGGGGAAACCATGGGACCTTCATGGTCAGACAGAGTGGGTTATGATCACTATCGGTAGTAGGAACCACTTCCATGTCGGTCATGATTCTCCAAAGTCTAACGTCTATTAGGATGTAATCAATACGAGAGGGGCAGCTGACTCTATTGTATGTATTAGCCCCTATGGCATCTGATGAGGTTCTACCATTGGCAGCCCTCAGTCCGAATTCTAAGGTGAGTGCGTTAAGCTGAATTGTTACCTGAGACCATCTTTTAATAGGGGGTATATTTAGAAGTGGTACACCCCACCTTGTATCATCTTCCTCTACCCCCAACGTGTCCTCAGAGCTTAGAGGCTCAAATGTACAATTAAAGTCTCCTGCAACCATAACATAGGAATCAGACGGGCAACCAGATAACTCCTGTTCCAGAGACGTAACAATAGGTGAAGATTTACCCCTGGTGTCCCCTTTATATAGACATTGAACAACTCGAGAGTTTTGCCTCCTCTACTTCCCTTAATGGTAAGCCTCATTATATCTGGGCTCGCACATCGATGTTCGATAATTCTACAGCCCATGGCAATATTCACCCAAATAATAAGGCCTCCCGAAGGCCGCCCTCTCCCCATAGTAGAAGCTGGTATAAAAAACAAGTGTATCCCGACTTATGGAGTGGGACTAGGCTCCATGTTTCCTGGAAAATACAGATATCATGTCCCTCAATCAGATCATTCCAGTCAGGCAATAACAATTTGCTATGGAGCCCTGCAACATTCCAGGAAATGATCTTAAGCTGGGAGGGGGCCCGAATGGAAGCTATATCGCATAAAAGTGTTTGATGAATCAAAGGCATTGGGGCAGAGGATAAAGCAAAAGTATAAGTGAATATTACGACCCCTTGACCCCTCAAATTACAAACAGAATGGCTACTACGGTCAATAGATCCCGAACTAGTTGATGATTGTTCACGGTCACTGCATGATTGCATAGTGTTAGTAACACTGATTATTATCTAGAGGGATAGATTGTGATTCCTGATGTAATTTGGAATCATATCATAGTCAATCAATAGCTTCCAATGAGGTCCCCCCTCCTGTGGGCAACATTGACACACTATCCTGTGCCCTAGCAGCAGAAATTGTTGGAAAGCACCTAAACTGAATGGCTGAAGAGTCCGGAGGACAAGTCCGGTACTCTAATGTCAAAAGATTTTCAGCCAGATCGGGATTAATCAGGGTAAGTTCGTGCAGTCCAAAGATTGATTGTAGGACGTGCATCTCCGTGCCCTGACTATGTCTTCCCTTATCAATGAGCGACACCCCCTGACATGGCGTATCCAATGTATGGACTTGTTTTTCAGAGTCTTCATTTTCGTAGCCACCTACTAAATCAAACTTAGGGACATTGACCATGAAGACTGTCCGCGCTTGTACAGGGTGAAAAATGGATTGTTCACTCAATTGGAAGTGATCTTTATTACACAAGCATGTAGTTGCTAGTGTGTTGTTAGATCTTCTGTGGTTTATAGTAGCTTGGGAAGAAAGTTGCTTTTGCTGAATATTAGGCGTATTAGCTTGAGGGGGCCTACCTGTCTGGAGATGGGAACCGTGGAGCATGTCGGGGTAAGGTTATAGGAAGGGGAGACGGACCATTGCTTGTTGGGTCGCCTTGTTTGTGGGCAGTTGTAAGTGTCCGATGAGGATAGGAATTGGGCGGCAAACAAGCTGCTGAAATGTACGTTGTATTTTTCGGGGCTCACAAGTTAACAGTGGCCACAAGCTCCTCAATCATCAACTTCATTGTACCTATCTCCTCCCTGAGTGAATTAACAATCTGAAAAAGAGCCTGGGTCGATGAAGCACAGGTTTCAGCTAACTCAGTGGGACTCTCAATAGGACTCGGAGTTAAAGGTTGGGGCATTGCTTCCCCAGAACAATTGGGCGCATCAGCCAGTGCTGCAAATCTATTTGAGCAAATAATAGAAGGCTAAAGATGGCCTGCAACATCATGAACTGAAGAATTAAGGGGCTGAGGAGGAATGTCTTCCAGCTGCCCCGACTTGGGACCTAGTTGGGTGACCTCACTACAATCTGGGGCATTTTTACGTGTGGATTTCGGAAACATTGGGGGTACAATAGTTGGGTGGAAGGGGATAGTACTCTTTTCAAGCAAAGGATTAATGTTATCAATGGGGGCAGACAACTCGGCTCCTAATATCCCTTCGCATTCTGTGATGAGGGTATCAATTCTGTCCATCACACAATTGTTAGTAGTGTTCTTGAGGGCTTTTCTTGCCTTTTTCCCCTTGCCCGCCCCGCCAATAGGACCATTTGCCCCCCTGTTCCTTCCATAGTATTCCTTTTGCCCATTACTAGGCCTGCAATAGATGCTTAAGGTCAATACTTTCTAAAGGCCTGCCTGAAGCTATTTCCCTAAGAGAAAAATCTTATGATGAACAAAACGAATACAAGGATTTACAGGTGTAAAGTTAGTAAAGTGTCTTTAGTCTGCATGGGAATTTTCCAAGGAAGCGGAATGAGAAGAAAAAAAAAAAAGAAATTGGCAAAAGTCGGCACAGTACCTTATTCAGTTACAAATGGCTCCACGTTGTTTGCCCCAAAATAAAATGAAAGAGGGGTGATCCTGCCCTGCCTCTTCCTGGCGATGACGGGCAAGGACAGGTCCGCCCTTAGCCCGGGCGCGGCCCACGTCGCGGGGGAGGGGCAGCGCTTTATGCGCAAGATGACCTACAGCGCCTCCCCCTCTTTAGCGGCAGGCGGTAGTAGCGCTGTGCACCCTGGGCCCAGAAGTCCGCATGCGAGGTGGTTGATGGCAAAACCTGGGATGGAGCAGGCAGGCAGGAATGTCAGGCTCGCTCTGGCACCTGGAAGAGCGTCAGGAATCCCTCCACGAAGACAAGCGGCAACCGGCAGCAGCCCCCGGCAGTAAGCAGCAAAACGTGTGCTAAACAGCGCACGTTTTAGGGTTTAGCGTTTGTATAGTTGTTTGGGGGCAAGGGATTTTTTAGAGTTTAGGCTGGGTATGGGTTTTTGGATGGTAAAGTCTTTTTTAGAGTTTAGGGTGGGTATGGGTTTTTGGGTGGTAAGGGAATTTTTGGGTTTAGGGTGGGTGTAGGTTTTTGGGTGGGAAGGGATTTTTAGGGATTAAAGTGGGTATTGGTTTTTGGGTGGCAAGGGAATTTTTAAGGTCTAGGTGGGTGTGGGTATTTGGGGGCAAGGGAAATTTTATGGTGTAGGGTGGGTATGCGTTTTCTGGTGACAAAGAATTTGTAGCGTTTAGGGTGGGGTGTGTATTTTGCTGGTAAGGTATTTTTTAGTGTTTAGTGTGTGCATGTGTTTTGAGTGGCAAGTGAATTATTAGGGTTTAGGGTGGTTATGGGTTTATCACGGGGGACTTGGCATGGGATCCCCAGTCTTGCTGGAATGGATGTCAGGAACAACTACTCTGACCCAGAAACAATGAGGCAACAGCTTAATGGTGGCGGCCAGACGGAGCTGGTCCAGATACGTGATGCCTAAGGACCGGACTGTGCCGTTTGCCCCTGGCCTGCCCCTGGAGATACTTCCCGGCAAGTTCTCCTGTCATGGATGCCAGGAATTGAGGCTATGGAGGGAGAGAGGCTTGGACGTGTGGGGAGTCATGTATGCAGACTCACACCTACAAACATTACGAGGTGCCACAAGGCACCTTCCCGCTACACGCTCTGCTTACACGTCACTCTTTGCCGAGCATGTGATACTGACCGAGCAGAACCTCCCACGTCACACCTGCTGCAAACGTTGCTCACACATGGTCAGGGTAGGCATGCCGTAACAGCCATCTACACCTCTTTTAGATTAGATGATCCACCTGCACTGCTGATGCTCTGCAAGTATAGGGACACCGAGCTGTCCACCACCCTCTCTGAAAAGCAGTGGCTGATGTGGGGCTAACCAGGATTTCCGCAGGGGCGAAATGCAGGAATCAATGATAGGTCCCAACTTCCCTCACCCACCTCCGTCGCCCAACAGGGTCAAAGCAAAAGAGGGAAGGTGGGGAAAAAGGGGAGACAAAAAAAGGAAAGGAGGAAGAGGTAGAATCCACTGGGTCATCTGTAGGGTATCACCAAGACGCCTAAGGGGAAAAGACACAAAGGTAAGTACGTTCTCTATTACTAACAGCTGGCTGTATGTATGTATCTCACACTATGATATTATACCTGCCAATATGGTGTTCTTCCTATGCAAAGCACATTTGCAAATGGAGCGTAAGACACACTCAGGGGCCGATTCCGATTCGGGCCGGAAATCTCTCCGACCGAGCCGGACCCGGAGAGATTTCCGACCGAATCGGACCCGTGCAGCCCGACCGAACGAGTACGATGCGCACGTATGCCATCGGACTCGAGTCGGTCGGACTCCCATTGAAGTCAATGGGAGCCTGTCGTACAACGCGTACGCGGGCTCCCATTGACTCAATGGGTGCGATGCGGACAAGTGCACCCCCTACAGCGTGTACGCGGCGAAGCGATTCGCGCCGTACACGCACAGGTAGGGGGGACCCATGGGTCCCCCTGTGTGCGACTCGCGCAGCTACGCGTACAGGGGGTCCGACACGGACCCCCAAAGTACGGCTCCGACAGCTCTTTCGAGCCGGAGTGCGCGGCTCGGTCGGACTGCTCGCGGCGCGCATCGTACTTACCCGGCCGGGGAACGTCTCCATTGCGCGTTGCGAGTCGTGTCCGTGCGAGTCGGTCGGTGCGGTTCGACCTGGGATCGAGTCGGTCGGAGCGGTCGGGACGCCTGGACGAGTCGGTCGGCGAATACGCATCGTACTCGCTCGCCCGAACGCGCGTACGAATCGGTCGGGAAATAGGGCTCCGAATCGGATCCGGTTAAGCCGAATCCGATTCGGAGCCCTACCGGCCGAGATCGGAATCGGCCCCTAGGTATCAAGAAAAGAAATATTCACTAAATGAATATATGGACAGCGGAAATTTTAGCCACAAACAAAAGATGAAACATAAAACATACCAACCTAATCAGGAAAAGCCTTAGGAGATCTAGAGACCCATAGGGAAAAAAGGTATCTATTCTGCCTGAACGTGGGAAAAACCAAAAACTCATTTCCCATATCAGCAGAAAGATAAGAGTAAAAAGAAGACAAAAAGTACAGGGTCTGATTAATGTGAATCAAAAATGGTTTTCTGATACTGTCTCTTTATATGTTTCCTTGTAGAGTGAAGAGACGAGGCACAGATAGGAGGAAGAGGAATACACAACCCTCAACAAACAAGGCACACAACCAATCAGATAAGTATGGGAGTGAAAAACGAGTCAAAAAAGAACAAACTCCCCAAACGACGAAACAAGGATTCTTTAAAGTATTTCTCCTTCTATTTTACAGAGCCAGACTGCAGGGCAATGAAGAGTCAACTGAGCCGCAGAGAGAGAGAACCAAAGGAAACACTGTTGACAGCCGGAGACTCGAAAAACACTCGGAGCCCCGGAAGTGCAACCAAACGACCCGGAAAGGAAAAGTCTGGCAAGAAGACCGAAGAGCAAAGCCTGGATGTCAATCCGACTCAGCGAGGGAGCAGGAGGGAGGCCGGTTAGCAGGAAAAGCATGCAAGGCCTGGCGGGGTCGGTGAAGGAACGCGTAGCGCGTTTCCCCTGCGGACCCCTCCCTTTATACCGCTCCGACGCCACCTTCCCCAGCTGACAGGAGTCGGTGGGCAGGGCAGTCATTGACGACCGCAGGCGGGGTTACAAGCGCAGCCACAGGCGGCGCCGACTGAGAAGCCCGACAGCACACCCCCTAAGACACCTCCCCGAACAGGTTTGGGCGTATTGGGATAGCGGCAGTGAAACAACCGCACCAAGCGGGATGCATGTTCCTGTGAAGCAGGTTCCCATGAACGTTCATCAGGCCCATAACCCTTCCAATGAATCAAATACTGCAAGCGACGCCGTACACGGCGCGAGTCCACTATATATGCAACCTCAAACTCAGGTTCATCATCCACAAACACAGGGGGAGGAGGAGCTGGAACAACAGTACTAGGGGCAACAGGCTTCAACAAAGACACATGGAAAACAGGATGGATATTCAAGGCGTCGGGCAGGTCGAGTTTCATAGCAACGGGATTCACAACCTTAGAAATAGCATAGGGACCGATAAAGCGAGGCTTAAATTTGCATGTCCCCTTCACCCTGATGTTCCTGGTGGATAACCAAACTTTGTCGCCCACTGCGTAATCTGGAGGCTGTCGACGATGTTGATCAGCCACCTCCTTATACCTATTTTGTGCCTCCTCCAGGGTCCTTTTGGCAGTGACGTGGATCTCACGGAGACGAGATACCATGTCTGAAGCAGCAGGAGCAGCTGCAGACGCCTGAGGAGATGTGAAACAACAATGAGGGTGGAAACTATTGTTGCAAAAAAAAGGAGATACTCCTATGGAGGTATGCTCACCATTGTTGTAGGCAAACTCCGCAGTCCAAAGAAAAGTGTCCCAATCTCTGTCTACTTGTAATAGCTGGCACCTTAGGTATTGCTGTATACACTGGTTGACTCTTTCTGTCTGACCGTCTGTTTGGGGGTGATGAGCAGAAGAGAGCCATACGTCTATTTCCGGCAAAGTATTCAACCCTTTCCAAAACTTGGACACGAACTGAGGGCCTCTATCTGATATAAGGACAGAAGGGAGACCATGAAGGCATACTACATGTTGGAGGAATATACAAGCCAACTCTTTGGCATCAGGCAAGCTTTTTAGAGGTATAAAATGGGACATTTTGGTTAGCATATCTACAACCACCAATATAACAGTATGCCCTTGTTTAGTGGGGGCAGTTCTACGATAAAATCCATAGAAACGGAATGCCAAGGTGTAGGAGGAGTGGGCATAGGGGTCAAGAGTCCTGCAGGGACCTGGTGGGAGCTCTTGCTCTGTGCGCAAATGTAACAGTGCTGAACGTACGTCTGGGTATCTTGATTCATGGATGGCCACCAGAAATGACGTTTCAGTAGAGCAAGGGTTTTCTTGTGACCTGGATGTCCAGCTAGCACATGTGTATGACACCAGTCCAGTGCTTGTAACTGCAAATCTCTAGTAGGGAGAACTAAGCCCACTTGAACATATACCAGATTGTTGGTTCTGATACCCTTGTGTTTAGTTTCTAAGTCCTTGACTATGTCAGATTCATGTGCAGGATGCACTGTTTTCAAGAACAACTCCTCCGAAAAAGTACCTCCGAGAATACGATCAGGGCTCAAAATGAGGGGTTGGTCTTGTATACCCTGATCCTCAGACAAATCATATCCAAAAGGGGATAGGGCGTCTGCTTTACCATGTTTGGTGCCCGCCTGGAATTGTATAACATAGTCAAAATTGCTGAAATAGTGAGTCCATCGCAATTGCCTCATGGATAACGCCCTAGCTGCCTTCATGAACTGTAGGTTTCTGTGATCTGTGATAACCGTGACTGTATGTAAGGCCCCAAGTAAATACTGATGCCATTCTTCAAATGCCCATTTGATGGCCAATAATTCCCTGTCTCCTACTAAATAATTAGTTTCAGTAGGGTAAGCTTATGAGATTAGAAGGCTACTGGGTGTAGATGACCTGTTTGTTTATTTCTCTGAGACAACACTCCTCCTATGGCCACTTGGGACGTGTCTGCTACTACAATGAAAGGTTGGGACGTATCAGGATGCTGTAGTATGGGGGCAGTGACAAAAGACTCTTTTAGGCAAGAAAAGGCTTCTTCAGCTGCTGGTGTCCATGTGAAAGTCATTCCCTTTTTCAATAGCTTAGTAATAGGTGCTGTCAGAGATGCAAACCCTTTTATAAACCGCCTACAAAAATTGGCGAAGCCCAGAAAGCTCTGTACCTCCTTCACGGAACAGGGAGATGGCCATTGGGTGATGGCTGCTACCTTTTGAGGATCCATGGTCACCCCTTTTTCTGATAACACGAAACCTAAAAAGGTGACTTCAGGAACGTGAAATTCACACTTATCTAATTTCACGTAAAGGTTGTTATCTCTGAGGCATGTTAATACGCTCTTATCATGTCCAATATGCTCTTCTATAGATGAAGAATATATCAAAATATCGTCTATGTAGACGATAGTGTTAAGATCCAAAGTCTCCCTTAGTACATTGTCAATAAAAAATTGGAAAGCAGCAGGGGCGTTACATAGCCCAAAAGGCATCACCAAATATTCGTACAGCCCGAACTTAGTGCGGAAGGCAGTTTTCCATTCGTCTCCCTCCCTGACTCTGACCAAATGGTAAGCACCTCTTAAGTCAAGCTTGGTAAAAACAGTGGCCTCTTTTACTTGATCTAGTAAGGATTGAATCAGAGGCAGAGGGTATCTGTTCTTAATTGTCATGCAGTTAAGGGCTCTGTAATCTATGCAGCACCGAAGACCCCCTTCTCGTTTAGGTATAAAAAAAAGGGGGGACGAAGCTGCAGATCGGGATGGTCGTATGAATCCCTTCTGTAACATGTCGTCCAGATAATCCCTCAGATACATGTTTTCCTTCTCAGTTAAAGCATATATGCGACTGTATGGTATTTTTGCTCCAGGGACCAAATCAATGCTGCAGTCATAAGGCCTATGGGGTGGTAAGATAGAGGCATTCTCTCTATTGAACACTTCTCTAAAGGAATCGTAGCAATCAGGTAATACAGGCACGCTGGAATCTGTGATTCCAGCTATGCGTTGTAACGAAGTGTGACTCTCTAGACAATGTTTCTAGCAATACTCTGAGGTGAAAGCTGATGTATGATCTCTCCACTTAACATCAGAATTATGTTTCATCAGCCAAGGAAGTCCTATTATTGCCTGAAACTGAGGTGAAGAGATGACGTCAAACTGGATGGTTTCGGAATGTCTGTTCTGTATCTGGAAGCCCAGGTCTATGGTGGAATGAGTGACAGGTCCAGATTTCATGTGACTTCCATCTATGGTTTTAACAACTTCCACCATCTTTTTGGTTCAACAGGGATCTTAAGTTTCTCAACCCATGCAATATCTATGATATTCCCCGTAGCACCTGAATCAAGCATGATTTGTACTTCAACATTCTCATGTCCCCAAGTCAGCCGGGCTAGAAAGAAAAAATGGTGCATGGGGTGGGGAGCTTGATTAAGACCTAACAGTTGGGAGACAAGTAGACCTGTCTTACCCGAGCAATTTGTCTCCACCTTGCTCAGGCTGGTCAGTTTCCCAACTCCATACGTCGTTTTGATTTGATAGGGCAGTCTCTGAGGAAATGTCCAGATTTACCACAGTATAAACACAAACTAGCTGCCCTCCTTCTCTGTCGTTCTTCCTTACTCAGTGGCCCTTTAATACTGCCTATCTGCATAGGTTCCGGATCCTCCACAGGTTTGTCTGACTCTGATTTCTTCTCTCTCAAGGCAACAAATCTAGTCTCATTATGTCCCTTTTCTTGTTTTCTTTCATGCAAGCGGTAATCTAACTTAACTACCAAATCAATTACTCCGGAGGATCTACTACCTGGGCTAGCATGTCTTTCAAGTCATCTCTCAAGCCTGTGTAAAAGATAGCACTATGCTTGGTTTCAGGCCATCCGGCTTCAGCAACTAGCCTGTTAAAACAAGAAACATATGTCATAAGATCTTTTGACCCCTGCTTAAGGTTCAGAAGCTCAGTATCTACCGATTGCATGAAGGAATGCCTGTCGAACAGGCATCGTAGCTCTTCCTTAAAAGCTGCATAGGTATATAATAAGGGATCATTTCTATCCACTAAAGGAATGGACCATGTAGCCGCTGTACCAACAAAATCCGACAAGACTAAGGCTGCTTTCGATTGCTCAGTGGCAAAGCAGGACGCCTTGCACATAAAGTGCAGCTGACACTGGTTAATAAATGTTGCAAACTTAGCTGAATCACCGAAGAATCTTTCTGGAGGCGCTAAAGGTATAGAAGAGGGAGTGGAAATGTGGTACACAGGAGGCGTGCTACCAGACGAAGGAGAGGGTGACGCAAAAAGGCATTATGGGCTCCAGGCACCGGATCAGGTGGTGGTTGACTCTGGGAAGCCTGTTGTAGGGCATCGAGAGTTAATGCTTGGGTTTCTTTCTGTAGATTGCCTATCATGTTGGCCACATCGGCTAATGTTATCTGGTGTTCCTCCATTACGCCCAGGCGGAAATATAAAACGTGGGCTTCGCGTTCTGTGGGGCTCACCCGGATTTCCGCAGGGGCGAAATGTAGGAATCGATGCCAGGTCCCAACTTCCTCACTGACCTCTTTCGCCCAACAGGGTCAAAGCAAAAGAGGGAAGGTGGGGAAAAAGGGGAGATAAAACAAGGAAAGGAGGAAGGAGTAGAATCCACTGGGTCGTCCGTAGGGTATCACCAAGACGCCTAAGGGGAAAAGACACAAAGGTAAGTACGTTCTCTATTGCTAACAGCTGGCTGTATGTATGTATCTCACACTATGATATTATACCTGCCAATATGGTGTTCTTCCTACTCAAAGCACATTTGCAAATGGAGCGTAAGACACACTAGGTATCTAGAAAAGAAACATTCACTAAGTGAATATATGGACAGCGGAAGTTTAGCCACAAACAAAAGATGAAACATAAAACATACCAACCTAATCAGGAAAAGCCTTAGGAGATCAAGAGACCCGTAGGGAAAAAAGGTATCTATTCTGCCTGAACGTGGGAAAAACCAAAAACTCATTTCCCATATCAGCAGAAAGATAAGAGTAAAAAGAAGGCAAAAAGTGCAGGGTCTGATTAATGTGAATCAAAAATGGTTTTCTGATACTGTCTCTTTATATGTTTCCTTGTAGAGTGAAGAGACGAGGCGCAGATAGGAGGGAACGGAATACACAACCCTCAACAACCAATCAGGTAAGTATGGGAGTCAAAAAGGAGTCAAAAAGAACAAACTCCCCAAACGACGAAACAAGGATTCTTTAAGGTATTTCGCCTTCTATTTTACAGAGCCAGACTTCAGGGCAACAAAGAGTTAGCAGATCTGCAGAGAGAGAGAACCAAAGGAAACACTGTTGCCAGCCAGAGACTCGAAAAACGCTCGGAGCCCCGTATGAGCAACCATACGACCCGGAAAGGAGAAGCCTGGCAAGAAGACCAAAGAGCAAAGCCTGGACGTCAATCTGACTCAGCAAGGGAGCAGGAGGAAGGCAGGTAAGCAGGAAAAGCATGCGAGGCCTGGCGGGGTCGGTGAAGGAACACGAAGCGCGTTTCTCCTGCGGACCCCTCCCTTTATACCGCTCCAATGCCGCCTTCCCCGGCTGACAGGAGTCGGCAGGCGGGGCCGTCATTGACAACCGCAGGCGGGGCTACGAGCACGGCCACGGGCGGCGCTGACTGAGAAGCCCGACAGCTGCAATGCCTTAATCACCCAAAAACTATCTCAACAAACGCCAGACTGAAATATACTCAATTTAATTACTTTCACCACACACCCCATAGGTTGGCACGCATGTACCCCGCTACTGTTGACATATGCCGTAGGTGTCGGGACTCAGGAGCTACAGTCACACACATGGTAATGACCAGCACCGGTATCCAAACATTCTGCACCGAAGTGGCCGCGACACTCACAGAGGCAGCAGACATCCAGGTAGGGGTGGAACCTCTTCACTTCTTGTTGGACATCATGAAACGCAGCGCATCTCGTAAAGGCTTGAATAAATTCTTAGATCTTGCCCTGGGTCTCGCCAAACGCAAAATAGCCATGACGTGGAAGGCGCCACTAGGCCCCAATATATACGCGTGGCTGCTTGATCTCCGCAGGGCGCTAGTGTCAGAACACACGAACCAATTGGAGACCGCAGCACGAGCGACAGCACCCCCGCGACTAACTCCTACTCAATTGCAGGATTACCTGACAGTGATCGAGGCTAAATTATCTGTAGCACGCCCCCCCTCTCGGTCCCGCTCATCGGCATAGGACCCTTGGCTTCTCTGGGTCCATGCAATCTACACTGACCCATGAAAATACATGCCCTCGGCCATTGGGCGCCCCGGCCCTCCACACCCCTTCTCTTGACCCTTGCTCATCCCTCCCTCCGCTATAGGCACATTCATCATTAACGGTCTGCCATGCCCATGCAGCTACACGCATGTTATCCACTGATATACTACACCGACAGGCACACTCAGACTGGCATATACACAATGAGATCGATGTTTCTTTTTCTCTTTTCTCTTGTTCCTCTTGCTTAGGTTATTTTACTTTGTTCACATACACGATTTAATGGAGAAATTGCTCTGTGGAACAATGGCAGATTCCCCTTTGGTTCTCCTGATTTACTTGACCATTTGTAAATGTACGACGCTGCAGAACGATGCAACAGCACGGTCAACAAGGTGGACTTTTTTGCTTCCTAGTTCAGTTTCCCTGAACCCCGTCTTCGCCATTTAAACCACTGTCATTTTGCAATGTCAATACTGGATTGTATCATCAGGTGGATGCTAATGTTACTATTTTGTCAAAATCAATAAAAATTATTTTTAGAAAAAAGGGTGGTTATGGGTTTTTGGTTGGTAAGGTATTTCCTAGTGTTTAGGGTGGGTATGGGTTTTGGGTGACAAGGGATTTTTTGGGGTTTAGGGTGGGTATGGGTTTTTGGCTGGTAAGGCACTTTTAGGGCTTAGCATTTGTATGGGTTCCTGGGTGGCAAAGGATTTTTTAGGGTTTAGGGTGCGATGGGTTTTTGTGTGGTAAGGTATTTTTTAGGATTGAGGGAGTATTAATGGTTTTTGGGTGGCAAAGGAATTTTTGGGTTCAGGGTGGGTATGGGTTTTTGGGTGATAATTGATTTTTTAGGGTTTAAGGTGAGAATAGGTTTTGGTTGGCAAGGGAACTTTTAGGTTTCAGGATGGGTAAGGGTTTTTGGGTGGTAATGAATTTTTTAGGGTTTAGCGTTTGTATAGGTTTCTGGGTGGCAAGGAATTTTGGTAGGAGTTAGAGTGGGTATGGATTTTTGGGTGGCAAGGGAATTTTTAGTGTTAGGGTGGGTATGGGTTTTTGGGTTTTAAGGGATATTTTAGGGTTTAAGGTGGGAATGGGTTTTGGGTGGCAGGGAACTTTAAAGGTTTAGGGTGGTAATGGGTTTTTGGGTGGCAATTGATTTATTAGGGTTTATGGTGGGTATGGGTTTCTGTGTGGTAAGGTATTTTTTAGGGGTTAGCATTTGTATGGGTTTTTTGGGTGGCAAAGGATTTTTTAGGGTTTAGGGTGGGTATGGGTTTTTTGGTGGTAAGATATTTTTTAGGGTTTGGAGTGGGTATGGGTGGCACTGGCAAAGGAACCTTTGGGGTTTAGGATGGGTATGGATGTTTGGGTCGTAATACATTTTTTAGGTTTTAGCGTTTGTATGAGTATTTGGTTGGCAAAGGATTTTTTAGGGTTTAGGATGGGTATGGGTTTTCGGGTGATAAGGTATTTCTTAGGGTTTACTGTGGGTATGGGTTTTTGGGTGACAAGGGAATATTTAGGGTTTATAGTGGATATGGGTTTTTGGGTGGGAACAGATTTTTTACGGTTTAAGGTGGGAATGGGTTTTGGGTGGCAAAGGAACTTTTAGGGTTTAGGTTGGGTATGGGTTTTCTGGTAAAAAAGGATTTTTTTTAGGGTTTAGTGTTTATGTGGGTTTTTGGGTGGCAAGGGATTTTTTAGGTTTTAAGGTGGGAATGGGTTTTGGGTTGCAAGGGAACTTTTAGGGTTTAGGGTGGGTATTGGGTTTTGGGTGGTAATTAATTTTTTAGGGTTTAGCGTTTGTATAGTTTTTGGGGGGCAAGGGATTTTTTAGGGTTTGGGGGGTATGGGTTTTTGGGTGGTAAGGTATTTTTTAGGGTTTATGGTGCTTATGGGTTTTTGGGTGGCAAGGGAATTTTTGGGTTTCGGGTGGGAAGGGATTTTTTAGGGATTAAGGTGGGTATTGGTTTTTGGGTGGCAAGGGAATTTTGAGGTTTAGGGTGGGTGTGGGTTTTTGGGGGGAAGTGAAATTTTATAGTGTAGGGTAACCCTGGGCGGTGAACTCCGGTCTGCTCACGGAGTTTGCGGAGTTTTCTGCTCTCCACGTTATGTGGAAATCGCGGAATTCTGAAAAACTCCGCTTCGCTTCGCGTTGCGGAGCAGAGTTTTTTTCCTCGCTCTCATTCGTCAAAGTCAAGTTGGCGACCGCAAGCGAGGAAAATCAACCTCCCGGTGAGATTTTTCCTCGCTTGCGATCCGCAACATCAAGTTGGCGAGCACAAGCGTGGAAAATCAACATCCCAGCGAGATTTCTCAACGTGGGGGGTTCAGGTTTCTCATTGCGAGTGGTCGCGTATTCTCGCAGCCACTCGTGTTGAGAAACTGCCCGTTCACATTGAGCAAGCTGCAGCTCGAGTAAAAATCTACTCGAGCGGCAGAAAAGGAAAGCTTGCGCTATGCATGGTGCCGTTCGCAATGATTGCACAGTACGGACAAGCATCCAGCACTGGGCAATCACTGCGAATGGCATTTTTCTACTATACTCCACCGCTCGCGGAGCTTTGCGTAGTGCAACAGAGTTTTTTTGCACTTTGTGGTGTTCCACGTAGTGCAACTCCGCGAAATCCGCCCAGGGTGAGTGTAGGGTGGGTATGGGTTTTTGGGTGACAAGGAATTTTTAGCGTTTAGGGTGGGGTGTGTATTTGGCTGGTAAGGTATCTTTTTGTGTTTAGTGTGTTCATGTGTTTTTGGGTGGCAAGTGAATTTTTATGGTTTAGGGTAGTAATGGTTTTTTGGGTGGAAAGTGAAATTTTAGGGTTTACGGTGAATATGGACTTTTGGATGGCAAAGGAATTTTTAGGTTTTAGTGTGGGTATGGGTTTTTGGGTGGTAAGGGATTTTTCAGGTTTTAGGGTGGGTATGGGTTTTGGGTGTCAAAGTACCTTCAGAGTTTAGGGTCCATATTAGTTTTTGGGTAGTAATGATATTTTGATGTTTTAGTGTTTGATGAGGTTTTGGTTGGCAAAGGATTTTTTAGGGTTTAGGGTGGGTATGGGTTTTTGGGTGGTAAGGTATTTTCTAGGATTTAGGTGTATTATGGGTTTTTGGGTGGCAAAGGAATTTTTGGGTTTAGGGTGGGTATGGGCTTTTGGG
This sequence comes from Calotriton arnoldi, assembly GCA_963921515.1. Taxonomy (NCBI): domain Eukaryota; kingdom Metazoa; phylum Chordata; class Amphibia; order Caudata; family Salamandridae; genus Calotriton; species Calotriton arnoldi. The sequence goes on from CAWUFW010017439.1 coordinate 245,065, forward strand.
TGGTAATGGATTTTGTAGGGTTTAAGGTGAGAATGGGTTTTGGCTGACAAGAGAACTTTTAGGTTTCAGGGTGGTTAAGGGTTTTTGGGTGGTAATGAATTTTTTAGGATTTTAGCGTTTGTATGGTTTTCTGGGTGGCAAGGTATTTTTGTAGGGTTTAGGGTGGGTATGGATTTTTGGGTGACAAGGGAATTTTTAGGGTTAGGGTGGGTATGGGTTTTTGGGTTGTAAAGGATATTTTTGGGTTTAAGGTGGGAATGGGTTTTGGGTGGCAGGGAACTTTTAGGGTTTAGGGTGGGCATGGGTTTTTGGGTGGCAAGGAATGTTTAATGTTTAGGGTGGGTATGGGTTTTTGGGTTGTAAGGTATTTTTAGGGTCTAAGGTGGGTATGGGTTTTATAAGTGGCAAGGGAATTTGTAGTGTTTAGGGTGGGTGTGAGATTTTCGGTGGCAATGAATTTTGTAGGGTTTACCGTGGGTATGGGTTTTTGGTTGGCAAGGGAATGGTTAAGCTTTAGGTTAGGTGTGGGTTTTTGGGGGCAAGGGAAATTTTATGCTGTAGGGTGGGTATGGGTTTTTCGGTGACAAGGAAATTTTGGGGGTTTAGGGTGGGGTGTGTATTTGGCTGGTAAGTTATTTTTTAGGGTTTAGTGTGTGCATGTGTTTTTGGGTGGCAAGTGAATTTTTAAGGTTTAGGGTGGTTATGGGTTTTTGGTTGGTAAGGTATTTTTAGGGTTTAGGGTGGGTATGGGCTTTTGGGTGGCCAGATAATTTTTAGTTTTCAGGGTGTGTATGGAGTTTTGGGTACTAAGGGATTTTTTTAGGTTTTAGGGTGGGTGTGGGTTTTGGGTGGCAAGGAACCTTTTAGGATTTGGGGTGGGTATGGGTTTTTGGGTAGTAATGATTTTTTTAGGGTTTAGCATTTGTATGGGTTTTTGGGTTGCAAAGTATTTTTTAGTGTTTAGGGTGGGCATTGGTTTTTGAGTGGTAAGGATTTTTTAGGGTTTAGGGTATGTCTGGTTTTTTGGATGGCAAGGGTATTTTTGGGTTTAGGGTGGGTATGGGGTTTTGAGTGGTAAGGTATTTTTTAGGGTTTAAGGTGACATTGGGTTTTGGGTGGCAATGGGTCTTTTAGGGCTTAGGGTGGGTATGGTCAAATAGCTTTATTTCGATAACAAGTATCATAAAAGCATCAGCATTCTTACTATCCATCAATAAAAATACGAGTTATCTTTAAAACAATAATAATAAAAATATGCAAATCCATCAGAACATAATAGGTTGTCACATTGTCATATCAATAACAGTAACAAACTATATCAAACAGGTCCTTAATTCGAAAAATAAAATTGATTTGGTTCCTTCCTTAAATACTAAAATAGGACATTTACATTTAAACTAGTTATTTAAAGTGATGGTGCAATATAATTTATACAAGCTGTTTATGCTGCAATAAAAGATGGGATAAAGCCATGATGTTTCATCAAACCGCCCTGCGTAGGGATTTATGCCTGACTATCCAGACGCAGCTTAGATACTTGGCCACGCCACAAGCAAAAGAGTTCTTGAATCAGACTTCAAAATACGCAAACCAGCACAATGGTCAGAAGTGCCCAGTTGTCTACAGATGGGTTTTAGCCATCTGGATCTTGCTGATTTGTGTGCTGGGCATGCAAACATGTGATGGGCCACACTCTCTTTCGATGCCTCACAACAGGGACAGCCCGCAATTGTCTGGTAGGGGGCTCCACTTTGCAGTTAATTCGCGGACCAAAAGTGAGCCTACCCTGAACTGTATGTAAAGCGCCCTATCTTGTGGTGTCTGGATGAAGTCTAGATATGGTTCCAAGCATATGTACTGCTTATGTAAATAAAAATCTTCTGTAAGCCTTCCTGCTTTGGAATTGCTGAGCTCCTGCATGTCAACCCAGGCCCAGTAAAATGTTTTAAGCTCAACCTTCCTGGGGGTTTTGACTTTCCCACGATTCCTTAAGGCCAAGGGTGATAAGTGATTTCTTAACATTATTTATCCAGCTGACTCTTTGATTACCATCTAGGTTCATTATCTCAGTGAGCGCAGCGGCATAGTTGGATAATTCAGCAGTCCGCCGTAGGCGGGCCCAGAAAAGCAGTGACCGCAGCCTAGCAATATCTCTAAATGAGCGTCTACCCATGTCACTCATCAGGGGTTTCAGTGGTACATTGCGGGGAAGCACCACTAGGTTTCTCAAAAACTTATGTTCAGATCTGTAGATTTCTTCTACATTGTCGAAACCCCATAGTTCGGCAATATAAAGGGCCGAACTGACTGCCTTTGCAGCATAAATCGTGAGAGCCGGGGCCACTGGTCTGCTCTGCGAAGAGCGATGTTCTCTGCCTAGTGCCCCAACCACACGTTTATGGTTCAAAAGCATTTTATCAATATGAGGTCTCCAATGCATTTTTTCAGAGAGTCGAATACCAAGGTAATCGAACCTACTAACTCTCTCCAGGCGGGTTCCATCTAAGGTGAGGTTATCTCTAAATGATCTATAGGGGTTAAATGTCATAAGCTTGGTCTTGGAAGTATTGATGACCAGCCCCTGGACTTGGATCCTGTCTGTTTTCTGTTCTTGGGACCCCCACCTCACTTGTGCGTAATTGCCCTCGTGTAATCGAATCAACAGGTTGAGGACCAATGGGGGATCCCCATCTCACCCAGTATTTGCCACAGCCGTTCACGGGGACCAGGTCAAAGGCAGTCTTTAAGTCAATAAAGGCAAGATAAAGGCTGCCCTTGCCAATCACGACTACCTTCCAATATAGGAGGAGCAGCCTGAATGCCTGGTCAACCGTCCCTGTGTTAGCCCTAAATCCCGCCTGATATTGAGAGAGGACGTTGAATTCTATGCAACAGCACCCTGCCAACTACTTTTTGAATAACAACAATCAAGCTGATTGGTCGGTAGTTGGCAGGGTCCTCCCTAGCACCCTTTTTAAAAATTGGTACCACCTCAGCACCCTTCCACGATTCAGGTACTGGGCATCCTTTAGCAATGGAATTGATTAAGAACATGATAAAACTTGCCCAATTATGGGGATCTGCAAGAAGAACATCCCCCGGTAGACCATCTGGTCCCGAAGCTTTGCTGGGACTATTCTCTTTATAGCTGCTTCTACTTCATTTAGTGAGAAGAGGTCACAAGTATTTGGAATGAAACGGGTGCTTAGTTGGTCATATGGCCCTTCTTTGTGAATTACATCTGTCCCAGAATAAAGTTTCCCAAAGTGATCATACCAATCTTGGCTTGTGATATGATTGGGAATTAGATCAGGGTCTTTTCTATCCGCACGTCTAACAATGTTCCAGAAAGAGTTGGCATCCCTAGCTATACTGGCGTCCTTTAGGTCCTGCCAGTGGGACTCATCCCACTTCAGCTTTGCATAAAGCAGAGCTGCTTTATATTCCTTTCTGGTGGTTTGGATCAGAGGACAATTTTTGCTAGAGCTAGGGCCTTTTTTTGTCTGCATTCCTTAGTGAACCATGTCTGACAGCTTTTTGGCGCGCACTTGGTTTGCTACAGTTATTTGCTGTTTGGAAGAAGGACCCTATCTGATCTATCGTTCTCATGTATAGTTCTGGGACCTTCTCCAGACCATCTATTTCACTAAGTGCCTCCTGTAATTCTAGAGTGTTCTCGCTCAGGACGTGCCTGATGCCGGCCATTTTTGATTCTTGGGCAACAACTTTAGGCCATTTGAGATATCTTCTACAGTTGGAAGGGACCACTTCTTTGGTCGTCATGGAGGAGCCTACACTATAAGCAGGGCAAGGGGGAAACCATGGGACCTTCATGGTCAGACAGAGTGGGTTATGATCACTATCGGTAGTAGGAACCACTTCCATGTCGGTCATGATTCTCCAAAGTCTAACGTCTATTAGGATGTAATCAATACGAGAGGGGCAGCTGACTCTATTGTATGTATTAGCCCCTATGGCATCTGATGAGGTTCTACCATTGGCAGCCCTCAGTCCGAATTCTAAGGTGAGTGCGTTAAGCTGAATTGTTACCTGAGACCATCTTTTAATAGGGGGTATATTTAGAAGTGGTACACCCCACCTTGAATCATCTTCCTCTACCCCCAACGTGTCCTCAGAGCTTAGAGGCTCAAATGTACAATTAAAGTCTCCTGCAACCATAACATAGGAATCAGACGGGCAACCAGATAACTCCTGTTCCAGAGATGTAACAATAGGTGAAGATTTACCCCTGGTGTCCCCCTTATATAGACATTGAACAACTCGAGAGTTTTGCCTCCTCTACTTCCCTTAATGGTAAGCCTCATTATATCTGGGCTCGCACATCGATGTTCGATAATTCTACAGCCCATGGCAATATTCACCCAAATAATAAGGACTCCCAAGGCTGCCCTCTCCCCATAGTAGTAGCTGGTATAAAAAAACAAGTGTATCCCGACTTATGGAGTGGGACTAGGCTCCATGTTTCCTGGAAAATACAGATGTCATGTCCCTCAATCAGATCATTCCAGTCAGGCAATAACAATTTGCTATGGAGCCCTGCAACATTCCAGGAAATGATCTTAAGCTGGGAGGGGGCCCGAATGGAAGCTATATCGCATAAAAGTGTTTGATGAATTAAAGGCATTGGGGCAGAGGATAAAGCAAAAGTATAAGTGAATATTATGACCCCTTGACCCCTCAAATTACAAACAGAATGGCTACTACGGTCAATAGATCCCGAACTAGTTGATGATTGTTCACGGTCACTGCATGATTGCATAGTGTTAGTAACACTTTGATTATTAGCTAGAGGGATAGATTGTGATTCCTGATGTAATTTGGAATCATATCGTAGTCAATCAATAGCTTCCAATGAGGTCCCCCTCCTGTGGGCAACATTGACACACTATCCTGTGCCCTAGCAGCAGAAATTGTTGGAAAGCGCCTAAACTGAATGGCTGAAGAGTCCGGAGGACAAGTCCGGTACTCTAATGCCAAAAGATTTTCAGCCAGATCGGGCATAATCAGGGTAAGTTCGATGCAGTCCAAAGATTGATTATAGGACGTGCATCTCCGTGCCCTGACTATGTCTTCCCTTATCAATGAGCGACATCCCCTGACATGGCGTATCCAATGTATGGACTTGTTTTTCAGAGAGTCTTCATTTTCGTAGCCACCTAATAAATCAAACTTTGGGACATTGACCATGAAGACTGTCCGCACTTGTACAGGGTGAAAAATGGATTGTTCACTCAATTGGAAGTGATCTTTAGTACACAAGCATGTAGTTGCTAGTGTGTTGTTAGATCTTCTGTGGTTTATAGTAGCTTGGGAATAAAGTTGCTTTTGCTGAATATTAGGCGTATTAGCTTGAGGGGGCCTACCTGTCTGGAGATGGGAACCATGGGGGCATGTCGGGGTAAGGCTATAGGAAGGGGAGACGGACCATTGCTTGTTGGGTCTCCTTGTTTGTGGGCAGTTGTAAGTGTCCGATGAGGATAGGAATTGGGCGGCAAACAAGCTGCTGAAATGTACGTTGTATTTTTTCGGGCTAACAAGTTAACAGTGGCCACAAGCTCCTCAATCATCAACTTCATCGTACCTATCTCCTCCCTGAGTGAATTAACAATCTGAAAAAAGCCTGGGGCGATGAAGCACAGGTTTCAGCTAACTCAGTGGGACTCTCAATAGGACTCGGAGTTAAAGGTTGGGGCACTGCTTCCCCAGAACAATTGGGCGCATCAGCCAGTGCTGCAAATCTATTTGAGCAAATAATAGAAGGCTCAAGATGGCCTGCAACATCATGAACTGAAGAATTAAGGGGCTGAGGAGGAATGTCTTCCAGCTGTCCCGACTCTGGGACCTAGTTGGGTGGCCTCACTACAACCTGCGGCATTTTTACGTGTGGATTTCTGAAACATTGGGGTACAATAGTTGGGCGGAAGGGGATAGTACTCTTTTCAAGCAAAGGATTAATGTTATCAATGGGGGCAGACAACTCGGCTCCTAATATCCCTTCGCATTCTGTGATGAGGGTATCAATTCTGTCCATCACACAATTGTTAGTAGTGTTCTTGAGGGCTTTTCTTGCCTTTTTCCCCTTGCCCGCCCCGCCAATAGGACCATTTGCCCCCCTGTTCCTTCCATAGTATTCCTTTTGCCCATTACTAGGCCTGCAATAGATGCTTAAGGTCAATACTTTCTAAAGGCCTGCCTGAAGCTATTTCCCTAAGAGAAAAATCTTATGATGAACAAAACGAATACAAGGATTTACAGGTGTAAAGTTAGTAAAGTGTCTTTAGTCTGCATGGGAATTTTCCAAGGAAACACACCCAGACACAACGATACCTAACCTGTTCCACACAACAGCCAACTATGGACAAAACTCGGGCTACACAATCAACTGGCATAAATCCGTGATATACAACCCAGGCATGTTAAACACGTGGCCCACACTCCCTGGAGATCTCCAGACTACAAACAGTGGGTTTATCGTCTTGGGAATCTACCTTACGATAGATAAAAACCTCTACTATCAGAGAAACATTAAACGCATACTTACGAACTTTAAGGAAGATGTGCAACGATGGAAATCACTCCCACTCACAATATTGGGCAGGGCCACCATGTTCAAAATGATTACACTACCACAATTTTTATATGCCCTACAAAACACATACTTCCCCTACCACAAATAATTTTCCGAGAGATAGCGGCTGAATTACATTCTTTCTTGTGGCTAGGAAACAGCCCAGGATTGCCCTTCATACTTTACAGCGCAATCAGTACAATGGGGAATATCCTTACCTGATATAGAAGCTTACTATTGGGCGGAACACCTAACACCAATCAATGAGTGGATACATTCACCAGGGGCCCACCCCACCTACAGGTTGGAGAGGGCAACCATGAGCGGCCGCACATTTCTGCACTATTTATATGGTGGCAAGGGAAGCTCCTCCTGGCCACTCAGGTTACCATAGAATCCTGGGGAAGAGCTACAAAGGCAATGGGGTGGGAACATAAACCGACCCTGTGGCACTGCACCTGGCTCAAAGAACTGCACAAACTGAAGGGTTTTGGAGGGTGGGATGACATAGGTATCTCCACGCTAGGAAATATTATCCACAATGGTATGTTCAAAAGCTTTGATGCTCTCAAGGCTGAATTCACACTGCACTCATCCAAGTTCCTCAAGTACGCACAGCTTAGACACGCTTGGCTAGCGGAAAATAGGGGTAACTCCCCATTGCCGGAATATGCTCCACTAGAGGGGAGACTGCTCCAGGAGTATATCACAACCAAGGCCGTCTAACTAACGTACAAGACCCTGAATAATAATGCTCCAGATAGACTGGGCAAGCTGTGGTCTACTTGGGAAGGTAATCTGGGCACGCTAGAAAACATAGACTGGGAGGCAGCTCTGATGAACCCCAGAGAGGTGGCGATTAAATCACGACTTCGCCTCATACAATATAAAATACTGCATAGAACATATTATGGCCGGGTTCGATTACATAAAATGGGACGAGCAGATGATCCTAAATGCCAGAGATGTGGACACAGAGAAGGCGATTTTTACCATATTATCTGGGAGTGCGTCCGTATACAGGCCTACTGGGCAAAGATAACGCAGGAATTAGGCAAAATACTAGAAGCTACGGTACCCCAGATCCCAAATTTATACTATTGGGCATCTCATATGATGTTGATCTGGGTAGACCTCAATTAATCTTCCTTGCACTGGCGCTGGTAGTGGCAAAAAGAGAGGTGGCGAGGAAATGGGGAGTCACAGACACACCACTACTACAAGAATGGAGGGCAGGGATGGATATGTATATGGCAGCTGAAAGGGTCACATACAAAGCGAGGGGCTGCCCAAAGAAATTTCATAAGGTATGGGGCAAATGGAGGAAGTATTATGGTCTTGATGCAATAGTGGGGGATACTCAACTGGATCCTAATGGACGAGTTCTCCCAGACACTTCAATAACCTGATGATCCCTGGCTATTCAGGGGAGGGTAGCCCGAAGGAACTGTTTTAAATATGTGGTTACCGCATGTCTATGCTACAAAAGTGTATGTAAACTGTATGAAGATAACTTGCTTTGTATGCTGACTAATAACATCAGAGGCTGTATGACTGTAACTGAAGTTAGTTATGTTTTGATTTTTGTTTTTAAAATGATAATAAAAATATTTATAAAAAAATAAATGGGCTAAGGCCGGCTTCCAGAAGATCTCAGATTTCATAGGGATCGATAAGTGGCTGAACATTTCCGAAATATGCGAGCTAATTCCGAATGATTTCCTTCTTCTTGGGTCATTTAATATTCTTATCAGGTTCCTTAACAATCTGGATCTGATACAGATTATTGAACGTTAAAATATGGCATGTGCTCTTTTCGAAGAAATCACAGTCAGGAAACCAGGGGAGTGGAATTTTTTATTTTAGCCCTTATCAGGGGTTTGTATCTCTCTGAGAAAGCAATAACAAAATGGGAAAAACATGAAGGTTTGGATGTTACAGCGAGTATGTGGTCCGAATTAAATAAACTTAACTTTACAACATTAAAGGGAGCAAATTGGCGCCGGATGCTATTCTTCAGCAAATGGCTTCTATCTAGAACCCCACAGTTTTTATCCAAGGTTTACCCCAGCCAATCCGGTCAGTGTTTTCGCTGCTTAAATCATTCGATAGCCAATTGGACGCATATTATATCACAGTGCCCTTGAATTCAGGGGTTCTGGAATGAGATTTTTCGTCATCTGTAGGCTGAATGTTTCATCATATTAGATTACAATAATTGGCTGAAAGTCCTTGGTTATGACCCTTCTTTACATCTCTCTGTTAACTTGGTTGGATTACTTTATATTGTAATGGCGGTTGCCAGGTCACTCCTGCTTCAGAGATGGTGATCAGACCTGGTACCAACAAAATGTGAATGGGTTCTGAAAATGAAACAGGTTAGGAATAGTGAGCGCTTGTATGCATTACGAATTGGAGGGGTTAAAAGTTTGAAAAAGTCTGGGCGGCCCATTTCGACTGAAATTTAAATAAGAGCTTACATTTTTAAAGGTTGTCCTAATATGCAGAAAGTTTAACGAATGTTGTATGTGTTGACATATTTGTATACTCGTTTGCACTTTTATCGCACTGTACACACCTTTTTTACAGCACTTTATTGCACTATAGACACTTTAGCTTCCCCTTTTTAAAAAATGGTTTAAGTCAACAGGACAAAAATATTAATTATGACCTATATGTTGATATTTTTGCATAATTTATTGGACCTAATGCACTATAGACACCTTAGCTCGTTCTAGATCTGACAGGTGACGTTGCATTTGATTTTTAGTATGTCAAAACACCATTAGTTGCCTTAATTTCAACAATACTTTCAGCTTTACCCGGACTTATAGTTTACTGCTTTATGCACATTTTAGTGATAACCTGGTTATTGATGTAAGAATACTGTATCTGATCTCTAATGTCTTGTCTAGTTAAAGGTTATTTTTTTTCCTCTTGATTATGTAACCTGTTTTCATTTTTTTTATTTTTTTTTATTCACCATCAATTATGTACAAATTAACACAAATATATCCATAGAAAAAACAAGCAAAAGCAAACAGAAATACAGTGCATTCCAAATGGATAGGTCTTAAAAAAGAAAAATAAAGAAAATTATAGCACCATTTACAGACATATACACATTATTAGGACATGAAAATCAAAAGGATTTTACTCCAATAGGTTTAACTCATTGAATTGTACCGGAAGTGAGCTCATTTCTTATTTTCCAATCTATAACAGGGGCCCAAATAAGTTTCCCTAGTTTCCTAGCCTTCCACCCTTTCTTCTCATACAGTCCCTTTTCCAAGTTATACATAGCTAAGAGTCTTGAAAGCCATTGTTGAAATGTGGGGGTTAGGGTCCACCCAAGCGGAAGATACACACATTCTGACCACCGCCATGGCAAGGAATATAAATTCACGGTGATCTAAGACCGTTCCATGCCGAGCCACACCAAGTACCATCAGCTCTGCAGTGAGTTTTATTTGGATCCTCAGAATTCGCCCAAAAAATTGTTGTATAGCACTCTTAAGGGATTCCAATGCCGGGCAAGAGGCAAACATATGAACTATAACTGCGTCATCGCCCTGGCAGCGGGGGCAAAGAGTACCCTCCTTCCCCCCATTGAGCAATCTTAGCTGGGTTGTAATAAAGTGAAAAAATCATTTTTAAATGTTGGGCTTGGAGGCTCGCTACTCTTAAGACCGTATTGCCAAGCTTAAGTGACACCATAAACTCCTCCCCTTCAACATTCAGCTTCCGCTGCCATTTCTCAGAGTGTTTGTCTAAGTCATCGCCCTGTAGTTCTGTCAGCTCCCTGTAAATCTGGGTAATAGTACACCCATCTGGGTTTCGAACTGCTTCCATAACTGGATCTCTAGCAAAGGCTTTCTCTCCCCTTCTTCCGTGAGATAGATGAACAAATCTGGAGGAATTAAAAAAACTCCCTGCAATCAAGGTTATAAAGAATTTGGGCTTTTTCAAATGTGATTATTCCATCTGAGTCATAAAGATCCCCCATTGTCTTCACCCCCAAAGCGTCCCAATGCCGCATAATTCCGTCGTGAAAAATTTCGGGGAGAGATGGGTTCCCAAACAGAGCAGTATAATAATTCATTCTTCCTAGCCCCAGCTTATTTTTAAAACCAGTCCAGACCGCAGCTGCTGCACCAAGGGTCTTAAATTTGACTTTTTATAGTAGCTGGCTTCGGTGAATCTCAAAAGCCAGTTATGGGCCTCTTTTTCTACCAATAGTTCGTATACGTCCGGAGGAGCCTCATTCCTCCAACGATCAGTGACCTTTCCTCCCAATAACTCCTTGGATGTATTGGATCACTGTGGCCCAATAGTATGTTTTTAAATCCGGGACTGCCCAGCCCCCCTTTCCCTGCATAAGGTCATGTATCTGAGCGCTCTTCTTGTTTTTCCTTGAGCCCAAATAAAGCGATTAATCAGCCTATCCATTTCTTTAAACCAGTGGTTCTCAAATTTCAAGGGTATCGTTCTAAATAGATACAAGACTTTTGGTAGGACCAGCATCTTAATAATATTACAAAGTCCCACAATCGAGAGATGTAAATTATTAAGTCTATCAAAGTCTTTCTTAGCTTTTTGAATCACAGGGGCAAGATTTTTTTCAACAACTTTGCTTAAATCTGATGTTGTGATAACCCCAAGATAGGTGGCAGATTCAATCACCCGTGAATTGGGCATAGAAATTCTGCCATTTGCTACAATTTGTGTCTTTTCCCTGTTAAGCCTATAGCCTAGATCCCTCCAAAGCATTCTGCCTCCTGCTCTATCTCCATTAAGGCCCCAGATGGATTTGCGGTGGTTATTGCCAGATAATCTGCGTAACCCAAAATCTTAGTGTCGAATCCATTCAATCGTATAGGGAGAATTCCCTTATGTGCCTCAATTTTCCTGATCAGGGGGTCATTATAAAATGCAAATAGGAGGGGAGAGCATGGACACCCCTGTCTTGTCCCCCGTGTGATATCAATCGGGTCACTTTGCCCCCCATCAACCGGAGTCGAATCTTGGGGCTCCTATAAAGTGTTTGAATTGCTTTAACACATCCCTTTCCAACCCCCACATTCTCAAGTACGGCCCAAAGATAGCCTCACGAGACCCTATTGAACGCCTTCTCTGCATCTAGCAGGATAAGCGCCATAGGATCTTGCATGACAGAGGTACCATCAAACAGAGTAAAAACCCTGCGAATATGTTCAGCTGTGCCTCTGCCTGGGATAAACCCGTGCTGGCGGGGCGAGATCACCTTCCCAATCATGGTACTTAAACGATTCGCTAGGATTTTGGAAAAGATTTTTGCGTCACTATTCATTAAACTAATTGGTCTATAAGAGCCAGGTTCGTCAAGGGGTTTTCCTTTCTTTAAAAAAATAATCATGCTAGCCTCCGCCCATGACTCTGGAGGTGCTTCCCCTTTCTGTGCTTGGTGCATTACAAAACTTAAATCATCCCTCAAAAGTGAAAAAAAACCTTATAACATTCTAATGGGATTTGGTCCGGACTTACTGCCTTGCCAGATGACAGTTCCATGAGGGCTTTTTGAATTTCTTCATCTGAAAATGTATCCTCTAGAGCCTTTGAGTCTTCTAGTGGCAATGTCTCAACAGTGAGCGATGTTAAATAATCTTTTATGTTCTTGGCCTCGCTATGCCCATCTTGCCTATATAGCTTCCCATAATAACTTTGAAAAACTGTACGTATCTCACTGGGCATTATAACTACTTCCCCCTTTGAATTTTTAATCTCTAAGATGTCTCCTGCAGTAATTTTCTGTTTAGTCCTTGCCGCTAACATATGCCCAACTTGTTCGCTATATTCATAGCAAGATTGCCTCCAAGCCAAGAATTTTCCGCTACTCTGGCTGCCATGTTTTCTCCTGCTGTAGCCTTTGCCAACGCCAGTTTCTGGAGGATCTCATCTGTATTTGAGCCATTGGCAATAGCCCTGACCAGCTCTTCTTCTAGGTCTGATATTGTACTATACATGGACCTTACGTCTTGTTTCATTTTTTATTCCGGTTCAGCGAGTAACTCAGAGTTTCCCCTCTGATTCCAGCCTTTAAAGCGTCCCAAACTATCCCATACCCAGCGCTACCCCTGTTAACCTCTAGGAACTCCCCAGCCATTTGCTCATATGTAGAACATATTTCGGATCATGCAACAGGGCTCGCTCAAAAGTCCAGGTGAGCTCAGGCACCCCCCCACAGTGCTTTGAACCCCCAAAACTAAGGGATTGTGGTCAGAGATAACCCGGGGAAATTTCTTGATGGTACAGGTGGGAAGGAGAGAGGATGAGACCAGAAAATAGTCTAGTCGGGCTACGGCTCTGTGTGGAGCCGAATAATATGTACTGCCCCCTCCTGTGGCTTTAGTTGCACCCAGGCATCCGCAAGCCCGTTATCCTCCATCATTTGAATAAGGGCCTTATGTACTTTTTTTTTCCGGCCTATATATTTGCTTGGGTTTGCCTTCCAAAGCCCCCCCATACCATTTATATTGAGATCGCCACATACGATGAGTGTCAGGGGCCATTTAGCCAATTCAAAGTTTAGAAATTCAAATATTTCAGGATCATCCCCTGTTGACCCATAAACTGAGCAAAGCGTAAAGCTCAATCCCTGTTCTTGGCCTTCAACAATTGCCCATCGACCTAGCCTATCAGACAAACATGATTTAAACACAACCCCCCTTCCGTGCCACAATCGCTACCCCTCGTGTCCTGGTCGCCTGTGTGGTGTGAGCTATTAGTTAAAATCCCAAATGTTCTAAAAGAATTTTGGGCGTCCCTTCAATGTGCGTCTCTTGTATACAGACTATGTCAGCGTGTAGTTCCTTAAGCTGTTCCTTAGCTATCCTGCGTTTAGCAGCATCATTCAACCCGCATATGTTGATTGTTGCTATACGCATATAACAAATAGGTTACCAGCCTGTCCCCTCAATCCTTCCTTTCCCTTTTCTGTTTGTTGCCACCCCTCGATAGCTTCCTCATATGATGGTGTTAGTTTTTGTTTTCCTCTCCCCCCAGCCCTCCCACCCGTAAGCATCCGCTTGCCGCCATTCTGTTTTCAACTGACTTTTTATGATCACTAGGGCTGTTGCGGAAGGTTTTATTATTGGATATCTGCATTGTGTTATTTGGATGAATCTGTAAATTCTTGATGGATCTCAATTTAAAAAAAAAAAAAACTTTCCCTACTGTTGCACTTACAGGAGTGGGAATAGTAATTTTTACCCCTCCCCTATCCAACACTTTCCCTACTGTTGCACTCACTGGAGTGGTAATAGTTATTTTTACCCCTCCACTATTCAACACTTTACCTACTGTTGCACTCACTGAAGTGGAAAATTTAAGTTTAAAGTCTTTAAATAGTTTAATGTATTAATTTATAATATAATGTTTTTTTATTCGATTTTATGTTATTGGTGTATGTATATATATATATATATTTATTTGTAAATTTTCATACATACAATTATAAAATAAATTAAAATTAATAGTTTATTAATTGTTTTAAAGTAAATATATATATATTACATTTTATATACGTATGTTTAAATTTTTTAATTACATTTATTTTTTATATTTGTTAAAATGTATATCAAATCTAATTTATTTTTTTAAGTTAATTTTATCATTTAATATATTTAATAATATTTTTATGCATATATTAAAATTGATATTTTGTATCAACTACATTTTTCACATCGATATTTTTCTCTATATATTTTTGTCCTTACCGTTATAAATATAGGATGTTGATATTTATAACTCAATATTTGTGTATGGGGATATTTTGGGGGTCGATATTCTATCAGTGAACCGTTTTTGATTGAGTGAACAGGTAGTGCCTGGGTGATTAGATAAGTACATGGGTAGTGCCTGGATAATTCAATGAGTGCATCAGTAGTGCCTGGCTAATTAGATGAGTGCATGAATAGTGTCTGAGTGATTGCATGAGTCCATTGTTAAAGCTTGAGTGATTGGATGAAAGCAAGTGTACTGCTGGGGTGATTGTATTAGTGCAAGAGTATTGCCTCAGTAATTGGATGAGCGCGAGGGTACTGGATGTGTGATAGGATCACTGCAGTGGTGCTGCCTGCATAATTGGATGAGTGCATGAGTAGTGTCTGAGTGTTTGGATGAGTGCATGGGTTGTGCCTCAGTATCTGTATGAGTGCATGGGTTGTAAGTGGGTGTTTGGATGAGTACATAGGTACAACCTTGGTGATTGTATAAGTGAATCGCTAGTGCCTGGGTGATTGGATGAATGCATGGGTAGTGCCTGCGTAGTTCAATGAGTACATAATTAGTGCCTGCGTGATTGAAAGGGTGCATGTGTGACACCTGGGTGATTGAATAAGTACGTGGATAGTGTATGAGTGATTCGATGACTGCCTGAGTAGTGGCTGGGTGATTGGGTGACTGTGAAAGTACTTCCATTGCTGTTAGATACATAACAGTTGTGATTATATCTGTGACTCATTGTTTAAGTCCTTCTGTCAGTATCAAACTACCTGTTTTAGTGTATCTATTCTTTTCTACTGAGCTATGTGTGAGTGAAATCTAGATATCACACTTGATATATAATTGGATACATGGCTCTCTAGGAGCATAGATTGCTCTGTTAGTCAGTGTACACATGCATCAGTAAGTTTATAAAACTGAAAACAACAATTCTCACTTTTTCTAAGCACAAAACCTTTTCTTAATGACATACCTACATCATTGCTCAAATATTTATTGCGTGTTTAAAAGATATATTTAGCATTTCTCAAAAGAAAAGTTACACGCCAAGTGAAGCTAGCACAAGAACTTTCAAGCGACATTCTGCATTATTAACCCTCCTCAATTTTAAACAGAGCATGTTTAAAGAAATGCACCACCCTCCCCATATACATGAAATTTTTAACAACCTTAAAGAACATAGATCGCCATGTAAACATATGTGTGATTTCATAATAGATATAGACCTTCAGGTCATCTTTCCAAAAATATATAGTTCTCTGCATCTTTAAGTAAACTCAAGAGTCTCATTGCACATATAACTATCTGCAACCACAAAAACAAAATCTCACCATCTAAGCATATGCAAACCGGTCATATAAGTTAAAAACCACATTGACAAACACTTCCCTATACATACCTAACAAATATTACTACTTTATAATTCATATACAGGTGCAGGACATTTTCTTATCTTTTATTTGTTACTACGCTACTCCGGTTTAATAATGTGACTAAAAGTACTACAACTCCCAAAACGCAAATAACATAAATGCATCTATTCTGCACAAGATGCTTAGACATTTAAAAATTCTTAATTTTAAATACATTTCTTATTGTAACTTTCAACTATTCTATACTGTTGTTTTTCTAGTACACAATGGAATAAAGGGGCACTAATTCATTTTCCTCTTACTTCCCAAAACATTCGGTACTAACATCTTAAACACATACCATCTGCCAGATACAGTTCGCCTGATAATTTTCATATCACTGTGATTCACTTTTTTTATCAAACTCCCATAAACATCTTAATTTCTATAGATTTTTTTTCAAATGATTAAAATGTTATGTACATACCAGTGAACTGAGTTTGTAGATTATTTTGTTGTTTTTTCTCTTTTGCATAGTTTTGACACTGGGGGAGTGGCCTCTGATGACCTCTCAATAAACCAGCTGTGTGGGTCTTACTGGAGGTAAAAGAAGGGCTAGTAGGACCCCAAGGACGCACAAGAGCCAAGGGGACTTCATCCCTCAACTAGTCGTGCACCAGGAGACGCATTTGCATGGTGGTGGAGAAAGGGGGTGTGGCCACCAAACACCTCTCAGCAAACCCACTGTGTGGTAACAGGAGGGATAGTTGGTCCCCAAGGACCCTCAATAGCCAAGGGATTTAATCTCCCTACTAGTAGTGCACCACGAGACTCGTTTGCAGACTGGTGGAGAAAGGGGACATGGCCTCCTACGATGTCTCAGCAATCCACTGTGTGGAACTTACTGGAGGTAACAGGAGGAATAGTTGGCCCCAAGGACGTCCTTGGGGGCCAACCACCCTCATGTTGCCTCCAGTAAGTCCCACACAGCGGGATTGGTAAGAGGTGTTCAGAGGACATGCCCTCTTTCTCCACTACTCTGCAAACGTGGCTCGTGGTGCACTACTGATTGAGGGATGAAACCCACTTTACTCCTGAGGGACTTTGGGGACCAAGAAGCGCTCCTGGTACCTCC
>CAWUFW010017440.1:0-261879 GCA_963921515.1 Calotriton arnoldi
GATGATGGACGGAGTGTTGAACATTGCAAGCACTCACCCCCAGTCAACTGATCTGGGTTTAATCCATCATCATTCTTTAGTTCACTCCCGCCACCCCAGTTCAGCCATGGCCATATGCAAATCAGTCTGACCCTGTGCCTCATGGGAACAGTCCAGCCCGAACTGACAAGCCATGTCTTCCCTGGACTGGAAACAAGCATCCTGGGACCGGTTTCGGGCTCACAGCCCTCATCAGCCAGGCTATCTTGAATCCAGTGGCAAAGTGAGCAAGGGACCCACGTCTGGGCATACCCTGCCAACTTAGGGCGAACAAAGCAAAACCAAAGGGGATGATGGACGGAGTGTTGAACATTGCAAGCACTCACCCCCAGTCAACTGATCTGGGTTTAATCCATCATCATTCTTTAGCTCACTCCGCCACCCCAGTTCAGACATGGCCATATGCAAATCAGTCTGACCCTGTGCCTCATGGGAACAGTCCAGCCCGAACTGCCAAGCCATGTCTTCCCTGGACCGGAAACAAGCATCCTGGGACCGGTTTCGGGCTCACAGCCCTCATCATCTGTAAGATAAACCTAATTTCCCTCGGAAATCACAATACATAGAGGAATCTCATTCATACACTACTTACACTCCAGATCATTCAAATCACTCCCAAAACTTAAAACATGTACATGGTCTCTCTATAATAAACCCAAAATCTGATGTAGCGTTATCACAATTTTATTTTGTACGATTTGTAAAAACAGATAAATTTCATATAAAAATGTATTCATAAAAAGTATACATAAAAACATTCATGTGGTAAATACAAATCACCTAAATTTTTATCACAGAAAATACTATCTAAATTTAAAACATCCCCGTAAAACTCTCTCAAAGTGAAAGTGAAAACCCAAGGAGGCACAATGATATTCACTGTTGCTAGCATAGATCCAACACTGTGCTTAATAAACAGAAAAAACTGGTGAGAATCTTGGTCTTATCCAAGTTAATCTGATTTGTTGGATTCCCAGAAAAGACTAGCGTCGACGCGTTTCGGTGGTATAAACAATCCTATACAAAACCACCTTCTTCAGGACTCAACAATAATGTGGGTTTGTTCTTGTGGAAAGGAGATTGTTATCTGCATAGACGAAAAGAGAAAATATATATATTGCATCAATGTTTCCCTTTCTGTAATCCAATGCAGTTTTCATTGTAACTTAACTTATATCACACATGCTGTATATATTGAGATCCTCCTGTACATTATAAAACTGATCATATTAACATATTGTAAGCATATTGTAAGCATATTATAAACATACCTACTAGTACGCTACATCACGATTTTGTTTTTACCCAGGAAAACACCCTGATTTATCAAAAGAAAGGGGGAACTACATAATCTAGCACTCATGTCTCGCTTTCTCCATCCACACACTCTCAATGCTCACCTTAGCCAAGCTGTACTCGTTTCCTCACTTAAAATGGGAAATATAGAGAAAACGGCTTCGTTTATGTAAATCTGCCGATACTCCTAATCCTGAGCGTATTTTCAGGCTCGGAACATTTTGGCCATTGCTGTGTGCCAAAAATAAAGGAACAAAAATAAGAATAAGGGAGGGGTTTCTTGTACTTATTGCGTTATTATTCTAATATTTCTAAGAACAAGACCAGTTTATCTTACATGATTCTCTCCCCCCCATTTTCACTCTTTACCTTGTATATTAAAGAGATCCTGACTTCACTTCTTGTTTATGATCGTGCTGTCCTTCCAGTGTTCAATGTAGTGGCTTATTATCGTGGACCTTAAAAGATAATATATCTTAATCATTTCCTGTTATTCTATTTAAAGCCTATGTGACTGGTTATTTGTCTCTTATTTTAAATGCGTCATGGCTTACCTCACTTAATAGAGGATCTTCCCACAAGCACTGATAGGGAAATTCATTATATGGGGGTCCACGCTTCTTGTAAAGTTGTCCTCCCCAGGCCGTATGTCTTTATTGCCTGTTGTTTCAAGCCGCCATACGAAGTCGGCTAATAGTAGATCCTAAGGGATATAATGATGACATTCACTATGCTGTTTTAGTTACTCAGGCTCGTGGCATAAATTTAACTAACCATAGCTGAGTTTTATTTACATTAGGCATGTCCTGCTAGTTGCCCTGTATTTAGTTGGATTTATTTGGAAGGGGCCATTTCTTATGAGGAGTTAAGGCAACCCGAATTTATATGAGGGTGTCCCTTGTTCCATTGGTCCCTCTTGTATATAACACGATGGCCCTTAACTAGCTTGAACGTGGGGTGCAAAGATTCTTTTACAGCTCCCACTCTTTTCCCTGGCCTTGTGGTACCATCGTGTCCTCCCTGTACTAAAATCTAAACGGTAGCAAGATGCATTCGTGCTTACATCGTATCTTGACTACCTCTTACTGGATTGTATTTGTCTTTGGCCGGTCTTACTAGTTAGGTTTTAAGCAACAAGTAGAAACAAAATTAAACCATAATCAGATACCGGTATTAGATGAACTTCATTTATTTTCTAATGGCTAACTCTTTAACACACTAGAAGATGGCCACCAGTCATGTGTACTAGAAAGCTAAGGGAGACTGAAAAATGATGCCGCATTAACTAGCGCGATGCGTTTCAAATGAAATTAACCTCGGCACATATTACAAGATGGCGCTTAGACATGCGCAGACTGTGTGGGGAAGGTTACCGGGTAATTAATGTAACTCATGCCACCTGAGTGTACCCAGCCAATAAAAGGGACTCCGGGCCGTCCAGTACAGACATACAGAAAACAAGGACGTACCGGGACCCGTGAGACACGAGGTAAGCGCTATTGTACTTCGCTATCGGTGAAATTTCTACAATGGGACGATATTAGGACATCAGAAGGTTAGGTAAAGGGGTGTGATCTGCAAAAGAATCCCCGTACCTCATTTCTAGTGATGTAAGGGTTTCTGGGCCATGCACAAGATTGACTAAGGGAACAAAGGGATACCTTTAGATAACTTCTTGTTGCTTAAAACCTAACTAGTAAGACCGGCCAAAGACAAATACAATCCAGTAAGAGGTAGTCAAGATACGATGTAAGCACGAATGCATCTTGCTACCGTTTAGATTTTAGTACAGGGAGGACACGATGGTACCACAAGGCCAGGGAAAAGAGTGGGAGCTGTAAAAGAATCTTTGCACCCCACGTTCAAGCTAGTTAAGGGCCATCGTGTTATATACAAGAGGGACCAATGGAACAAGGGGACACCCTCATATAAATTCGGGTTGCCTTAACTCCTCATAAGAAATGGCCCCTTCCAAATAAATCCAACTAAATACAGGGCAACTAGCAGGACATGCCTAATGTAAATAAAACTCAGCTATGGTTAGTTAAATTTATGCCACGAGCCTGAGTAACTAAAACAGCATAGTGAATGTCATCATTATATCCCTTAGGATCTACTATTAGCCGACTTCGTATGGCGGCTTGAAACAACAGGCAATAAAGACATACGGCCTGGGGGAGGACAACTTTACAAGAAACGTGGACCCCCCATATAATGAATTTCCCTATCAGTGCTTGTGGGAAGATCCTCTATTAAGTGAGGTAAGCCATGACGCATTTAAAATAAGAGACAAATAACCAGTCACATAGGCTTTAAATAGAATAACAGGAAATGATTAAGATATATTATCTTTTAAGGTCCACGATAATAAGCCACTACATTGAACACTGGAAGGACAGCACGATCATAAACAAGAAGTGAAGTCAGGATCTCTTTAATATACAAGGTAAAGAGTGAAAATGGGGGAGAGAATCATGTAAGATAAACTGGTCTTGTTCTTAGAAATATTAGAATAATAACGCAATAAGTACAAGAAACCCCTCCCTTATTCTTATTTTTGTTCCTTTATTTTTGGCACACAGCAATGGCCAAAATGTTCCGGGCCTGAAAATACGCCCAGGATTAGGAGTATCGGCAGATTTACATAAACGAAGCCGTTTTCTCTATATTTCCCATTTTAAGTGAGGAAACGAGTACAGCTTGGCTAAGGTGAGCATTGAGAGTGTGTGGATGGAGAAAACGAGACATGAGTGCTAGATTATGTAGTTCCCCCCTTTCTTTTGATAAATCAGGGTGTTTTCCTGGGTAAAAACAAAATTGTGATGTAGCGTACTAGTAGGTATGTTTATAATATGCTTACAATATGCTTACAATATGTTAATATGATCAGTTTTATAATGTACAGGAGGATCTCAATATATACAGCATGTGTGATATAAGTTAAGTTACAATGAAAACTGCATTGGATTACAGAAAGGGAAACATTGATGCAATATATATATTTTCTCTTTTCGTCTATGCAGATAACAATCTACTTTCCACAAGAACAAACCCACATTATTGTTGAGTCCTGAAGAAGGTGGTTTTGTATAGGATTGTTTATACCACCGAAACGCGTCGACGCTAGTCTTTTCTGGGAATCCAACAAATCAGATTAACTTGGATAAGACCAAGATTCTCACCAGTTTTTTCTGTTTATTAAGCACAGTGTTGGATCTATGCTAGCAACAGTGAATATCATTGTGCCTCCTTGGGTTTTCACTTTCACTTTGAGAGAGTTTTACGGGGATGTTTTTAATTTAGATAGTATTTTCTGTGATGAAAATTTAGGTGATTTGTATTTACCACATGAATGTTTTTATGTATACTTTTTATGAATACATTTTTATATGAAATTTATCTGTTTTTTACGAATCGTACAAAATAAAATTGTGATAACGCTACATCAGATTTTGGGTTTATTATAGAGAGACCTTGTACATGTTTTAAGTTTTGGGAGTGATTTGAATGATCTGGAGTGTAAGTAGTGTATGAATGAGATTCCTCTATATATTGTGATTTCCAAGGGAAATTAGGTTTATCTTACAGATTTTGAGTGCTCTGTTCCCTTGGATCGTAGAGCCACCTCTCTGGTTTTTTACAATCACAGCCCTCATCAGCCAGGCTATCTTGAATCCAGTGGCAAAGTGAGCAAGGGACCCACGTCTGGGCATACCCTGCCAACTTAGGGCGAACAAAGCAAAACCAAAGGGGATGATGGACGGAGTGTTGAACATTGCAAGCACTCACCCCCAGTCAACTGATCTGGGTTTAATCCATCATCATTCTTTAGCTCACGCCACCACCCCAGTTCAGACATGGCCATATGCAAATCAGTCTGACCCTGTGCCTCATGGGAACAGTCCAGCCCGAACTGCCAAGCCATGTCTTCCCTGGACCGGAAACAAGCATCCTGGGACAGGTTTCGGGCTCACAGCCCTCATCAGCCAGGCTATCTTGAATCCAGTGGCAAAGTGAGCAAGGGACCCACGTCTGGGCATACCCTACCAACTTAGGGCAAACAAAGCAAAACCAAAGGGGATGATGGAAGGAGTGCTGAACATTGCAAGCACTCACCCCCAGTCACCCCCGTCCATCATCCCCTTTGGTTTTGCTAAGTTCGCCCTAAGTTGGCATTCAGTTGACTGGGGGTGAGTGCTTGCAATGTTCAACACTCCGTCCATCATCCCCTTTGGTTTTGCCTTGTCATTCTTGTGTATGTGCAGGCATGTGGTAGACTATGACACCATTTTGAGTTGATGGGTGGTGTGGTATGTCTGTCTGTGTGTCATTGTAGGCCCATTTCTCCCTGTTTGTCTCCATTATTGTTTTGTGTGGATGCACTTCTTATATGTGTTGTGGTATGTTGTCTGTGCATTTTTCCTGACTAATGAGGTTGTGTACTCCTGTTGTGTCTGTGCTCCCATTGAATTTCCACTGTTTAACTGCACAGGTCTTGTATGTTATTGTAGTAGTTCTGTGTGTGTGTTTTGATTGTGTTCTGTGTTTGACTGTTGTTTTTGTGCGTACAGTGGTTCTGCCATCCCTGTGTGTGTGTGATGTTTGTGGATACGCCCCAGGGGGTGTGTTTGCTTGTCAGTGTATTGACTGGACATTATTGGCAAGCTTTTGTGTGTTTGTCACTGGTGTTGTGTGCTGCAGGTGTGATGGGTGTGGGGGTTGTGTGAAGGTTCATACTTGTGTTTGACAGTCATGGAGTGTTGCAATGGGCCCTGTGTGTTGTGCTGCTGACATACTCCTGTGATGTATTTGGATACAGATGTGTGGCTGATCAGTGTTAGACTTCATACCCTTCCTTTCATCCCTGTGCCTATACATGGGTTGCCTTGCTGTCTCCCTGAGTTGTTGCAGCGAGGTGACTGTGGTTGACTTCACTCACTGTGACTGCCGTGTGTGATTTGTTGGCCTGGGGTTGTTGTTATATGTTCCTTCCCTTGCATGTGATGTACACATGCTTGGAGTTCAGCTCCTTGCCATTCCATTTGTGTGCACTTCACTTTAGGTTTCCTATTTGTTGTCCTCCATTGCTGCTAGCATATGGTCTGTGTTTGTTGCTGTGTGTCAGTGTGGGGTATGTCTGTGTGACTTGGCAGGCTGTATGTCCATTAGAGTGTTTGTTCATTATCTGTGTGTGTTTGTTTTGTGCTTGGACTCAGTTTACTTGCCATGAGTGTGGTGTTGTTGTGGTGTGTGGGTTCCCCTGGCCCTGTGCTTCTACGCTGTGTGTTACTCTGCAGCCACACCTGATGAGGCTGTCTCCCTAGTTGTTTGTTGTGTGGTGCAGTGTGTGTGTTCACCTGGCTGGTTATTGGACATGTGGGAGCATAGGAGGGTCACATGGCATATCCTTTCATGTTGTGGGTGGGCCTAGTGTGTGGAGTGTGAAGGTGTTGCCCTGTGTACTTTGTGCACTGCCCATGCCTTGTGCTGGCCCTGCCTACTACATTGTGTGCATTTTTTAACGCAGATTCACCGCTGCGGTCACGTGAACTGAACATTATTTCGAGATCGTGGACATGGTGACCTGGATGAGGAGGGGTGAACTAGTGGCAGGTAGGACATGTGTGGCTACACCTGTGGTTGTGTTCCTGTCCCCACCAGGGTGTCTGGTGGGGACAGGAACCTTACATCAGCCATGGAGTTGTGGGTTGTGTTTGTGTGCCGAGTTGTGTGATCGCGTACCTGCGGCGGCGTCCGCCACGGTCCATGGCTTGCTGGAGGTGTATCATGTACAGCGCCGGGAAGACGTGTAGTGCCGGGTCCATGGCGGTCGGCTCCGGTATTCACTTTTGCGCTCGGCTGTTGTGCTTCCGCCTGCTCAGATTGGCCGGTTTCACCGCTGCGGTGTGCCTGGCTGTTTGGCGCATCCTAATTTGTACGGCGGGAGGGACGTCATTCCGCACGGCGGTGGCTCTCGATTGGTTAACTCCGCAGCGGTGGCGGGCGCGTTTTGATGGCGGTTCATGTCGCACTGCGGAGGTCGGAAAATGGGCTGTGTTTGACCATTGTAATATGGCGGACGTGTGCACTGCTGCTCACGGGCGGAAAACAGCGTTTTCTCCCACCGCCAGCATCGCGGAGGTGCATCCGCCAGTCATCGTAATGGGCCCCTAAGATAGAGCTTCCTGCCAAGTTTGGTGTAATTTCGTTCAATAGATTTTTTCTGTAGTCCATCTTAAAGAAGCCTATTGAAAATGCATGGGGATTTTGCGTTTTGGGACACCCCTTTTTTCTCAGCCCCTGCTTCGTGAATCACCCCAAAACTACCCTGAAGGGAGCTAAGGTAGGATAACTTTTATTGGGGAAAGTTTTGTGAAGATTCATCTAACAGGGCCAAAGTTATTGGCAGACCAAAAAATGCTCCATGTATGGAAAAGTAGACATAAATATGCCTACCTAATGGGGACCGCCACTAGGTATTAAAGATAGATAGATAGATAGATAGATAGATAGATAGATAACCCAAGGTGTTAGAGTGCTTTACAATAATACTGTTGCATTTTGTTATTCACATAGATAACACAGTCATAAATAATAATGAGTAAAAGAAAGAGCCCCAGTGAAAGACTGGGAAGGTGCCAAATAATGCTGAGATAGAATTGAAGGCCCAGGGTCACGAAGGATCATTGCAGACATGCCCAGATGTTCGAGTGCTCTCAGTAACAAACAGAGTATTACATCTTACACAAAGGTTGCAGTCAGAAATGTTGAGCATCAGAATAAAGGTTTATGCAGTATAAGGAAGGAGTCATACTATATCAAGTTAGAAAGATGATTCTCCGGTCATGTATTATTGTGGCACTTTGTACATTAGATGCGGAGGGAAGAATTTTTTTTGCAAAAATGTATTTAGAATAGAAGTTATTTCATTTCTGATTTAAAGATTGCCAATGATGTGGGAGTGTGTAGAATAGGTGCTTGAGAATTCCAGACTCTAGTTGCACTCTTTGAAAAGGACTGAGTCATATATTGTTCCCTCTAAAGGTTGTGGTCTCTAGAAGGAGAGTTTCAGCATTCCATGATGATCTAAACCCACACAACATCTTCTGCTTAGCAGCCAGGTACTGTGGAGTAGATGTGTCAAGGGGCTTGAGTGTGATGTAAGCTATTTTGTACACAGCTCTGGCTTCAGGCGGGAAGTCAGTGATGTGATAACTGTACCCATATATACAGTACAGTATAATCTAGCCACCATTGGCCTTGGCGGTGAACCAAGTAGAGGAGATCTTGTCCGCATCGTGTACAGCTAAATGTTTGAAAAACCTTTCAAACCCAACCCATTCCCCAAGTCTCTAAAGGCCCGAGGACCCCATCCCCCAGGACCGAAAGATAAAAGTGCAGGGGAGTGGGGCTTGCAGCAACCTCCCGGAGCCTGTAAAGGCCACGGGGACCCCATCCCCCTGGCCAAAACATAAATATAATAGAAGGAGGTGTGCAGCCCCCCTCCCAGTGCTTCCTAAAGCCTTGGGAACCCTATCCCTAGAGCCCAAATCTACTGTGGTTTAGAGGGCTTGAGTTATAGTTACTTTGGGTCATGAGATATAGTTACTAGAGATAACTATAGATGATGAATTCCTGTATTTTTATTCGTTCAAAACATTACGTTGTCACTGACATTTTCACCTAACTGTAACGTTACTTTAACCTTTGTTTTTTTCAGTGAATTTGCAAGGTTTTGTAATGTAAAGTAAGATGATATAATTACAGTTCCTAACTACAATGTCGCTTGAATCTATACTTTTTTCAGTGAATATATATATATGTGTGTGAGTATATAGATATATTCATACCTACATACATATAAATTCTATACATACATTTATATATCTTTATGTATATATATATATATATATATATATATATATATATATATATATATATATATATATATATATATATTCACTGAAAAAACCATAGGTTTCAGACACGTTATAGTTAGAAATTGGCATTTAAAAAACCTTTGAAATTCACTGAAAAAACCATAGGTTTTAGGGACAGTTATAGTTAGTTGGACATTTCACTCGTACAAAACCATAGAAATTCCCCCGTTATAGTTAGTTCAGCTAACTATAACTCGCGCCCCGCAATGCACTGCTGATGACGTCACATATTACATCACTCATGACATGGTCAGTGACATCACTGATGACATCACTGATGACATCTCAAATGACATCACTGATGACATCACTGATTACATCATCCAGTGACTGTGTGTTTCTGTAAAGTTTAAATATGTTTAATATATATAGGGAAAGGCGAATTGAAGAATGAGTGGGTGTATAAGTGTCTGAATGGATGATTTAGTACGTGAGTGACTGACTCTACAAGTGAGTGATTAAATGTATCTTACTGAATGCATGGGTTAGTGACTAAACTGTGTGAATGTCTGAATCCGTCTGTCTGTTGGTTTGTAAGCGGCTGCATGGCTTTCTGAATAGCTACATGAGAGTCTACATGGGTTATTGATTGATTGTCTGAGTATCTGTATGGGTGCCTGAGTGTTTGTGTGGGTGGGGTGTGTGTGACTCTGTGCATAGATGTGTGAGTTGGTGATTCACTGGGTGCATGGTTTCAAGAGTGCATCTGTGATGGACTGTATGGGTGGGTGAGTGTGTGTATGGGTGTGTTAGTGATTGAATGTATATCTCAGTGGTACATGTGTGAGTAACTACATATGTGAAAGGCAGTATATATGTGTGTTGGAGTATATAAATGGCTATAAGTGAGAGTGTGTGATTGTGAGAGTGGCTGTATGGATGAGTGTGTACTTGTATCAGTGATTGTATAAGAGCGTAAGAATGTGCTAGTATTTGTATGAGTAAGTGAGCTGGTGTGTGTATAACTGTATAGGTGAGTAAATGGGTGTGTGATTAAGTTTTTTGCATGACTGACTAGGTGTGTGAGTACCTCTATGGATGAGTGGCGGTGTGTGAGTGTTTATATAGGTGTATGAGTGCATATGATAGTCCTGTACTGAGTGACTAAGTATGAGTGACTGTACGGGTGAGTGAGTGGATGTGTGTGTAGACCTAAGAATCAGTGAGTTGGTATGTAGTTTTTGGTGTTGGAGTGTCTATGGTTTTGAGAATGGCAGTCTGTAATTTAGAGTGGGTGTATCAAAAGTTATATTAGGGTGTGAGAAGATGCATGAAATTATCACATGGATGATGTCATCAGTGATGTCATTTGAGATGTCATCAGTGATGTCATCAGTGATGTCACTGACCATGTCATGAGTGATGTAATATGTGACGTCATCAGCAGTGCATTGTGGGGCGCGAGTTATAGTTAGCTGAACTAACTATAACGGGGGAATTTCTATGGTTTTGTACGAGTGAAATGTCCAACTAACTATAACTGTCCCTAAAACCTATGGTTTTTTCAGTGAATTTCAAAGGTTTTTTAAATGCCAATTTCTAACTATAACGTGTCTGAAACCTATGGTTTTTTCAGTGAATTTCAAAGGTTTTTTAAATGCTAATTTCTAACTATAACGTGCCTGAAACCTATGATTTTTTAAGTGAATTTCAAAGGTTTTTTAAATGCTAGTTTCTAACTATGCCTACAGAGGTAGGACATGTGAAGAAAGAAGAAAAAACGCACAGAAAGAAGCAAAAGATGTGCAGAAAGAACCAACCGAGGAGCAGAAAGAGGCCTTGTTGCAAAATCATCCTGTGCCCACAACTTTTTCAGACGGGTACTGGTGGTAACTGACTCTGACTAACCAGAGCCAGTGCTATGCTAAAAGACACTTAGAATACAGTGAAAACACCTACATACACTAGGGAACACTATGCGTTGGGGTACCCCTGTGATTAGCATGACCTCCTCTGCAAGTCCCTAGTACATAATAGGGCAGGGGGATTAAAACTACCTCTTAAAACGCGCTACAGGGCGCGTTTGCACAGTGGTGAAGGGAGGGGGGCCTGAGGTGACATGTGTGCAAACGCACTCCGTGGCGCGTTTTAAGTTGCGGGATTAAGTCCCTTGAATTCTGAGGTTCCCTGGGGCCCAACTAGCCCCCCAGGTACCTACAGTTAGGACCACAGAGCTGAGTTGCAGAGAGGCGTTCCGAGGCCACGCACCTTTTTTCACCTCTCTGCAACGCAACTCTGTTGTGCTTACTGAAGGTACCTGGTGGGCTAGTTGGCCCCAGGGTCCCTCAGGATTCAAAGGGAATTAATTCCCCAACTTAAAACGCACCACAGGGCGTGTTTGCGCACATGTCACCTGAGGCCCGCCCCTCCCTTCACCACTGTGCAAACGCGCCCGTGGTGCGTTTTAAGTTGGGGGATTAGGTCACCTTGAATCCTGAGGGTCCCTGGGGCCCAACTAGCCCACTAGGTACTTCCAGTAAGCACCACAGGCCTGCGTTGCAACGCCTGTAACAAATTGTGCAGTTGTGTTTAGGTAGTGAAGAGGGTCGTGCTGGGGGTAGTGTTTTAGGGTTTAGGGTAGTGCAGTGGTGTTTGTGTAGTGTAGGGGGTCATGCTGGGGGTAGATTTAGGGTTTAGGGTAGTGCAGTGGTGTTTGGGTTGTGTAGGGAGTCGTGCTGGGGGAGTGTTTTAGGGTTTAGGGTAGTGCAGTGATGTTTGGGTAGTGTAGGGGGTCGTGCTGGGGGTAGTGTTTTAGGGTTTAGGGTAGTGCAGTGGTGTTTGGGTACTGTAGGGGGTCGTGCTGGGGGTAGTGATTTAGGGTAGTGCAGTGGTGTTTGGGTAGTGTAGGGGTACTGCTGGGGGTAGTGTTTTAGGGTTTAGGTTAGTGCAGTGGTGTTTGGGTAGTGTAGGGGTACTGCTGGGGGTAGTGTTTTAGGGTTTATGGTAGTGCAGTGGTGTTTGTGTAGTGTAGGGGTAGTGTTTTAGGGTTTAGGGTAGTGCAGTGGTGTTTGTGTAGTGTAGGAGGTCGTGTTTTAGGTTTAGGGTAGTGCAGTGGTCTTTGGGTAGTGTAGGGAGTCGTGCGGGGTAGTGTTTTAGGGTTTAGGGTAGTGTAGGGGGTCATGCGGGGGTAGTGTTTTAGGGATTAGGGTAGTGCATTGGTGTTTGGGTAGTGTAGGGGGTCATGCGGGGGGTAGTGTTTTAGGGTTTAGGGCAGTGCAGTGGTGTTTGGGTAGTGTAGGGGGTCGTGCAGGGGGAGTGTTTTAGGGTTTAGGGCAGTGCAGTGGTGTTCGGGTAGTGTAGGGGTCGTGCTGGGGGAGTGTTTTAGGGTTTAGGGCAGTGCAGTGGTGTTCGGGTAGTGTAGGGGGTCGTGCTGGGGGAGTGTTTGAGGGTTTAGGGCAGTGCAGTCGTGTTCGGGTAGTGTAGGGGTTGTGCTGGGGGTAGTATTTTAGGGTTTAGGGTAGTGCAGTGGTGTTTGGGTAGTGTAGGGGTCGTGCTGGGGGTAGTGTTCTAGGGTTTAGGGCAGTGCAGTGGTGTTTGGGCAGTGTAGGGGGTAATGCTAGGGGTGGTGTTTTAGGGTTTAGGGCAGTGCAGTGGTGTTCGGGCAGTGTAGGGGGTCGTGCTGGGGGTGGTGTTTCAGGGTTTAGGGCAGTGCAGTGGTGTTCGGGCAGTGTAGGGGGTGGTGTTTCAGGGTTTAGGGCAGTGCAGTGGTGTTCGGGCAGTGTAGGGGTCGTGCTGGGGGTGGTGTTTCAGGGTTTAGGGCAGTGCAGTGGTGTTTGGGCAGTGTAGGGGGTCATGCTGGGGCTAGTGTTTCAGGATTTAGGGCAGAGCAATGGTGTTCAGGCAGTGTAGGGGTTTTTGCTGGAGGTGGTGTTTCAGGGTTTAGGGCAGTGCAGTGGTGTTCGTGCAGTGTAGGGGGTGGTGTTTCAGGGTTTAGGGCAGTGGTGTTCAGGCAGTGTAGGGGGTCTTGCTGGGGTTTATGTTTCAGGGTTTAGGGCAGTGCAGTGGTGTTCGGGCAGTGTAGGGGGTCGTGCTGGGGGTGGTGTTTCAGGGTTTAGTGCAGTGGTGTTCCGGCAGTGTAGGAGGTCGTGCAGGGGGTGGTGTTTCAGGGTTTAGGGCAGTGCAGTGGTGTTCGGGCAGTGTAGGGGGTCGTGCTGGGGGTGGTGTTTCAGGGTTTAGGGAAGTGCAGTGGTGTTCGGGCAGTGTAGGGTGTCGTGCTGAGGGGTGGTGTTTCAGGGTTTAGGGCAGTGCAGTGGTGTTCGGGCAGTGGAGGGGGTCGAGCAGGGGTGGTGTTTCAGGGTTTAGGGCAGTGAAGTGGTGTTTGGGCAGTGTAGGGGGTCGTGCAGGGGGTGGTGTTTCAGGGTTTAGGGCAGTGCAGTGGTGTTCGGCCAGTGTAGGTGGTCTTGCTGGGGGTGGTGTTTCAGGATTTAGTGCAGTGGTGTTCGGGCAGTGTAGGGGGTCTTGCTGGGGGTGGTGTTTCAGGGTTTAGGGCAGTGCAGTGGTGTTCGGGCAGTGTAGGGGTCTTGCTGGGGCTGGTGTTTCAGGGTTTAGGGCAGTGCAGTGGTGTTCGGGCAGTGTAGGGGGTCGTGCTGGGGCTGGTGTTTGAGGGTTTAGGGTAGTGCAGTGGTGTTCGGGCAGTGTAGGGGGTCGTGCTGGTGTTTCAGGGTTTAGGGCAGTGCAGTGGTTTTTGGGCAGTGTAGGCGGTCGTGCTGGGGATGGTGTTTCAGGGTTTAGGGCAGTGCAGTGGTGTTTTCGGGCAGTGTACGTGGTCGTGCTGGGGCTGGTGTTTCAGGGTTTAGGGCAGTGCAGTGGTGTTCGGGCAGTGTAGGGGGTCGTGCTGGGGGTGGTGTTTCAGGGTTTAGGGCAGTGCAGTGGTGTTCGGGCAGTGTAGGGGGTCGTGCTGGGGCTGGTGTTTCATGGTTTAGGGCAGTGCAGTGGTGTTCGGGCAGTGTAGGGGGTCGTGCTGGGGGTGGTGTTTCAGGGTTTAGGGCAGTGCAGTGGTGTTCGGGCAGTGTAGGGGGTCATGCTGGGGGTGGTGTTTTAGGGTTTAGGGCAGTGCAGTGGTGTACGGGCAGTGTAGGGGGTCTTGCTGGGGGTGGTGTTTCAGGGTTTAGGGCAGTGGTGTTCGGGCAGTGTAGGGGGTCTTGCTGGGGGTAGTGTTTCGGGGTTTAGGGCAGTGCAGTGGTGTTCTTGCAGTGTAGGGGGTCGTGCTGGGGGTGGTGTTTCAGGGTTTAGGGCAGTGCAGTGGTGTTCGGGCAGTGTAGGGGGTCGTGCTGGGGCTGGTGTTTGAGGGTTTAGGGTAGTGCAGTGGTGTTCGGGCAGTGTAGGGGGTCGTGCTGGTGTTTCAGGGTTTAGGGCAGTGCAGTGGTTTTTGGGCAGTGTAGGCGGTCGTGCTGGGGATGGTGTTTCAGGGTTTAGGGCAGTGCAGTGGTGTTTTCGGGCAGTGTACGTGGTCGTGCTGGGGCTGGTGTTTCAGGGTTTAGGGCAGTGCAGTGGTGTTCGGGCAGTGTAGGGGGTCGTGCTGGGGGTGGTGTTTCAGGGTTTAGGGCAGTGCAGTGGTGTTCGGGCAGTGTAGGGGGTCGTGCTGGGGCTGGTGTTTCATGGTTTAGGGCAGTGCAGTGGTGTTCGGGCAGTGTAGGGGTCGTGCTGGGGGTGGTGTTTCAGGGTTTAGGGCAGTGCAGTGGTGTTCGGGCAGTGTAGGGGGTCATGCTGGGGGTGGTGTTTTAGGGTTTAGGGCAGTGCAGTGGTGTACGGGCAGTGTAGGGGTCTTGCTGGGGGTGGTGTTTCAGGGTTTAGGGCAGTGGTGTTCGGGCAGTGTAGGGGGTCTTGCTGGGGGTAGTGTTTCGGGGTTTAGGGCAGTGCAGTGGTGTTCGTGCAGTGTAGGGGGTCGTGCTGGGGGTGGTGTTTCAGGGTTTAGGGCAGTGCAGTAGTGTTCGGGCAGTGTAGGGGATCGTGCAGGGGGTGGTGTTTCAGGGTTTAGGGCAGTGCAGTGGTGTTCGGGCAGTGTAGGGGTCGTGCTGGGCGTGGTGTTTCAGGGTTTAGGGCAGTGCAGTGGTGTTCGGGCAGTGTAGGGGGTCGTGCAGGGGTGGTGTTTCAGGGTTTAGGGCAGTGCAGTGGTGTTCGGGCAGTGTAGGGGTCGTGCTGGGGCTGGTGTTTCAGGGTTTAGGGCAGTGCAGTGGTGTTCGGGCAGTGTAGGGGGTCTTGCTGGGGGTGGTGTTTCAGAGTTTAGGGCAGTGGTGTTCGGGCAGTGTAGGGGGTCTTGCTGGGGGTGGTGTTTCAGGGTTTAGGGCAGTGCAGTGGTGTTCGGGCAGTGTAGGGGTCTTGCTGGAGGTAGTGTTTCAGGGTTTAGGGCAGTGCAGTGGGGTTCGTGCAGTATAGGGGGTCGTGCTGGGGATGGTGTTTCAGGGTTTAGGGCAGTGCAGTAGTGTTCGGGCAGTGTAGGGGGTCGTGCAGGGGGTGGTGTTTCAGGGTTTAGGGCAGTGCAGTGATGTTCGGGCAGTGTAGGGGGTCGTGCTGGGGGTAGTGTTTTAGGGTTTAGGGTAGTGCAGTGGTGTTTGTGTAGTGTAGGGGTCATGTTTTAGGGTAGTGCAGTGGTGTTTGGGTAGTGTAGGGGGTCGTGCTGGGGGTAGTGTTTTAGGATTTAGGTTAGTGCAGTGGTCTTTGGGTAGTGTAGGGGGTCGTGCTGGGGGTAGTGTTTTAGGGTTTAAGGTAGTGCAGTGGTGTTTGTGTAGTGTAGGGGGTCATGCTGGGGGTAGTGTTTTAGGGTAGTGAAGTGGTGCTAGTGTAGTGTAGGGGGTCGTGCTGGGGGTAGTGTTTTAGGGTTTAGGGTAGTGCAGTGGTGTTTGTGTAGTGTAGGGGGTCATGTTTTAGGGTAGTGCAGTGGTGTTTGGGTAGTGTAGGGGTCATGCTGGGGGTAGTGTTTTAGGATTTAGGTTAGTGCAGTGGTGTTGGGGTAGTGTTTTAGGGTTTAGGGTAGTGCAGTGGTGTTTGTGTAGTGTAGGGGGTCATGCTGGGGGTAGTGTTTTAGGGTTTAGGATAGTGCAGTGGTGCTTGTGTAGTGTAGGGGGTCGTGCTGGGGTAGTGTTTTAGGGTTTAGGGTAGTGCAGTGGTGTTTTTGTAGTGTAGGGGGTCATGTTTTAAGATGCAACGCTCCTATACCTGACCAGTCTGCACTACATAAAACTGCAAAAAAACTAAAAATAAAAAGTGTTTTGCACACTTTTGTCATTGGGCTATATGTGGGCTACATCTGGGTAATATTTGTGCTACATTTGGGCTCTTTTTTCACTGGTGGCCATCTTGGAAGACTTCTTTGTTATGAAGTTTCCTAATTTCCTCATTTACTGCAGTCTCCTCAGTAGGAAATGCTTTCAGTTTTTTACTTTGATTCCATCAAGAAGGCATTCAGATGTGTCACACATTTGCCATAAATTCAGAATGTTATTACTCTAGTTGTTCATTAGATCACTGTAGTAAAGCTACTGCTCACCAAGGAGTTAACTGGAAGTCTACTGCTGGTATTGAAAGTGATTGTTTCAGTCTGCATGTCAGAATTTTCTAATGAAATAGAAGAGGATTTGAGATCTCACTTAAAACATGCACTAAATTTTCTTTTTGCAGCACTAACCATAATTTCTATGGCAAAATGAACCCCCTCATTTTGTTCCTTTTTAAATTAAATGTTTTAAGTGTTACCAGTTTATTCCAATCAAGATGGCTTCAGGTGTGCCATACTTTTGTCATAAGTAAGGCTGTTAGCACTCTAGTTGTTCTTTAGAACACTCTGGGAAGCTGCAGTAGAACACAAAGGCATCAACTGACAGGCTGCTCCTGTTGAAATATAACAGGAAGATATTTGAGATCTCACTTAAAACATGTCCTAATTTTTCTTTCTACAGCACTAACCATAATTTCTATGGCAAAATGAACCCTCATTTAGTTCCTTTTTAAATTAAATGTTTTAAGTGTTACCAGTTTATTCCAATCAAGATGGCTTCAGGTGTGCCATACTTTTGTCATAAGTAAGGCTGTTAGCACTCTAGTTGTTCTTTAGAACACTCTGGGAAGCTGCAGTAGAACACAAAGGAATCAACTGACAGTCTCTGCCCTTGTTGGATGTACATGTTTTACTGAGAATGTCAGACTTCATTCTCACATGACTGAGAAAGATAATGTGAATTTACAGAAAATATGCTCTCATTTTAGCTTCTAGGGCACCTTCCAAAACTGTATGGGACAAGCATGTGAAAATAGTTTTCTCTCAAACATGATTCATGATATCCCAGCAGAAGGTTTTTCACAGGGTAAAATCACCTTAGAACACACCACAATTCCTGAAATTAGTATGGTACCATCAACAAATGAATTCTAATGTAACTAAAGTCTGTTATCACCCTTTATAGTTCTCCTTTTGGTAACCCTCAAAATCTTCGATTCACTACAATGCATTTCAATAGGGTACTATCATTTATATTGGTCCCAAGATGGATGCCAGCAATTCCAGGATGAAGTGCTGACAGCCAATCAGATCTCACGATGACATGTGTGGTTAGGCTCCGCCCAGATATATATGTGTTTTTACTTTTGATTTTCTCAGCAACTACTGAACGGATTTACACCATTTAACAAAAAGGGTTCTTTTGAACCAAGAACTACCTCTTTGCCAAATTTGGTGTAATTCCGTTCAGCAGTTCGGGCTGTAGCCTTGCATAAAGTTTCCTATGGGAAATTGATTTTTTTACTCTTATTTTTTTAATTTCTCCGCAACTACTGAACGGATTTACACCATTTAACAAAAGGGTTCTTTCTGAACCAAGAACTACCTCTTTGCCAAATTTGGTGTAATTCCGTTCAGCAGTTTGGGCTGTAGCCGTGTCTAAAGTTTCCTATGGGAAAATGAATGGGGAAAACACGTTTTGGGACCCAAATATATATTATCTACTGGCGGTCGCCAGTAGATAGTTATAGTTAGGACCTATTTTCCATAGGAAATCTGCAACATTCTATTTGAAATAACTCTTGCGTCGGTTGACGAATCTTCGCGAAATTTTCAAACTTTATGGCCCGCTCCGGTCCGCTCAAACCCTGAAAGTTTTGGGGTGATTCGTCAAGCAAGGGCCGAGAAAAAAGGGGGGTCCCAAAACATGTTTTCCCCATTCATTTTCCCATAGGAAACTTTAGCCACGGCTACAGCTCGAACTGCTGAACGGAATTACACCAAATTTGGCAAAGAGGTAGTTCTTGGTTCAGAAAGAACCCTTTTGTTAAATGGTGTAAATCTGTTCAGTAGTTGCGGAGAAATTAAAAAATAAGAGTCAAAAAATCAATTTCCCATAGGAAACTTTATGCAAGGCTACAGCCCGAACTGCTGAACGGAATTACACCAAATTTGGCAAAGAGGTAGTTCTTGGTTCAGAAAGAACCCTTTTGTTAAATGGTGTAAATCTGTCTCAGTAATTGCTGAGAAAATCAAAAGTAAAAACACATATATATCTGGGCGGAGCCTAACCACACATGTCATCGTGAGATCTGATTGGCTGTCAGCACTTCATCCTGGAATTGCTGGCAGCCATCTTGGGACCAATATAAATGATAGTACCCCATTGAAATGCATTGTAGTGAATCGAAGATTTTGAGGGTTACCAAAAGGAGAACTATAAAGGGTGATAACAGACTTTAGTTACATTAGAATTCATTTGTTGATGGTACCATACTAATTTCAGGAATTGTGGTGTGTTCTAAGGTGATTTTACCCTGTGAAAAACCTTCTGCTGGGATATCATGAATCATGTTTGAGAGAAAACTATTTTCACATGCTTGTCCCATACAGTTTTGGAAGGTGCTCCAGAAGCTAAAATGAGAGCATATTTTCTGTAAATTCACATTATCTTTCTCAGTCATGTGAGAATGAAGTCTGACATTCTCAGTAAAACATGTACATCCAACAATGGCAGAGACTGTCAGTTGATTCCTTTGTGTTCTACTGCAGCTTCCCAGAGTGTTCTAAAGAACAACTAGAGTGCTAACAGCCTTACTTATGACAAAAGTATGGCACACCTGAAGCCATCTTGATTGGAATAAACTGGTAACACTTAAAACATTTAATTTAAAAAGGAACAAAATGATGGGGTTCATTTTGTCATAGAAATTATGGTTAGTGCTGTAGAAAGAAAAATTAGGACATGTTTCAAGTGTGATCTCAAATATCTTCCTGTTATATTTCAACAGGAGCAGCCTGTCAGTTGATGCCTTTGTGTTCTACTGCAGCTTCCCAGAGTGTTCTAAAGAACAACTAGAGCGCTAACAGTCTTACTTATGACAAAAGTATGGCACACATGAAGCCATCTTGATTGGAATAAACTGGTAACACTTAAAACATTTAATTTAAAAAGGAACAAAATGAGGGGGTTCATTTTGCCATAGAAATTATGGTTAGTGCTGTAGAAAGAAAAATTAGGACATGTTTTAAGTGAGATCTCAAATATCTTCCTGTTATATTTCAACAGGAGCAGCCTGTCAGTTGATGCCGTTGTGTTCTACTGCAGCTTCCCAGAGTGTTCTAAAGAACAACTAGAGTGCTAACAGCCTTACTTATGACAAAAGTATGGCACACCTGAAGCCATCTTGATTGGAATAAACTGGTAACACTTAAAACATTTAATTTAAAAAGGAACAAAATGAGGGGTTCAGTTTGCCATAGAAATTATGGTTAGTGCTGCAAAAAGAAAATTTAGGGCATGTTTTAAGTGAGATCTCAAATCCTCTTCTATTTCATTAGAAAATTCTGACATGCAGACTGAAACAATCACTTTCAATACCAGCAGTAGACTTCCAGTTAACTCCTTGTTGAGCAGTAGCTTTACTACAGTGATCTAATGAACAACTAGAGTGCTAACATTCTGAATTTATGGCAAATGTGTGACACATCTGAATGCCTTCTTGATGGAATCAAAGTAAAAAACTGAAAGCATTTCCTACTGAGGAGACTGTAGTAAATTAGGAAACTTCATAACAAATAAGTCTCCCAAGATGGCCACCAGAGAAAAAAGAGCCCAAATGTAGCACAAATATCACCCAGAGGTAGCCCACGTATAGCCCAATGACAGAAGTGTGCAAAACACTTTTTATTTTTTGTTTTTTTGCAGTTTTATATAGTGCAGACTGGTCAGGTATTGGAGTGCTTTACATGAGCATTGGTTACATCACACAAGGACAAATTCATGTTGGTTGACCCCTACACTACCCAAACACCACTGCACTAACCTAAACCCTAAAACACTACCCCCAGCACGACCCCCTTCACTACCCAAACACAACTGCACTACCCTAAACTCAAAAACACTACCCCCAGCACGACCCCCTACACTACCCAAACACCACTGCACTACCCTAAACCCTAAATCTACCCCCTACACTACACAAATACCACTGCACTACCCTAAACCCTAAAACACTAGAACCCAGCATGACCCCCTACAGTACACAAACACCACTGCACTACCCTAAACCCTAAAACACTACCCCCTACACTACACAAACACCATTGCACTACCCTAAACCCTAAAACACTACCCCCAGCATGACCCCCTACACTACACAAACACCACTGCACTACCCTAAACCCTAAAACACTACCCCAGCACGACCCCTATACTACCCAAACACCACTGCACTACCCTAAACCCTAAAACACTACCCCCAGCACGACTCCCTACACTACACAAACATCACTGGACTACCCTAAACCCTAAAACACTACCCCCAGCACGACTCCCTACACTACCTAAACACCACTGCACTACACTAAACCCTAAATCTACCGCCAGCATGACCTCCCACACTACCCAAACACCACTGCACTACCCTATACCCTAAAACACGACCCCGTACACTATACAAACACAACTGCACTACCCTAAACCCTAAAACACTACCCACAGCATGACCCCCTACACTACACAAACACCACTGCACTACCCTAAACCCTAAAACACTACCCCTACACTACACAAACACCACTGCCCTACCCTAAACCCTAAAACACAACCCCCAGCATGACCCCCTACACTACACAAACACCACTGCACTAACCTAAACCCCCTACACTATACAAACACCACTGCATTACTCTAAACCCTAAAACACTACCCCCAGCACGACCCCCTCACAACACAAACACCACTGCACTAACCTAAACCCTAAACCGACCCCCAGCACGACCCCCTAAAATACCCAAACACAACTGCCATACCCTAAACCCTAAAACACTACCCCCAGCATGAACCCCTACACTACCCAAACACCACTGCACTACCCTAAACCTTAAAACACTACCCCCAGCACTACCCCCTACACTACACAAACACCGCTGCACTACCCTAAACCCTAAAACACTACCCCAGCACTACCCCCTACACTACCCAAACACCACTGCACTAACTTAAACCCTAAAACACTACCCCCAGCACAACCCCCTAGACTACACAAACACCACTGCACTACCCTAAACCCTAGAACACTACTCCCAGCACGCCTCCCTACACTATTCAAACACCACTGACCTACCCTAAACCCTAAATCTACCCCCAGCACGACCCGCTACACTACACAAACACCACTGCACTACCCTAAACCATAAAACACTACCCCCAGCATGACCCCCTACACTACACAAACACCACTGCACTAACCTAAACCCTAAAACACTACCACCAGCATGACCCCCTACACTACTCAAACACAACTGCACTACCCTAAACCCTAAAACACTAACCCAGCACGACCCCCTACACTACCCATACACCACTGCACTACCCTAAAGCCTAAAACACTACCCCCAGCACGACCTCCTACACTACTGCTCTACCCTAAACCCTAAAACACTACCCCCAGCACGACCCCCTACACCACCCAAACACCACTGCACTACCCTAAACCCTAGAAAAGAAACCCCCACCCCCTGCCCAATCCCCCTTACCTCTCACTCCTCGTGGTTCCTCTCTCCTCGTGGTTCCTGCTTCACGTCGTATCTGTGGGGCGGTGCACGTCGTTGTGAGGAAACGGAACAGCCTCTGTTTCCTTACAACGACATGGATCGTCTACATGTTTTTTAGAACGCATGGTCATTTACCATACATACCTTTACAACAAAATTCGTTGTAAAGGCATGCGTGGTAAATGACCATGCATTCTAAAAAATGCGTAGTAATGACTTCGTGATGTACAACGCATGCGTGGTAATGCATGCGTTGTAATGGTATCGCAAAGTAAAAAATTTGTTGTAACGGCTGTTTACCGATCGAAGCTGGCCCCTGTTCTTCAGTGAGACATTTATTTGATTAATTAGGAGGAAGGAATGTGTTTTTTTTACCGAAAAGTGCATTCCCAGCTGTTGTATTGTGGAAGTGTCCGCATGGCCTGGTTTCACTTCCGGTGAGAGAGTGGAAGAGTCTGTTTGGATCTAA
Source organism: Calotriton arnoldi (assembly GCA_963921515.1). Classification (NCBI taxonomy): domain Eukaryota; kingdom Metazoa; phylum Chordata; class Amphibia; order Caudata; family Salamandridae; genus Calotriton; species Calotriton arnoldi. The sequence goes on from CAWUFW010017440.1 coordinate 22,736, forward strand.
AGGAGTTCTGTTGTTGGACGGGGCCGGCGCGACATGTCATCAAAAAACATAGCTAATGGAAAGCGTCCTCCCTAAAGTGTGGAGCTGTGCCATGAGAGGTCAACGAGTGTGCGTCCCACTGCAGTATGACCGTACCGCGTGACCCATGTGCCACCTCCAGGGTACGGGAGGCAGAAGCAGCATCGCAGGTCCTCTTGAAGACCGTTGTAGCACTAATTCTACATTTTGGTACTAGGGCATTTTAACTTCGTTGTTCCTGCCAGATACAAAGAGAAGATCCTGTGTTATTCAGTGCCCTTGTTACCTTTTTTGTGGGTTGTGGTGCTTGTCACTTCGCTGCCCCGCCGGTGCACACGACTGGGCACCCCACCTCGTGTGCCATCTGCAGGGCCTCTGCCCTCGGATCACTGGTTTCGGTTTCTGGAGTGGCAACATAAACAGTTGCTCCCAAAGTACTAGCCTGAACACTTAGGTGAATATCCCCTGCACCAGCATTCCACGGAAATTCTTTCCTAGCTCTCCCACGTCAATGAGGACGTCATAATAGCACGGCTCTGCTCGCGACACCGTATGACGTCATCGGAGCCATAAGAGAACCTCGTCGGCGTGCTGACGTCAGTTCCACCCATTTTTTCCGTGCCACCGAGGCAAACAGGGACCGAGACATTTTCACATGTATACATAGTATAATAAATATATATATATTCACTGAAAAAACCATAGGTTTCAGGCACGTTATAGTTAGAAATTAGCATTTAAAAAACCTTAGAAATTCACTGAAAAAACCATAGGTTTCAGGCACGTTATAGTTAGAAATTAGCATTTAAAAAATCTTAGAAATTCACTGAAAAACCATAGGTTTCAGGGGCGTTATAGTTAGTTGGACATTTCACTCGTACAAAACCATAGAAATTCCCCGTTATAGTTAGTTCAGCTAACTATAACTCGCGCGCCCGCAATGCACTGCTGATGACGTCACATATTACATCACTCATGACATGGTCAGTGACATCACTCATGACATCACTGATGACATCTCAAATGACATCACTGATGACATCATCCTTGTGATAGAGTGGCAGACCTCATCTCACCCTAATATAACCTTTGATACACACACTCAAAATACAAAATATGTGACGTCATCAGCAGTGCATTGCGGGCGCGCGAGTTATAGTTAGCTGAACTAACTATAACGGGGGAATTTCTATGGTTTTGTACGAGTGAAATGTCCAACTAACTATAACGCCCCAGAAACCTATGGTTTTTTCAGTGAATATATATATATAATTCACTGAAAAAACCATAGGTTTTAGGGACAGTTATAGTTAGTTGGACATTGCACTCGTACAAAACCCGTGAAATTCCCCCGTTATAGTTAGTTCAGCTAACTATAACTCGCGCCCCCGCAATGCACTGCTGATGACGTCACATATTACATCACTCATGACATGGTCAGTGACATCACTGATGACATCACTGATGACATCTCAAATGACATCACTGATGACATGATGCAGTGACTGTGTGTTTCTGTAAAGTTTAAATATTTTTAATATATATAGGGAAAGGCGTATTGAAGAATGAGTGGGTGTATAAGTGTCTGTATGGATGATTTAGTAGGTGCGTGACTAACTCTATAAGTGAGTGATTAAACTTATCTTACTGAATGCATGGGTTAGTGACTAAACTGGGTGAATGTCTGAATCCGTCTGTCTGTTGCTGTGTAAGTGGCTGCATGGGTTTGTGAATAGCTACATGAGTGTCTATATGAGTTATTGATTGGTTGTCTGAGTATCTGTATGTGTGCCTGAGTGTTTGTGTGGGTGGGGTGTGTGCGACTCTGTGCATAGATGTGTGAGTGGGTGATTCACTGGGTGGATGGTTTCAAGAGTGCATCTGTGATAGACTGTATGGGTGGGTAAGTGTGTGTAAGAGTGTGTTAGTGAGTGAATGTATGTCCCAGTGGTACATGTGTGAGTAACTACATATGTGAAAGGAAGTATATATGTGTGTTGGAGTATATAAATAGCTATAAGCGAGAGTGTGTGATTGTGAGAGTGACTGTATGGATGAGTGTGTGCTTGTATCAGTGATTGTATAAGAGCGTAAGAATATGCTAGTATTTGTATGAGTAAGTGAGCTGGTGTGTGTATAACTGTATAGGTGAGTAAATGGCAGTGTGTTTAATTATTTGCATGACTGACTAGGTGTGTGAGTACCTCTATGGATGAGTGGCAGTGTTTGAGTGTCTATATAGGACTATGAGTGCATATGATAGTCCTTTACTGAGTGACCGTAAGTATGAGTGACTGTACGGGTGAGTGAGTGGATGTGTGTGTAGACCTAAGAATCAGTGAGTGGGTATGTAGTTATTGGTGTTGGAGTGTCTATGGTTTTGCGAATGGCAGTCTGTAATTTAGAGTGGGTGTATCAAAGGTTATATTAGGGTGTGAGGTGGTGCATCAGATTATCACGTGGATGATGTCATCAGTGATGTCATTTGAGATGTCATCAGTGATGTCATCAGTGATGTCACTGACCATGTCATGAGTGATGTAATATGTGACGTCATCAGCAGTGCATTGCGGGGCGCGAGTTATAGTTAGCTGAACTAACTATAACGGGGAATTTCACGGGTTTTCTACAAGTGCAATGTCCAACTAACTATAACTGTCCCTAAAACCTATGGTTTTTTCAGTGAATTTCAAAGGTTTTTTAAATGCAAATTTCTAACTATAACGCGTCTGAAACCTATGGTTTTTTCAGTGAATTTCAAAGGTTTTTTAAATGCTAATTTCTAACTATAACGTGCCTGAAACCTATGGTTTTTTCAGTGAATTTCAAAGGTTTTTAAATGCTAATTTCTAACTATAACGTGCCTGAAACCTATGGTTTTTTCAGTGAATTTCAAAGGTTTTTTAAATGCTAATTCCTAACTATAACATGTCTGAAACCTATGGTTTTTTTCAGTGAATTTCCAAGGTTTTGTAAATGACAATTTTTAAATGTATTAATTGTTATCTTTATTTTTTGATACTGATTTTCTACATTTTTTTAAACTATTTATTTTTTAAATTACATTATACATTACATTACAAAATATACTTTCTCAGAATGAATTACTTTAGTTTAAATTCTTTGCAAATAGGCAATAGACTTTTAAGTACAGTAGTTACAGTTGTTGCAATGGGCAACACAATTTCAAACACAATGCAACATTGAGCTCAATGTGAATTTCTAGTTAAATGCAATTAGTTACTTTATGGATTACTTTTCTAACCACAGGACTGGATCCTAGATTCAATTTTGGGACATCTCCTGTAAACAGTTGAGTAAAAGCGTTTTGGTTACAGTACTGATTTTTAAGGAATATTATTGTATTTTAAAAGTTGACACTTAGAAACTTTTTCACATAGAATCACCAATGTTATTCTATGGGAGGAAATTCACTTAGCAGGTAAGTAGTGTTATCGTTACTTTTTCTTACTCAGTGGTGGATCCTGGATCCAGCACTGGTGCATCTCCTGTAAACAGTTGAAAGAATGCGTTTAAGTCATACAGGCGATTATTAAGGAATATTTGTAGTTTGTGAAAATCGACACTTTGAAACTTTTCTGCTGAAAACCAGACAATGGATTCCTATGGAAGGAAATACAAGTTACTGGTAAGTACGGTTAGAATTACTTTTCAGGGTCAGTGCTGGGCTAAAAGATGCAGCACTGGGTTCTCTCCTGATAACAGGTGAGTAAATCGGAATTCGCAGTTCGGCTGATTTTAGAGGAATATTATAAAGTTCCAAAACTCCACACTTAGAAGAATTTGCAAGTGAAACCAGTCAATGTTAGCCTATGGAAGGAAATTCAAGTTACTGGTAAGTATGGTTAGAATTACTTTTCAGGATCTGTACTGGGCTAAAAGATGCAGCACTGAGGTCTCTCCTGATAACAGGTGAGTAAATCGGAATTCGTAGTTCGGCTGATTTTAGAGGATTATTTGTGCAATGGTGAAGGAAGGGGGTGGGGCCTGAGGTGACATGTCTGCAAACACGCCCCGTGCCGCGTTTTAAGTTGGGGGATTAAGTCCCCTTGAATCATGAGGGTCCCTGAGGTCCAACTAGCCCACCCTGTACCTCCAGTATGCGCCAGGAGCTGCCTTGCAGAGAGGTGTTCAGAGGCCACGCCCCTTTTACACCTCTCTGCAATGCAGCTCTGTGGCGCTTTCTGGACGTACCTGGTGGGCTAGTTGGCCCCAGGGACCCTCAGGATTGAAGGGGATTTAATTCCCCATCTTAAAACACGCCACGGGGCCTGTTTGCACACATGTCACCTGAAGCCCCGCCCCTCCCTTCACCACTGTGCAAATGCGCCCGTGGCGCGTTTTAAGTTGGGGGATTAAGTCCCCTTGAATACTGAGGGTCCCTGGAGTCCAACTAGCCCACCATGTACCTCCAAAAGCGCCACAGAGCTGCGTTGCAGAGAGGTGTAAAAGGGGCATGGCCTCTGTACACCTCTCTGCAACGCAGCCCCTGGCGCATACTGGAGGTTCCTGGTGGGCTAGTTGGCCCACAGGGACCCCCAGTATTCAAGGGGAATTACTTCCCTTCTTAAAACGCACCAGGGGGCGCGTTTGCAGACTGCTGCAGGGAGGGGGGCGGGGCCTCCGGCACGAGGCCGTTTTTTTTTTTTTTTTCGTTTTTTTTAATGGGCGGGGGGCTGCGTGGCCCCCCTTTCCTCTGCCACTTTTGGCCCCGGGGACCCCATCCCCCGGGGCCTGAGCATTTAAAAAAAAAAAACGGGAAGGGGGCTGCGTGGCCCCCTTCCCTGGGCCTCTATTGGCCCCGGGGACCCCATCCCCCGAGGCATGCCCTCTTTTTAAAAAAAAATATTTGGTGGGGGCTGCATGGCCCCCTCCTCAGGCCATTTAAGGCCCCGGGGACCCCATCCCCGGGGCCGGACTTGCCCTTTTTTTTAATTGGGGAGGGGGCTGCGTGACCCCCTCCTGGCCACTTATGGCCCCGGGGACCCCATCCCCGGGGCCTGGCCTCTCGTTGGAGACTGTGGGGGTCCCCAATCCCCCACAGTCCCAGCCGGCTCCCCGCCTCCTGCGGGAGCCGGCATTGCTTTTCCACATGGGGAGCAGCTAACATGCTGCTCCCCGTGTGGAAAAGCAATTGGTTTGCATTTTGAAAGAGAGAGCAGGTTTCCTGCTCTCTCTTTCAAAATGCAAACCAAGTTTGCTATGACAGGACGGGACACCGGGACACTGCAGGAGCCGGCCCTGGGGGGTGGTGGTCCCCAGGGCCATCAAGGGCTCCAGGAGGGGGGCCGCGCGGCCCCCCTCCCATCCAGTGCACAGCCCCGGGGAGGTGGTGGTCCCCGGGGCTCTATATTTAAATCTTTAGTGCCCCGGGGAGGTGGCGGTCCCCGGGGCGTGTGGGGGGGCTGGAGCCCCCACACAGGTTTTTTTAAAATAAAAATAAAGAAGCCCCGGGGGTGGCGGTCCCCGGGGCAGCGGGAGGGCAAAGAGCCCTCCTGCCATCATTTTTTAATAAAGCCCCGGGGGGTGGTGGTCCCCGGGGCTTGGGGGGCCTTAGAGGCCCCCCCATAAACAATAAACCCACCCCCCGCATGCCCCCGGGACTTGGGCCACCCGGGGGCAAATTTGCATCAAGGCGCGGGAGACCGCGCTTCGATTTTTTTTTTTTTCGGCAGGATCCGCGCACCCTGAGCGCATCCTTACGATTTAAAGAGAAAAAAAATATTTTTTTTTTGCCCTGGGGTCCTTATAGGACCCCCTGAGCAGCGCTAGGGGGTCAGGGTGTTTCTACCCTGCCCCCTTTTGCGTTTTGTGCCCTTGTTTTTGTCTTTTCTTGTCCCTCGGTTCTACCGAGGGATAAGATGGCTGCCAACACTTCCTGGTTTGGAGTGTTGACAGCCAATTATAATGCAGCTCGTGGTCGGGAGGGTGCGCGGATCCTCCGTGCCTCTAAATATCGAAACTTTTATTTTGGATTTTCTCAGTAACTACTGAACGGATTTACACCATTTTTAAAAGGGTGCTTTCTGAACTAAGCACTACCTTTTTGCCAAATTTGGTGTAATTCCGTTCAGCAGTTTTTGCTGTAGCCTTGCATAAAGTTTCCTATGGGAAATCGATTTTTTCACTCTTATTTTTTGAATTTCTCTGCAACTACTGAACGGATTTACACCATTTAAAAAAAGGTCGCTTTCTGAACCAAGCGCTACCTTTTGCAAAATTTGGTGTAATTCCGTTCAGCAGTTCGGGCTGTAGCCGCGGCTAAAATTTCCTATGGGAATTAACATGGAAAAACGGAGAAAACGCGTTTTGGGACCCCCTTTTTCTCGGCCCCGCTTGACGAATCAACCCGAGACTTTCAGGGTAGGAGCGGAGCGGAGCGCTCCAACAAGTTGGAAGCTTTTGCGAAGATTCGTCAACCGACGCAAGAGTTATTTCAAATAGAATGTTGCGGATTTCCTATGGATAAAGGTCCTAACTATAACTATCTACTGGCGACCGCCAGTAGATAATATATATCATCCAAACTCAACCCGCTCTCTGATACCTTGGGTGCTCTCAGGCGGTGCAGACAGCGGTAGGGCAGGGCCACGCCGTTTCTACTTGCAACAATGTATCCAGGAAGGAAATTCCGCTCGTACTCGCGGATGCATATAATGATTCAAATCAATTCCAGTCGATTTATACTGCTCCAGCAATCTTTATTTTAAAGCGTGCCATCAACCCAACACGTTTCAATCTCCACAGAGATCTTGCTCAAGGGTAAATTGACAAACAAACGGCAGCATTTTTTCTTTTTTATATATACTTACTTAGGTGTTAAGGGCACAAAAACCTGCATTATAAAGCCATGCATGACAAAGTCTGTGTGGTAAAGGCATTGCATGGTAAAGGCAGTGTTGTAAAGGCTGTTTGCCTTGTAGCCCTTCACCGCCATTTTAACGCCTTCCATCCACGTTTCAGGCATCAGTGGAGCACAAACATTGGGTAAGTCCAGGATGAATAGTGCCCTATCTCTGGGATCTCATGTTATCATTATTTTTTATGCATTTTTCCACCATTTCATTCATCTTCAAAATGAAGAATAGGTCCATCTGTGTTCAGACTGACAGGCCCAGTCTATGTTCTGCTTGCATGCAAGTAAAAGAGACAAGGACTCACTCGAGGTGACAACGCTCCCTCAGCTCAGAGCTCCCTCAGGAAGGCAAAGTCCCAACCTACAAGAGAGAGCGTGGGTAACTCTAGTATCAGAGTCCACTCTCCGCAGCTCGGCCCCAATGACCCCAAACATCCAGAGTCTCACCTCCCTCCGGACACTGTTCCACATGAAGGGATGGCACACCTCACCATGATGATTGCATCAAGGTAAGTGCTGCAGTAATCTGGTGAAGCACTCTTCCAGCACCCCAGCTGGAGGTTTCAGGTAATGCACCTTAACCCCTCTTCATTGCTGCAAGGTGTGAGGGGGCCACCAATGCCTCTGATGAGCCAGTGTAACATCTACTGCTCGGTCTCATCATTCCCTGCCATCCAGAGTCTCACATGGTTCTAGGTGCTCTCCTCAGGAAGATATGGCACACCTCACACATCTGCCTGGGTCCGAGCAAATGTTGCAGTGAGCCAATCTGGCACCCCTCCTTCACCCTAGCTGCAGAACCCAGGGCATCAATACCACCACAATGCAACCTCATCATTCAAAGGTTCTAGTCCGCTGTGATGGTCAAGCGTGCCGGACTAGACCTGCCATAATCATGTCTCTGCCACACAAACTTTACCAATCTGCCACTCTTCGGTAGACCAAATTACCACCCAGCGTTTCCATTGCCGGTAGACATCAGTGAAAATCAAAAGCAGTTTAATGCGCTGTACCAGAACTGCATGTTGGAGCAGCTAAGAGGGAGCCCTGGTCCAGTTTGTGCTATTACATGAGTAGTTGGCCAGGCCCCCTTTCTTTGAGAGTGTTGAGGCACATCTTGCTTCAGTTATTGCAGTGGGTGTTGGTAAAGTTGGTTGTGAAGGTGTTGGAGTGGGTGTATTTGTGGTGATGTGATTGCTGTTGCCTGTCGTAGCACACTTGTTTGTGTAGGTGTTTGCATTGGTAACATTTGAGACTAGTGTTTGAATGTGAAGCTGGGATGCTTTTGTAAATTTGGTTTAAATGCTGGTGTAAGTGTGTTTGTAGGCTCATGTAGGTTCTGGTAGGTACTACAGGTGATGGTGCACATGGTGATGCTGACAAAGGTGCCAGTGCTGATGTCGGCGCTTGGGTAGATGTGGATGTGTGGGTTCGTACCAGATTTTGAAATGTGTTGGAGTTTGAAGCTTGAAAATTGAGGCCGGTTTGAGTACACATAGGGGAAAGGTGACTAACCTATATGTCACGCTTGATGGGCAGGTCGGGAGCATTACTGAGGGAACCAATATTTCTATGTTTCATTTGAATGTGATATTATCTCATATTTTTTGGACAAGGAGATTTCAGGCTAGAGGCTTCTATTGAAATTGTCGGTGGTGTCTGGATTATGTAGTAATGCTTCTGTAGTAATGGTTCTGAGAATAATCATCTACGTCATTTAGGGGTCGTAAGGGGTCTCAGCTCCGACCCCTGCTTGCACCTTGCGATCCCTGGCACTGCCTTTGAAAGCTCTGCCCTTAGAACTGGCAAAATCAGTGCCAGTGGCCTAACATAGGACCCCGCAGGCCCCGCGGTGCAGGGGGAGGGGCCAAGCTCCAGGGGGCCCCCTCAGCACAGTACTCTGGCCGGAGAGCTCCTGATTGCGTTCGGAGAGGGCCCCTCAACGTACCTTGCAAGGGGTCCCACTCAAGTTTCATTACGCCAGTGGTGCCAGGAACACAGTGGCAGCCTGTCCTTATGGAAGTCGGTTTTGGCTCCACTCTCTTTGTTTTCTGTCAATTTTTTTATGACACTAATAGTGAATAGTATTACATTAGTCACTATTAGTGTAATAAAACATGGAGGGCAATTAGCTGGAATATGACCTTTCCTGGCAACTGAGGTAAGTAAAAACAATTTGTTAAATGAAATGTGTATTGCATGCGTGCTTGCGTGTGGAAGTGTTTTTACATGGGAGAAAGAGTGTGTGTAATGTGGGTTTATGCATAAGCATGTGTGTATGAGTGAAAGTGAAAGGTCAAATGGTGTGTGATGTCACTTCCGCTACCCCTGGAATTTTGGTGAATTGATGTCCATTGGAATAATAGTATTCGTTCACTTTGGTTAGAAGGACTTCTAGTTTCTGTGGATTGCAATTTTCCCAGTGTGAATGTATGCCTGAGAGAATACATGCAAAAAATATCAACAGTATGCAACCAGAGCAGAAGGCACACAATAACAAAACAATAACACAGCAGGAGAGGCTGCCACAGAATACATTTCAAAGGAAGGCAGTTTTGTGGCCCTAGGGATTATGTGCCTCTCAAACTGTTCCCAAAAATGACTAGAAAAGGAGAATTTCAGGAATTAAAGCACAAAAAGGAAATGGCAGGGACATATGCAGCACATGAAGTGGAGGATAATTTGATTGAATATAATGATCAACACCGAATGTTTTCTCACCTGAAAGTGCTGCAATTATCCATTACTAACACTACTAATGAAGCCTTCGCTGACAATATTACTTCTGCTACTACTACCACTACTACTATTGCTACTACATATTCTGATGTTACCAATGCTGCATTCCACAGTAATTACAAATAGTGCTACCATTCATATTGCATTGATTATTACAAGGACTAATTGCACTACTATTGCCACTATATTTACTATAGCACCAAATAGTACTACCCATACTGGTACTACTGTTGGTACTATGATCCATACTAATACCTCCACCACTGCTCTGGCTCCTGCTACTAGAGCTGGAGCACCAGAAGGTCCTGTTTGAATATGTACTACTTCTAGAGATGTTATTTTGCCTCCATCTACTGTTTATACTATTACTGTTGTTGTTAAAACTGGCCCTGCTACCATTGTTGTACTACTACTTGAACACCTACCACTCTATGTAGTGCTGAATGTCTAGTATTAGCACTACATACACTACCAGATATGCTGTGTTTAAGTGTACAACCACGGCTGATAGTATTTATGCTACTAATGTGCATTTCATATTGCTCTTAAAACATTATTTAGTAGTGCCAACATTACTACTTTTATGCTAATATTGATTGTCGAGTACTTTATCACTCCTTGCAAAAACCACCAGCAAATACACAACCACCCTTCAACAGGGGACATGTTTACATTGTCCTCTTTTTGCTAACATTTTTTGAAAAGGTAATTCTATGCCAGAACAAATTCATACATAGGACAGTCTACCAAATTGACTGTATGTGAGCGGTAGTCTATGAATTTGATTGCAAAACGTTGACCCAGTGCCACTTTCAATTAATACTAATTTATTTTTGGGGGGACTAAAATACAAGACCAAGGGACTGATTTAAAGTTGGGCAGATGGGTTACTCAATACCCTCTCCATGAAGTCTCTCTGTGAAGGCTCAGATTTCTGCAGTAGTAGGTCAATGCTTTGCGCCGCTAAGTATCATTATGAAATTTCTTCCCCTTCTGCCTCTGGAGGCAAGAAGAGTAGTGATCCATGTCATGATCACTTTGTGTCTTGATTATGCGAATGTCTTGTTCTTGGGAGCTGCTGAAGCCCAGGTGAGGTGCCTGCAGGTGATTCAAAATGCGGCAGCCAGGTTACTTCTCCGTCTGCCTAGGAGTTCCTCATTGGCAGCTGATCTCAAGGTTTTGCATTGGTTTCCTGTTAACCCCTTCGGTGCTTATGACGAGCTGGACTCGTCATGGCACACAGTGCTCGTGTGCTCATGACGAGTCCAGCTCGTCATAAGACCACCCACGGGGAAGCGCTGGCGCTCCCCGTGGGAATCCGATCGTCGGGTTTTTTGAGGGAAGGCAGGGGAAGGACTTCCCCTGCCTCCCCCGCCCCCCGCCCTCCCATCAATGATGTCAGCGCGCGAGGCGCGCTGACATCATTGAGGGTTCCCTTTCTTCCCCGACGCGCTGGAAGCCATTTGCTTCCAGCGCGTCGGGGAAATATGGTGAGTTTTGGCTCGGGGAGGGGGGTTTGATTCTAAAGAGACATCGAGGGAAAGGAAAGGGTTTTCCTTTCCCCGATGCCTCTTTTGTGCATTCCTGCTGCACGATCATGTGATCGTGCAGCAGGAATGCCCACGAGGCGCAATTCGTGAGCGTGGAGATGTGCCTTCTCTCCATTTACACCCTGAAAAGTTAGCTGTAATCCTTGATGGAGGTCTTTGCATCCTTGAATTTCTCGAGCGCAATGCTCGTGTAGTTCCTGTGACCAGGAGGTTCCTTCTCCTCGTCTGCCGCTGCGATCCTGCTCTGACCCTTTATAAACAAGAGGCATGTGAACGGGCCTAGAAGCCCCGCTCGTTTGGCCCCGCCACACATACACTAGCGGTATGCAACGTATGCCCGCCCTTCCCCCACTATGATGGACAGCTTACTCAAAGGATCCCGGTGCTTTCGGCGCGGTGGCAAAGTTACAGACACACAGGTCACTGGAGACAATTGTTCTGGTCCTTTACGCAGCTGTAGTGTAGGAAAGGCACTATACATTTACCCAACGAGGTAGCACTTACCGATTAGCCAGTAGAAAGTACTCCAGTTGAGTAGAGGTATTGCACAAAACGGTGGCATCTTCGTGGATAAATATGCAGGGCAGATGTGCCTTCTCTCCATTTCCAACGTGAAAAGTTAGCTGTAATCCTTGATGGAGGTCTTTGCATCCTTCATTTTCTCGAGCGCAATTCTCGTGTAGAATTCGTGAGCGTGGAGATGTGCATTCTCTCCATTTACACCCTGAAAAGTTAGCTGTAATCCTTGATGGAGGTCTTTGCATCCTTGAATTTCTCGAGCGCAATGCTCGTGTAGTTCCTGTGACCATGAGGTTCCTTCTCCTCGTCTGCCGCTGAGATCCTGCTCTGACCCTTTATAAACAAGAGGCATGTGAACGGGCCTAGAAGCCCCGCTCGTTTGGCCCCGCCACACATACACTAGCGGTATGCAACGTATGCCCGCCCTTTCCCCACTATGATGGACAGCTTACTCAAAGGACCCCGGCGCTTTCGGCGCGGTGGCAAAGTTACAGACACACAGGTCACTGGAGACAATTCTTCTGGTCCTTTACGCAGCTGTAGTGTAGGAAAGGCACTATACATTTACCCAACGAGGTAGCACTTACTGATTAGCCAGTAGAAAGTACTCCAGTTGAGTAGAGGTATTGCACAAAACGGTGGCATCTTCGTGGATAAATATGCAGGGCAGATGTGCCTTCTCTCCATTTCCAACGTGAAAAGTTAGCTGTAATCCTTGATGGAGGTCTTTGCATCCTTCATTTTCTCGAGCGCAATTCTCGTGTAGAATTCGTGAGCGTGGAGATGTGCCTTCTCTCCATTTACACCCTGAAAAGTTAGCTGTAATCCTTGATGGAGGTCTTTGCATCCTTGAATTTCTCGAGCGCAATGCTCGTGTAGTTCCTGTGACCAGGAGGTTCCTTCTCCTCGTCTGCCGCTGAGATCCTGCTCTGACCCTTTATAAACAAGAGGCATGTGAACGGGCCTAGAAGCCCCGCTCGTTTGGCCCCGCCACACATACACTAGCGGTATGCAACGTATGCCCGCCCTTTCCCCACTATGATGGACAGCTTACTCAAAGGACCCCGGCGCTTTCGGCGCGGTGGCAAAGTTACAGACACACAGGTCACTGGAGACAATTCTTCTGGTCCTTTACGCAGCTGTAGTGTAGGAAAGGCACTATACATTTACCCAACGAGGTAGCACTTACTGATTAGCCAGTAGAAAGTACTCCAGTTGAGTAGAGGTATTGCACAAAACGGTGGCATCTTCGTGGATAAATATGCAGGGCAGATGTGCCTTCTCTCCATTTACACCCTGAAAAGTTAGCTGTAATCCTTGATGGAGGTCTTTGCATCCTTCATTTTCTCGAGCGCAATTCTCGTGTAGAATTCGTGAGCGTGGAGATGTGCCTTCTCTCCATTTACACCCTGAAAAGTTAGCTGTAATCCTTGATGGAGGTCTTTGCATCCTTGAATTTCTCGAGCGCAATGCTCGTGTAGTTCCTGTGACCAGGAGGTTCCTTCTCCTCGTCTGCCGCTGAGATCCTGCTCTGACCCTTTATAAACAAGAGGCATGTGAACGGGCCTAGAAGCCCCGCTCGTTTGGCCCCGCCACACATACACTAGCGGTATGCAACGTATGCCCGCCCTTTCCCCACTATGATGGACAGCTTACTCAAAGGACCCCGGCGCTTTCGGCGCGGTGGCAAAGTTACAGACACACAGGTCACTGGAGACAATTCTTCTGGTCCTTTACGCAGCTGTAGTGTAGGAAAGGCACTATACATTTACCCAACGAGGTAACACTTACTGATTAGCCAGTAGAAAGTACTCCAGTTGAGTAGAGGTATTGCACAAAACGGTGGCATCTTCGTGGATAAATATGCAGGGCAGATGTGCCTTCTCTCCATTTACACCCTGAAAAGTTAGCTGTAATCCTTGATGGAGGTCTTTGCATCCTTGAATTTCTCGAGCGCAATGCTCGTGTAGTTCCTGTGACCAGGAGGTTCCTTCTCCTCGTCTGCCGCTGAGATCCTGCTCTGACCCTTTATCCCCTTCGGTGCTTATGACGAGCTGGACTCGTCATGGCACACAGTGCTCGTGACGAGTCCAGCTCGTCATAAGACCACCCACGGGGAAGCGCTGGCGCTCCCCCGTGGGAATCTGATCATTAGGTTTTTTTTTGGGGAGGCAGGGGAAGGGCTTCCCCCGCCCCATCAATGACGTCAGCGCGCGAGGTGCGCTGACATCATTGAGGGTTTCCCTTTCTTCCCGACGCGCTGGAAGCCATTTGCTTCCAGCGCGTCGGGGAAATCAGGTGAGGTTTGGCTCGGGGAGGGGGGTTTGTATCAAAAGAGGCATCGAGGGAAAGGGTTTTCCTTTCCCCCGATGCCTCTTTTGTGCATTCCTGCTGCACGATCATGTGATCGTGCAGCAGGAATGCCCACTAGGCACCAGGGTTTTTTTGAATTTTTGTGTTGGGGAGTGGCCAAAAGGGCAAGGGTTGCTCCCTTTTACGGGTGTGAATATTTTATTTATACTGTTAGGCCCACCTACCCCTTAGCTTGGCTGGTGGATTGTGTGTGGACTGGTGCATTATTTGCATATGTGATTGTAATGTTTTTTTCCTCCTTTTTATTCTAGTGTAAAGCTTTTGATTCCTGTTTGCGGTTTCGGCAGTTGTGGTTCTGCAGTTTTGCGTAATTGCATTTATTTGGTAAGAAAAATATTTTTGTTGTGTGTACTCCAAATGAGTATTATTGTCATGCATGAATGAATTTTTTGTAAGTGGTGCCATAATGGCAGCATATTTGTTAGTGTTCAGAGCATGAAATTCTTTGCGATGTTTTGCATTGTCTTATGTGTAATTTTTTTCTTCTTCTTTTTTAGTGGGATATTGTTGATCCTTACTGTGTCTGTGCAGAGTAGGTGGTGGTGAGTCTAGCTGCTTCTGTCACGTGAGTGGTATAGTGTTGGAGTATATAGGTCTTTGTGATAAAGCTACATTTTGTTTATTTCTTTTTTTTACAAAGGGTTTATTGTTGTTGACTTGTTTGACAAGTAACCTTTATTAGTAAGCATTATGGCTAGCCGTAGAATTACTGCTCAGCAGGTGGTTGGTTTGCTTCTTGAATCTTCCTCTGAGCAGGATTATGAGACTGACAGTGCGTCTGAGGGAGAGGAGGGAGGGGAAGATTCAGGCAGTGAGTTTTCTCTCCACATGGAATCATCGGATGATGAAGGTACTCTCAGTGCAGATGAAGTGCCTGATTTAGAGGAGGATACTACTGTGCCGATGGTGCAAGAGGCATCTGGATTGCAGCCTGGGGCTGCTAGGCTTCCTACTGGAAGTGCTGGACTCTGGGTTGATCCAAACATGGTGCAGCCGGTGTTGCCTGCCTTTAGTGGTTATGCAGGGTGTAGAGTGGATTGTGAACATTATTTGCCTATACAGTATTTTCAGTTGTTTATGGATGATGTATTTTTGGGTGAGATTGTTGAGCAGACTAATTTGTATGCTGAACAGTTTTTGAGGGACAACAGTGCCAGACTTAGGCCCCATTCTAGAGCTACCCGGTGGAGTCCCACAAATCTGGAAGAGATGAAGAAGTTTTTGGGTTTGACTTTTTTGATGGGTTTGATAAGGAAGCCGTCCATGGGTTCATATTGGTCTACCAGTCCCTTGATGGCAACGGCCATATTTCCTGCAGTTATGACTCGTGATCGGTATTTACTTTTGCTTCGGATGCTGCATTTTGTTGATAATGGTTTGGCGTTGCCACGAGATCACCCTGAATGTGACCGTCTTTTTAAGATTCGGCCTGTTCTTGATCACTTTGTAGATCGATTTGCAGAGATCTATACTCCAGGGAAAGAAATATCTATTGATGAGTCTTTGGTGCTGTTCAAGGGCCGTTTGGTTTTAGGCAGTACATTCCTAGCAAGAGGGCACGCTATGGAATTAAGCTGTATATGTTGTCTGAGAGTAGGACAGGATATGTTTTTAATTTGCGTGTGTACACTGGTAGGGATTCCACTATTGACCCCCTGGTTGTCCGTCCACTTTAGTAGGAGTTTCAGAGAAAATTGTGTGGGAACTTGCTAGAAGACTGTTTAACAGAGGCCACCATTTGTACCTTGATAACTTCTACACTGCTGTGCAATTGTTTAATGAATTGTTCAAAGTGGACACTTTTGCTTGTGGCACAATCCGCTCTAACCGTAAAGGTTATCCAAAAGAGCTTGTTTGCAAAAAACTTCAGAGGGGACAGTGCAGTGCCTTGCGTAGTGAGGAACTGCTAGCTGTGAAATTTGTGGACAGGAGGGATGTGTACATGCTGACTACCATCCATGATGAGAGTACTTCACCTGTGGCTGTTTGGGGTCAGATTGCTGAAGTGCGCAAACCTGTGTGCATTTTAGACTACAATAAGCACATGGGTGGTGTTGATAGAGTAGATCAGAGGTTGGAACCTTACACTGCTATTCGTAAGTCTTACATTTGGTATAAGAAGTTGGCCATCCATCTCTTCAATTTAGCAACTTTCAATGCTTTTGTTGTGTTCAAGGAGTGTTCTCCTGCGTCAAAGTTGACTTTGATAGGCAATGTTGATGTTGCCTCAAAACGTTTTGTGTCCTTGCCTGTCGCGGGTACTTGGGCCTCCCACACAAGTGAGGCACCATTTTTATCGGGAGACCTGGGGGAATGCTGGGTGGTAGGAAATTTGTGTGAGGCCAATGATGTCACACTTTCCCACACAAAAATGTGTGAAAAAAGTGATTTTTTCAGCTAAAATTGAGGTTTGCAAGGGATTCTGGGTAAGGAAACGTTGGGGGATCCACGCAAGCCATACCTCCCTGGAAGCCCCCGGGTGTCTACTTTTCAGAAATGTGTGGGTTTGGTAGGTTTACCTAGATGGCCTCCGAGCACGGGGCCAAAAACCCAGGTGACCCCCCTTGCAAAACCAGGTGGTTTTGAGATAGGCAATTTTGAGGTCGCCTCACTACGTTGTGGGCCCTTGCCTGTCGCGGGTACTTGGGCCTCCCACACAAGTGAGGCACCATTTTTATCGGGAGACCTGGGGGAACGCTGGGTGGTAGGAAATTTGTGTGAGGCCAGTGATGCCACACTTTCCCACACACAAATGTGTGAAAAAAGTGATTTTTTCAGCTACAATTGAGGTTTGCAAGGGATTCTGGGTAAGGAAACGTTGGGGGATCCACGCAAGCCATACCTCCCTGGAAGCCCCCGGGTGTCTACTTTTCAGAAATGTGTGGGTTTGGTAGGTTTACCTAGATGGCCGCCGAGCACGGGGCCAAAACCCAGGTGACTCCCTTGCAAAACCAGGTGGTTTTGAGATAGGCAATTTTGAGGTCGCCTCACTACGTTGTGGGCCCTTGCCTGTCGCGGGTACTTGGGCCTCCCACACAAGTGAGGCACCATTTTTATCGGGAGACCTGGGGGAACGCTGGGTGGTAGGAAATTTGTGTGAGGCCAGTGATGCCACACTTTCCCACACAAAAATGTGTGAAAAAAGTGATTTTTTCAGCTAAAATTGAGGTTTGCAAGGGATTCTGGGTAAGGAAACGTTGGGGGATCCACGCAAGCCATACCTCCCTGGAAGCCCCCGGGTGTCTACTTTTCAGAAATGTGTGGGTTTGGTAGGTTTACCTAGATGGCCGCCGAGCACGGGGCCAAAATCCAGGTGACTCCCCTTGCAAAACCAGGTGGTTTTGAGATAGGCAATTTTGAGGTCGCCTCACTACGTTGTGGGCCCTTGCCTGTCGCGGGTACTTGGGCCTCCCACACAAGTGAGGCACCATTTTTATCGGGAGACCTGGGGGAACGCTGGGTGGTAGGAAATTTGTGTGAGGACAGTGATGCCACACTTTCCCACACAAAAATGTGTGAAAAAAGTGATTTTTTCAGCTAAAATTGAGGTTTGCAAGGGATTCTGGGTAAGGAAACGTTGGGGGATCCACGCAAGCCATACCTCCCTGGAAGCCCCCGGGTGTCTACTTTTCAGAAATGTGTGGGTTTGGTAGGTTTACCTAGATGGCCGCCGAGCACGGGGCCAAAAACCCAGGTGACCCCCCTTGCAAAACCAGGTGGTTTTGAGATAGGCAATTTTGAGGTCGCCTCACTACGTTGTGGGCCCTTGCCTGTCGCGGGTACTTGGGCCTCCCACACAAGTGAGGCACCATTTTTATCGGGAGACCTGGGGGAACGCTGGGTGGTAGGAAATTTGTGTGAGGCCAGTGATGCCACACTTTCCCACACACTAATGTGTGAAAAAAGTGATTTTTTCAGCTAAAATTGAGGTTTGTAAGGGATTCTGGGTAAGGAAACGTTGGGGGATCCACGCAAGCCATACCTCCCTGGAAGCCCCCGGGTGTCTACTTTTCAGAAATGTGTGGGTTTGGTAGGTTTCCCTAGATGGCCGCCGAGCACAGGGCCAAAAACCCAGGTGACCCCCTTGCAAAACTAGGTGGTTTTGTGAAAGGCCATTTTGAGGTCGCCTCACTACGTTGTGGGCCCTTGCCTGTCGCGGGTACTTGGGCCTCCCACACAAGTGAGGCACCATTTTTATCGGGAGACCTGGGGGAACGCTGGGTGGTAGGAAATTTGTGTGAGGCCAGTGATGCCACACTTTCCCACACACAAATGTGTGAAAAAAGTGATTTTTTCAGCTAAAATTGAGGTTTGCAGGGGATTCTGGGTAAGGAAACATTGGGGGATCCACGCAAGCCATACCTCCCTGGAAGCCCCCGGGTGTCTACTTTTCAGAAATGTGTGTGTTTGCTAGGTTTCCCTAGGTGCCGGCAGAGGTAGGGTTCAAAAACTACAGCTAGGCACTTTGCCAAAAAAGGGTCATTTTTTCACTGCGAAATTGAGGTGTGACCGCGTTGCGTTTTGCGCCATTTCCTGTTGCAGGCACTAGGCCGACCCACACAAGTGAGGTACCATTTTTCTCGTAAGACTTTGGGGAACGCGGGGTGGGTGGAAATTTGTGGATCCACGCAGATTCCAGAACTTTCCACCACAGAAATGTGGGGAAAATGTGGTTTTTTTGACAATTTTTTATGTTTGCAAGGGATTCTGGGTAACAGAACCTGGTGGGAGGCAGTCAAGTCACCCCATCCTGGATTCCCCTGGGTGTCTAGTTTTCAAAAATGTATAGGTTTGCTAGGTTTCCCTAGGTGCCGGCAGAGGTAGGGTTCAAAAACTACAGCTAGGCACTTTGCCAAAAAAGGGTCATTTTTCACTGCGAAATTGAGGTGTGACCGCGTTGCGTTTGCGCCATTTCCTGTCGCAGGCACTAGGCCGACCCACACAGGTGAGGTACCATTTTTCTCGTAAGACTTTGGGGAACGCGGGGTGGGTGGAAATTTGTGGATCCACGCAGATTCCAGAACTTTCCACCACAGAAATGTGTGGAAAATGTGTTTTTTTGGACAATTTTTTATGTTTGCAAGGGATTCTGGGTAACAGAACCTGGTGGGAGGCAGTCAAGTCACCCCATCCTGGATTCCCCTGGGTGTCTAGTTTTCAAAAATGTATAGGTTTGCTAGGTTTCCCTAGGTGCCGGCAGAGGTAGGGTTCAAAAACTACAGCAAGGCACTTTGCCAAAAAGGGTCATTTTTCACTGCGAAATTGAGGTGTGACCACGTTGCGTTTTGCGCCATTTCCTGTCGCAGGCACTAGGCCGACCCACACAAGTGAGGTACCATTTTTCTCGTAAGACTTTGGGGAACGCGGGGTGGGTGGAAATTTGTGGATCCACGCAGATTCCAGAACTTTCCACCACAGAAATGTGTGGAAAATGTGTTTTTTGGACAATTTTTTATGTTTGCAAGGGATTCTGGGTAACAGAACCTGGTGGGAGGCAGTCAAGTCACCCCATCCTGGATTCCCCTGGGTGTCTAGTTTTCAAAAATGTATAGGTTTGCTAGGTTTCCCTAGGTGCCGGCAGAGGTAGGGTTCAAAAACTACAGCTAGGGGGGGCGTGGCCGGGCAAGATGGCCGATCGGACGTAGACCGTCTCGGCTCCCGGTCCACGCGTTATCCCGGAGCTGTCTCTGGTGCATCTCGGCACCGTGGAGCACTGAAAATGGCTACCCGGGCTGTCGGAGCACACTGGGCATGATCTGAGCCCTGTCATCTGTCCTGGAGCTGCCTGCACCGGCAGCGCTCTGCCTTGTGCTGTCTGAGGGGGAGGCCTTGGTGCAATTCAACATGGCCGTCGGACCGCGGCCGCAGGACGCGGCGTCCTCGCTCGCACCATAGAGGTACGGATCGGAGTGTGTGCTCCTGCTGCGGAGACCTGCATGCAGTCGCGGGCTGTCTGTGAGGCTGCGGGGCGGCAGGGCCTGGGAGAGGCTCGCATCGTGAATGGAGGCCGTTTCCCGCCGCGGGTGCCTGACCCTGACATGGCGGCCGCTATCGGGCCTGCGGCGATGGGGGCTGGAGCCTCGGTCCTGGGGTCAGTAGTATCTACGCCTGCCTTGCGGATGACTCGCTGGTGAGGAGGAGCACCCCGGTCCCATTGTGTGCTGAAAATACAGAGTCCCGGGGGGCCTGAGTGGGGGCTCCCCCTGCAAGCAAACACCTTGGGCCTGTGACGTCCTGCTCGCTTTGCCCTCCTCACCTATTGCAGCTGAGATAAGCGACGAATGCAACACGAGTGAGCGCTGCTGAACCAGTGATGCTGCTGAGTGGCGCCTAGAGGTAGGCCCATTCTGCTCTTGGTGGTGTGGCCCCTGCATCGCCCGTGGACCCGTCGCACCTGACCCTACACGATCCATTTGTGGCCGGATTGGGAGATTCTCCGCTTTCCTTGCGGGGCCTCGGGGGTCCGAGAGGCCTCATCCTTACATTGCCCGTGGACCCGTCGCACCTGATGCCGCCGAAGAAGGTGACGAGCAAGACGCCACATAAGGTTTTGGATTTCTTTGCGCCCGCTGACAAACGCACATCGCTGTGAGGGGACTCAGGTGCGGAAGCCATGGCCCTTACAAAAGCAGACCTGCTGTCAATGTTCAAGGACTTTAAAGCTGAATTGCGCAATGACCTTAGCCAAGATATTAAGGCCTCCATGGACCAGCTCCGCACGGATCTCACGGGGCGTCTGACCTCCCTCCAGCAGGATGTAGATTCGGTGGGTACCAGGGTGCTGGACTTGGAGACGCAACATCAGGAGCATGGAAGGCTAGCCACCGAAGTACAAGGCGACGTCCAGGGCCTCAGGGAGCAGTTACATCAGGTGCAGCTTAAGGCAGAGGACCTTGAAAACAGAGCCCGGAGAGAGAATATACGCATCAGGGACCTGAAAGAGGGCGCAGAGGGACCTGATCTAGAAGCGTTTGTGGAGGGGCTCTTCGCTGAGATCCTGAGCCCTCAGACCCTAACAATAAAACTGGATAGAGTCCACCGGGTGGGCGCCATGCAGAGCGGCGAGACGAGGCGACCCCGTGACATCCTGGCAAAATTTCACTCGTACAAAACCAAGGAAGCGGTGATTCAGGCTGCCAGGGCGAGGGACTCCATCTCCTTCCAGGGTCAGCCATGCACCATATACCAGGATGTGGCGCCTTCCACGTTGGCGCGGAGACAGCTATTCCGACCCGTCACCGCTACCTTGCGAGACAACAAGGTCAGATATCGATGGACCTACCCCTTTGGTCTCAGCTTTGAATATCAGAACAAGCGACGCCACATCACGGAGCTGCGAGAGGGTCTTGATATGTTGGGCCTTCCACCTGAGGGGGGCGACACCGCAGGGGGTGCCGTGGCGGGTCCCCCCCGGGGCTCGACGTCCACCTCTGCCTGGTCCATGAACTCACGCAGGAATCGCCGATGATCTATAGTTGAGCACACTCTGATGTTCGGGAGATCCGCCACCGTCGCTGGGACTGCATTCCACAGCTTTCTGATCAATGACACTGGCTGCGGAATCTACCGATCCTTCTAACGAGCAGTGACAGTCCTGATGTAATCCACGACCCCACATGATTGGACTCGGCTTTCGCCCCAGTCCTCAGAGTTCCAATCATCCATGTGGGTGCCGGGGGAACTGCGATATGAGTGGAACTGTGCCTGCGAGTGGTGATGTTATCCCCTCTTTCTGATTATTTCCAGTGAGGCGAGGTTAGCGTTGTTTCAGCTTGGTCTAGAGGGTTATACATTGTTAGCCAGGGGCACAATATGGGTCTGACCGGCAGTGCAGCTAATCTGCCTCTGTAGTTGCTCCGGTTCTAAGTTAGCAATGTGCACTGCTTCCTCAAATGCCCAGAGACATTTTTTTTGATACCATGTAAGATTCGTATTGGGATGGGCGTGGACGGGGTCCTCGGACCTGCCGTCCCCCTGGTTCCTAGGAGGGCGTCCTAGTCCCTTTTAGGAGATTTCTTAGTATGTTTTTTTTCTTTTTTTTCTCTTCTTCCCTTAGTATTGTTGCACTGTTTATGGTTGTCTTTTTATTGTTGGGGGTAGCTGGGGAGGGTATGGGAGGGACACGATGGTGGTTTTTTAATATGCGCTTCATTGCGGCCTCTAACAGCGGCGGCACCACGACTGACATGCATTGGCGCACCACGTTCTTTCGGAGATTGACGAAGATCCGGTATACAGGGAGTAGGCTGGGGCTCTTGCAGAGGGGCGGTGCTGCACAATTAGACTAATGCCGGTCACGATTGGAACATGGAACGTAAAGGGTCTTAACTCGCCCCAAAAGCGACAGAGGGTGTGGAAGTATATTATCGACCACCACCTCGATGTGGTAGCCCTACAAGAGACGCACTTAGCCAGGACGGAGGAGGCACGCCTGAGACATAAACACTACCCGCTCATTTACAGTCCTCAGCACACACAAAACATAGGGGAGTGGCGATCTTGTTTCATTCTTCTGTACAGTTTCAGCCATTAGGAGTACATACCGATAAAGATGGCCGTTGGGTCATGGTTAAGGGCCGTTTGAGAGGCAGACTGTGCACCTTCGTCGCTCTCTATGCCCCCAATACAGGACAGACGGTATTCCTACACACCCTGCTGGGGAGACTGACTGACTTTGCAGAGGGCCCACTGATCCTCATGGGGGACTTCAACTTAACGTGGCAAAAAGAGCTTGACAGTACGCACCCACAACGCTCGGATCTGGGCTCCTTCTCTGCGGACACACAGCAGCGCATACCCGACATGGGATTAATAGATGCATGGCGCAGCCTCTATCCACAGACCCGTGACTACACTTTCTACTCGCATGTCCATCGTACATATTCCCGGTTGGATTACATTTTTCTTAGCCAATCCCTACAAGGGGCTTTGCGGGACGCCAAGATATTCCCCCTTTCAGTCTCAGATCACAGCTTACTGTGTATATGTCTCTCCTGGGGTGGGAACGTCTCGACTACACCTAGGTGGTACTTTCCAGCGTCACTTGCCCGGGACAGGGAGTCCTGTACTAGTCTGAGAGAAGCCATTACTGAATTTTTTGACATTAATGACCCAGGGGACACATCGGAATATACAACATGGGACACATTCAAGGCGGTCTTTAGGGGGAGATGCATCGCCCTTAACTCGGCCCTGAATAAACAGCGCACCAGGGAGAGAGAGCAATTGGAGAAAGAGCTCGCTACACTTGAACAGGCTCATAAATTGAACCCCACGAGTCAGTCTCTTCGTAGCCTCACTGCGGTCCGCGGTAAACTTCGGGCGATTTATAACAACAGAGCGGAGTTCACTCTCCTCAAATTAAGGCACTTGTCATATACGCAGGGCAATAAGATCGGTAGGCACCTTGCCCGGCAATTAAAGGATAAACGAGAGAGAGAGTACGTGGGTGACCTTCAGGGAACATCCGGGGAAATTACACATAATGATGAGACTAAAGCGGAGCTTTTTGGCTCTTTTTACAAATCTCTGTACACCAGTGATAATCTGGACGCGAGCGCCCAAAGGGACTATCTTCAAGCACTGCCTTTACCCAGGGTGTCGTCTACCTGGAATGAATCACTTACAGCTCCTATCACTGTAGACGAGGTTTGTTCTGCCATTAAGGCCCTCAAACCCCATAAAGCACCGGGGCCGGATGGATACACCGCTCTTTTCTATAAGACGTTTACCCCCGATATTAGCTCCCATCTGACTCGCCTTTTTAATAAGATGGCTGAGGACGGAGAGACCTCTGGCACTATGTCTGAGGCTGTAATTTCTGTAATACCAAAGCCAGGGAAGGACCCCCAGCGCTGCGCCGCATACCGACCTATTGCCCTACTAAACCTCGACGCGAAATTATACTCTTCTATACTAGCCAAACGTTTAAATGATCTCATGCCTGAACTCATTCATGCTGACCAATCAGGATTTATTAAAGGCCGTCAAACACATGACAACACCCGTCGGATTATTCACTTGATAGAGAAGGCTAACAGACGTCAAATCCCCGCAATACTGGTGGGACTGGACGCTGAGAAAGCCTTCGACAGGGTTGACTGGTCGTTCTTATTCCACACACTCACGGCATTCGGATTCTCATCTAAATTTATCACTATGATTCGAGCCAATTATCGCCACCCTAGGTCTAGAGTAGTGGTCAATGGGATGGTATCATCTCCGTTTGATCACTCTAGAGGCACTAGGCAGGGGTGCCCCCTGTCGCCCCTGCTTTTTGCTCTCAGTATTGAACCATTAGCGCTGGCGATACGAAGTAATCCCGATATCCAGGGCCTACCATTCGCAGGGGAGTCACATAAAATTTCCCTGTTCGCGGACGATGTCCTCTTGTCCCTCTCTAGCCCGGCTACATCCCTCCCGCCCTTACAGGTGGAACTCGAACGCTTTGAGGCAGTGGCTGGCTTCAAAATAAATTTAGATAAATCATACATTCTCAACCTCACTCTCCCACACGAGGAGGTATGCGGGCTTCGGTCTCTCACACCTTTGCCGTGGGCCACGACCTCCATTCAGTACCTGGGGATCCAGCTAACGACCAAAGTCGAGGGGCTATATGCCGCCAATTTTCCTGGCCTTCTTAACCGAATCCAAGCAGACCTTACGAAGTGGAAGCCCCTATTCCTGTCCTGGTTGGGCCGGATCCACGCTGTAAAGATGACCCTCCTTCCTAAATTACTCTATCTGTTTCAGGCGCTCCCTATAGAACTGGAGGGGGACTTCTTCCGACGAGTAAAGACTATGATTCTGCGCTTTATATGGCAGGGGGGACGCGCACGCTTCTCTTTCTTCATTTTGCGGCGCTCCCGTAGGGAAGGGGGCGTCGGGCTCCCAGACCTTCATCTGTATTACAAAGCGGCACAGCTGAGAGTCTCGGTTGAATGGTCAAAGCCCGACTCCGACAAACATTGGCTCCATATGGATCGCAGTGTGGCGGGAAGGACTATATGGGATCTTGTTTGGCGCCCTAAGAGAGACAGACCTAAGAATGTTTACGTCAGCACTCCCACACGTACCACCTTGAAGGTCTGGGATACACTCACGGGTGACGATAGATGGACGACGTTCCCTTCACCATTTACACCTCTCCATTTTAACCCGGCATTCCCCCCGGCCTTACATGAGGGACCTTTTGACGCGTGGAGGGAGGGGGGATGTTTAGCTCTGACCCACCTATTCCAACACTTTGACCCCTTTACTTTTGATGACTGTAAGCAGGATTATGCATTAGGGAATACAGACAGCTACCACTATGCCCAATTAATGCATTGGGCGCTCACCCCGCAGGTCCGGGAGGCAGCTACGCGTCCTCTTACGCGATTCGAGCGCTTCCTCACCAAGGCTACCTCGATGAGGGGGACGATCTCTTTCATTTACAACTACCTTCTCACTACCATGCACTCCCCGCGCCCACGATATATGTCTATGTGGGAGGACATACTGCAGCGTGGGATCTCGGACGATGAGTGGACCCATTTGTGGTACGACATCACGAGATTCAATCACTCCACAGAACTTCGTGAGGCCCACCTGAAGACCATGATGGACTGGTATCTCCATCCATCTAAGCTTAAACGGATCTTCCCTGCCACGTCCGATAGATGCTGGAGGGGGTGCGGGCTGCTTGGAGACTTTCAGCATATTTGGTGGGATTGCCCAACTATACGCCCCTATTGGGAAGAAATACTTGCACACATCAAAGACATGCTGGGATACCCCATCCCCACTACTATGGCGGGCGTTCTCCTGGGGCTTCGTGACCCCTCTCTAGAGCACCAGACGCGAGCTGATAAAACCATTATGTGGCTCTGTGTGGGGGCGGCCAAGATCACCCTGGCTGCTGCTTGGAAAAGACAGGAAGCCCCAACTATTTCCCTTTGGCATTCCCGTCTCTGGAGGCTACTAAGTTTGGAACGCATGTCCGACATTTTCAGGGACGATTACAAAAACTTTGAATTCCGATGGGGTCCCTTGGTCACCTTTCTTTCACGCGGCCTCCCATCGGCATTTTGTCCTTCTACCGTTAGGGCCCTGCATCTCTTTCAATTTTGAGTCAAATGTCAATAACACTGGATACCTCAGAGATGTGCAGTTTGTAGCCACCATCGTTGGGGAGGGGGGAGGGTAGGGGGGGGGGGAGTCTTTGTTTTCTCTTTTTCCCTGTAATTTCCCGTTTGGGAATTGTAGCTCTATGATTTTCACCTTTACCTGGTAGCACCTTCCGGCTGGAAGGCGTAGGAATGTTACCATCGCAAGCTGACGATGCAATGTATTTAGAACAGCAAACATGCATCCTTTGCATGAACGACCTCTTTCCATGCTCCATGTATAATCACAAACTGTAACCTGTAATTAAACATTTCCTCTGAAAGGAGCTGGTCTTTGGTACGGCAATGTAATCTGCTATTCGTTCGTAGTTTGGATAACTTTGGCAAATCCCCTGTGAGGGATAATGTGATGGTATTGTTATATGAAACATGTTGGGAAAATTCAATAAACACATCTTTGATAAAAAAACTACAGCTAGGCACTTTGCCAAAAAAGGGTCATTTTTCACTGCGAAATTGAGGTGTGACCGCGTTGCGTTTTGCGCCATTTCCTGTCGCAGGCACTAGGCCGACCCACACAAGTGAGGTACCATTTTTCTCGTAAGACTTTAGGGAACGCGGGGTGGGTGGAAATTTGTGGATCCACGCAGATTCCAAAACTTTCCACCACAGAAATGTGGGGAAAATGTGTTTTTTTGGACAATTTTTTATGTTTGCAAGGGATTCTGGGTAACAGAACCTGGTGGGAGGCAGTCAAGTCACCCCATCCTGGATTCCCCTGGGTGTCTAGTTTTCAAAAATGTATAGGTTTTCTAGGTTTCCCTAGGTGCCGGCAGAGCTAGGGTTCAAAAACTATAGCTAGGCACTTTGCCAAAAAAGGGTCATTTTTCACTGCGAAATTGAGGTGTGACCACGTTGCGTTTTGCGCCATTTCCTGTCGCAGGCACTAGGCCGACCCACACAAGTGAGGTACCATTTTTCTCGTAAGACTTTGGGGAACGCGGGGTGGGTGGAAATTTGTGGATCCACGCAGATTCCAGAACTTTCCACCACAGAAATGTGGGGAAAATGTGGTTTTTTTGACAATTTTTTATGTTTGCAAGGGATTCTGGGTAACAGAACCTGGTGGGAGGCAGTCAAGTCACCCCATCCTGGATTCCCCTGGGTGTCTAGTTTTCAAAAATGTATAGGTTTTCTAGGTTTCCCTAGGTGCCGGCAGAGCTAGGGTTCAAAAACTACAGCTAGGGACTTTGCCAAAAAAGGGTCATTTTTCACTGCGAAATTGAGGTGTGACCGCATTGCGTTTTGTGCCGTTTCCTGTCGCAGGCACTAGGCCGACCCACACAAGTGAGGTACCATTTTTCTCGTAAGACTTTGGGGAACGCGGGGTGGGTGGAAATTTGTGGATCCACGCAGATTCCAGAACTTTCCACCACAGAAATGTGGGGAAAATGTGGGTTTTTTGACAATTTTTTATGTTTGCAAGGGATTCTGGGTAACAGAACCTGGTGGGAGGCAGTCAAGTCACCCCATCCTGGATTCCCCTGGGTGTCTAGTTTTCAAAAATGTATAGGTTTGCTAGGTTTCCCTAGGTGCCGGCAGAGCTAGGGTTCAAAAACTACAGCTAGGCACTTTGCCAAAAAAGGGTCATTTTTCACTGCGAAATTGAGGTGTGACCACGTTGCGTTTTGCGCCGTTTCCTGTCGCAGGCACTAGGCCGACCCACACAAGTGAGGTACCATTTTTCTCGTAAGACTTTGGGGGACGCGGGGTGGGTGGAAATTTGTGGATCCACGCAGATTCCAGAACTTTCCACCAAAGAAATGTGGGGAAAATGTGTTTTTTTGGACAATTTTTTATGTTTGCAAGGGATTCTGGGTAACAGAAACTGGTGGGAGGCAGTCAAGTCACCCCATCCTGGATTCCCCTGGGTGTCTAGTTTTCAAAAATGTATAGGTTTGCTAGGTTTCCCTAGGTGCCGGCAGAGGTAGGGTTCAAAAACTACAGCTAGGGACTTTGCCAAAAAAGGGTCATTTTTCACTGCGAAATTGAGGTGTGACCGCGTTGCGTTTTGCGCCGTTTCCTGTCGCAGGCACTAGGCCGACCCACACAAGTGAGGTACCATTTTTCTCGTAAGACTTAGGGGAACGCGGGGTGGGTGGAAATTTGTGGATCCATGCAGATTCCAGAACTTTCCACCACAGAAATGTGGGGAAAATGTGGTTTTTTTGACAATTTTTTATGTTTGCAAGGGATTCTGGGTAACAGAACCTGGTGGGAGGCAGTCAAGTCACCCCATCCTGGATTCCCCTGGGTGTCTAGTTTTCAAAAATGTATAGGTTTGCTAGGTTTCCCTAGGTGCCGGCAGAGCTAGGGTTCAAAAACTACAGCTAGGCACTTTGCCAAAAAAGGGTCATTTTTCACTGCGAAATTGAGGTGTGACCACGTTGCGTTTTGCGCCGTTTCCTGTCGCAGGCACTAGGCCGACCCACACAAGTGAGGTACCATTTTTCTCGTAAGACTTTGGGGAACGCGGGGTGGGTGGAAATTTGTGGATCCACGCAGATTCCAGAACTTTCCACCACAGAAATGTGGGGAAAATGTGTTTTTTTTGGACAATTTTTTATGTTTGCAAGGGGTTCTGGGTAACAGAACCTGGTGGGAGGCAGTCAAGTCACCCCATCCTGGATTCCCCTGGGTGTCTAGTTTTCAAAAATGTATAGGTTTGCTAGGTTTCCCTAGGTGCCGGCAGAGCTAGGGTTAAAAACTACAGCTAGGCACTTTGCCAAAAAAGGGTCATTTTTCACTGCGAAATTGAGGTGTGACCACGTTGCGTTTTGCGCCGTTTCCTGTCGCAGGCACTAGGCCGACCCACACAAGTGAGGTACCATTTTTCTCGTAAGACTTTGGGGAACGCGGGGTGGGTGGAAATTTGTGGATCCACGCAGATTCCAGAACTTTCCACCACAGAAATGTGGGGAAAATGTGGTTTTTTTGACAATTTTTTATGTTTGCAAGGGATTCTGGGTAACAGAACCTGGTGGGAGGCAGTCAAGTCACCCCATCCTGGATTCCCCTGGGTGTCTAGTTTTCAAAAATGTATAGGTTTTCTAGATTTCCCTAGGTGCCGGCAGAGCTAGGGTTCAAAAACTACAGCTAGGCACTTTGCCAAAAAAGGGTCATTTTTCACTGCGAAATTGAGGTGTGACCACGTTGCGTTTTGCGCCGTTTCCTGTCGCAGGCACTAGGCCGACCCACACAAGTGAGGTACCATTTTTCTCGTAAGACTTTGGGGGACGCGGGGTGGGTGGAAATTTGTGGATCCACGCAGATTCCAGAACTTTCCACCACAGAAATGTGGGGAAAATGTGTTTTGTTTGACAATTTTTTATGTTTGCAAGGGATTCTGGGTAACAGAACCTGGTGGGAGGCAGTCAAGTCACCCCATCCTGGATTCCCCTGGGTGTCTAGTTTTCAAAAATGTATAGGTTTGCTAGGTTTCCCTAGGTGCCGGCAGAGGTAGGGTTCAAAAACTACAGCTAGGGACTTTGCCAAAAAAGGATCATTTTTCACTGCGAAATTGAGGTGTGACCGCGTTGCGTTTTGCGCCGTTTCCTGTCGCAGGCACTAGGCCGACCCACACAAGTGAGGTACCATTTTTCTCGTAAGACTTTGGGGAACGCGGGGTGGGTGGAAATTTGTGGATCCACGCAGATTCCAGAACTTTCCACCACAGAAATGTGGGGAAAATGTGGTTTTTTTGACAATTGTTTATGTTTGCAAGGGATTCTGGGTAACAGAACCTGGTGGGAGGCAGTCAAGTCACCCCATCCTGGATTCCCCTGGGTGTCTAGTTTTCAAAAATGTATAGGTTTGCTAGGTTTCCCTAGGTGCCGGCAGAGCTAGGGTTCAAAAACTACAGCTAGGCACTTTGCCAAAAAAGGGTCATTTTTCACTGCGAAATTGAGGTGTGACCACGTTGCGTTTTGCGCCATTTCCTGTCGCAGGCACTAGGCCGACCCACACAAGTGAGGTACCATTTTTCTCGTAAGACTTTGGGGAACGTGGGGTGGGTGGAAATTTATGGATCCACGCAGATTCCAGAACTTTCCACCACAGAAATGTGGGGAAAATGTGGTTTTTTTGACAATTTTTTATGTTTGCAAGGGATTCTGGGTAACAGAACCTGGTGGGAGGCAGTCAAGTCACCCCATCCTGGATTCCCTGGGTATCTAGTTTTCAAAAATGTATAGGTTTGCTAGGTTTCCCTAGGTGCCGGCAGAGGTAGGGTTCAAAAACTACAGCTAGGCACTTTGCCAAAAAGGGTCATTTTTCACTGCGAAATTGAGGTGTGACCACGTTGCGTTTTGCGCCGTTTCCTATCGCAGGCACTAGGCCGACCCACACAAGTGAGGTACCATTTTTCTCGTAAGACTTTGAGGAACGCGGGGTGGGTGGAAATTTGTGGATCCACGCAGATTCCAGAACTTTCCACCACAGAAATGTGGGGAAAATGTGGTTTTTTTGACAATTTGTTATGTTTGCAAGGGATTCTGGGTAACAGAACCTGGTGGGAGGCAGTCAAGTCACCCCATCCTGGATTCCCCTGGGTGTCTAGTTTTCAAAAATGTATAGGTTTGCTAGGTTTCCCTAGGTGCCGGCAGAGCTAGGGTTCAAAAACTACAGCTAGTTACTTTGCCAAAAAAGGGTCATTTTTCACTGCGAAATTGAGGTGTGACCACGTTGCGTTTTGCGCCGTTTACTGTCGCAGGCACTAGGCCGACCCACACAAGTGAGGTACCATTTTTCTCGTAAGACTTTGGGGAACGCGGGGTGGGTGGAAATTTGTGGATCCACGCAGATTCCAGAACTTTCCACCACAGAAATGTGGGGAAAATGTGGTTTTTTTGACAATTTTTTATGTTTGCAAGGGATTCTGGGTAACAGAACCTGGTGGGAGGCAGTCAAGTCACCCCATCCTGGATTCCCCTGGGTGTCTAGTTTTCAAAAATGTATAGGTTTGCTAGGTTTCCCTAGGTGCCGGCAGAGCTAGGGTTCAAAAACTACACCTAGGCACTTTGCAAAAAAGGGTAATTTTTCATTGTGAAAATGTGGTACGTCCACGTTGCATTTTGAGCCATTTCCTGTTGTGGGCACAAGGGCTACCCACACAAGTGAGGTACCATTTTTATCGGGAGACTTAGGGTAACACAGAATTGTAGAGCAACTGTTATTACCTATTGACTTTCGATGCATTTCTGCCTTCCAAATGAAAGACAATGTGTAAAAAATAAGTCATTTTGAAAAATGACCTATAATTCTCATGCTAGTATGGGTACTCCCAATTTCGGAAATGTGCAAATATCTACTGTTTCTAAAATCTACATTTTGTTCCCATTTCAGAAATACATAGGTGTCTTTCATAACAATTTTTCCATGTATACATTTTCCCAAAATAATTGCTATATACCCGGTACTTAAAAAAAATCATTGCAAGATGTTGCTCAATTATTGGCTCTGGGTTCGTCGGGTTCTTGGTGAACCTACAAGTCCTATATATCCCCACAACCAGAAAGGTCCAGCGGATATAACGGTATATTGCCTTCAAATAGCTGTCATAATTAGAAGAAGTTACAGGTGAAAACGTTGACACAAATGGCTGTTTTTTTCAACTAATTTTCAATTTTTCCTTTATTTAACTGTTAGTTTCTATAAGGAAAACTTTAAGGATCTACACAAATGACCCCTTGCTGAATTCAGAATTTTGTCTACTTTTCATAAATGTATGGCTTTCCAGGATCCATTATTGGTTTCATACCCATTTCTACCATTAACTGGAAGGAGGTTGAAAGCACAAAAAATAGCAAAAATAGGCTATGTCCCAGAAAAATGCCAAAACTGTGTAAAAAAGTTGGTTTTCTGACAAAAGTCTGCTTGTCCCTGAAAGCTGGGAAGATGGTGATTTCATCCCCACAACCCCTTTTTTGATTCCATTTGCAGGGAAAAATCAAGACGCTTTCATCTGTAGCCCTTTTTTTGCCTTTTTCCCAAAAAAACCAAAATTTAGCTGTATTTTGACTAATTTCTGGGTCCCCTCCAGGGGAATCCACAAACCCTGGGTACCTTTACAATCCCCATGATGTTAGAAAAAAAGGACACAAATTTGGCATGGATACCTTATGTGGTCAAAAAGTTACAGGGGCCTAAGCGCGCACTACCCCAAATAGCCCAAAAAAGGCTTAGCACAGGAGGGGAAAAGGCCTAGCAGCGAAGGGGTTAAGAAACGCATCCTCTTCAAAGCGTTAGTGATGGTCCATAGAGAAGTGCTCTCTTCTAGCCCTCGATATTTGGCCGATAGATTCACTCAGTATATTCCCTTAGAGCGCTGCGCTCCACTTCCGCTCCTCTTATAGTTATTCCATGATTTAAGCAGGTTCGTAGGGGCGGTAAGATCTTTTCTTTTTTGGCTGCCAAGGCTTGGAATGAGCTCCCCTGTGAGCTGTGATGGACTGCTTATGAGCCCGTCTTCTGTAAAAAACGTAAGACTTGTTTTTTTTCTGGAAAGAAGTTCTTCCGGAATGGGGCGGGGCACCTGGGCTCTCCTGCTAGCACCGGGATACTCCTCGAAGTAGCCGTGCATTTTATAAATCTATCATTCATTCATGTATTGAATCACAAATGTGACGGATACCCCAGCTGACTTTTTACTGGTGCATTATATTCTATGGCAGATGAAACAAGGTGGATAGGATGTCCGTCAAGTTTGTGATGGGTTATCCATCCGCCAAACTCTTAATCAGGAACCGAGTTAGTAATATGAGAATAGAACACTGATGTAACCTTTTCGCCCAGTGCCATGTAAAAGTCTAGAATGACTGTTGATGTCTGATCTTTACGCTAGTAATAATAATAGTAATAATATTGGTGAAAGACACCTCTGTTACATTGATGTTTAAGACTTGTAGTTCTGGTTTGGATTCATTATGTTTCAGCAAGCACCTGACCTTCCATTGTCACAATGATCAGCTGAGCAAAACATTTTAAAGATCTTAGTATTTGTCTCAATTTTGGTATACGGGTGGTAGAAAAGTACAGGAGATCAGAGTCATAGGGCAGGCAAAGTCCTGTCCATGTGCCTGGGTTACCCTGTATCCATGTCCTGACAGATACTGCATGGGAATACTTGCCCCCACACACATAGTTTTGAGGCCCATTTGGGACTTTATCTGTTTTACCTTGGACCCCCCCTCACTCTGCTGAGGGGGACCTGAACAACAATTCTTGGGCTCACTCCCATGTACCTTCTTACACATCCTGGTATTAACACAGAGGTCGGCCTTCTTCAGCAGTTCTCTGGGCACAGAGAGCTTTGAATCAATCAGTTGTTGGTGCAGCTCTACAGAGCAAATACTGAGCATGAGCTCTCTCATAAACAGATTGTACAGTCCATCATAGTGGCTCACTTTGCTGCCTTTCTCCCACCCATTTTGTGCCTTACTGGAATAATCCATAAAATTAACCCAGGACCAGTGAGATAGATTTTGGCTGTCCCTAAACATAAAGGGGTATTTCTCAGAGATAACGCCAAACTTGACAACAAGAGCTTCTTTCATGGGAGCATACCTCATCCTGTCAGCTGTAGCTAGGGTTAATACGGTATCCCGACAGTGGCTGGCATATGCTTCCAGAGACTAGCCCCCAGTCTTCCTCTAAGACCTTGTGCATGCACAAAGCTACCGCATAGGTCTTTGGGGGTGTGGACCCTTTTACCTCCTCTAGGCACTTCCAGTGGCGTAACGAAACTTGAAGGCCCACCTGCAAGCTACATGAAGGGGCCCCCCTCCGGGCACAATCAGGAGCTCTAAGGCCAGGGTACTGAGCTGAGGGGGCTCCCTGCAGCTCGGGGTCCCCCTGTCACCGCGTGGGCTGCGGGAGCCTGTGTTACACCACTGGGCACTTCTGTGTCACTGCCACCACCTCGACTGTACTCTGTGTTCCTCTTGCTTTTCAGGTCCAGTTCTTTCTGACTCATCTCATGAGCTGGCCAAATTTTCTTCTCCTCTAGTGCCAGCTTCCTCTCCTCTAAGGCTCTCTCATCTTCTGCCTTTTCCCCTCCAAGGTTCTTATAAGCCTCAGCCTATTTCTCCTCTAGGGGCTGTGCTGAAGCTACTTCCGCTCTCCTCTCTTCCCAGGCCAGCATTTTCTCCTAAGTGGCCGGGGGGGGTAGTTACAG
Organism: Calotriton arnoldi; assembly: GCA_963921515.1. Classification (NCBI taxonomy): domain Eukaryota; kingdom Metazoa; phylum Chordata; class Amphibia; order Caudata; family Salamandridae; genus Calotriton; species Calotriton arnoldi. The sequence continues at coordinate 57,152 of CAWUFW010017440.1, forward strand.
TCTAAACTTTCTCTCAGCTTGACAGTCTTCCAACTCTGCAGGGATCAGGCTGGTGGAAGACACACTGTTCTAGGCCCTGGACAAGCCTTGAGACCTCATTCTTGTGGACCCTCCTCTCTCCTCTGCTCTTGGGCTATTACCAGATCATTCTCTGTCTCCTCCTCTATCTGCACCTTGTCTTTTGCACTAACATCCTCTTGCCCCTGTGATATAGCCTGCAAAATGTGAACCTCTTCCATGGCTCTGAGGCCTATCTGGTATTCTAGTTTCTTAGAGCCTTTTGTTACCTTCAGCCACCTCTCCTTACACAACTTTTGTAGCTCTGCCACAGTGCAGCTTTCAATGTTGCTGAGATGCCCCTCCATCCTTACAAAAATCACATGTGCAAAGTATAAGGATAGGACTGAAATTTAGGAAAAGAAAAAAATCTAATTAAAATAAAGGAGAATTTAAAAATCAACATTCAATTTTGATGTCAGATTATAACCTGAGATTTTTGGTTTTCCACCTATCACACACTGGCACTGCAAAACAGAAGTACTCAGTCACACTGCTGAACATCAATGTAAGAAATTAGAGTATTAGTCGAGGAGGGTGGGGAGCCAACTCAAATAAAATGACAACTATTGTCAGGGTTACTCACTAAAATCACTAAATAAACCTGTGCTTAACCCTCTGGAAGATTTCCACAAAGCGAGAGGCTTAACTTTGAGGGAAAATGTAAAGTATTCATGCAGTTCTCAAACAATAATAAAGTGAAAACACAACACAGGAAAATCTCAAACCAATTTCGAAAATAGAGAATATTTTAATAAATAAAATTACACCACAGCGACAAAAATCCAATAAGTAGAACCAGAGATAGGAGCTTTTAAAATTTGAATTAAAAATAGTGTGAAAAAGCACAAAGCGCCAACAGTGCTTATCTGCTCATGCTAGACAGAGTCTAAGTCAAAAGTTAAGGCTGATTGTAGTGGAGAGCCGTTCGCATACAGGGACCAGGTTTGTCCCAGTGTAAAGTTTATCTTCTGACTTAGAAATATAATGAGGGAAAAAATGGCCATTGACTAGTCGACAGGGCAAGCTGCAAGCTGGATCCAAAGCATGGCATGATGATGGCAAGTTGCTGAAGAGTGGAGAACCAGTGCAGTCGTCGGCGAGGGCGTGAAAGCTCAGAGTGGATAAAGTCTAAAGTCTGTGTCCGGGGAGGCCTCGACGTTGATTGGATGCTGCCCGGCGTTGGTCCCGATGAAGCCTTCTTCGTTGTGACTTAGAAACTTTTCTGCAAGTCAGATCTCCTTCAGCGAGCAAGTAGCAAGCGGAGGATGATCGGCAATTCGATGTCAATAGCTGAAGCTTCAATAGCGATACCATTTTCAGGCAGTTATCCAGGCAGAAAGACTCTAAGTAAATTTGGGGACAGAAGTAGTACACTCTAGCACCAGCCAATGGGTCAAGGTTCTGGGCTGGCACCACTTGGTGGTTAGGACTAGGACTAGGCCTAGGTGGAGTTTGCGGAGTTCTGATCCACGGAACTCCGCGAAGTGCTGGGAAATCTCCGCCATGCTCTGTGGAGTTCCGAGAGCAGCGGAGTGTGGTAAGTCGTGCTTCTGGCACTGACTTTTAACGCACATGTTTGTCCCATGCTGTAAAATCACTGTGAATGGCACTATGCATTGCGCCGAGGGTGCTGCTTCTTTTTGACACTCAGGTAGATAATCTACTCGAGCGACAGCAACCTCAATGCGAGTGGCAGATTTCTCAACGCTAGCGGTCAGGACCTGCAGCGACAGCCCGCATTGAAAGATTTCGCAGGGAGGAGGACTAGCACACGATTTTTCTCTCTCGTGCTTGCCAAGCCACTTGAGAGAAAAATCTCCGCTCCACGACACTTCGTAGAGTTTTGCGAAACTCCATGCAGAGCACGTAGTAGGCAAACAATTCTTCACCCACCCCTAGTTAGGACTCACTGAAATGGAGACCAGCTGCTGGGTCCAAGCAGATTCAGGTGGTACTACTCAGCCATGCAGTTGAAGAGAAAAGGCCTCTGGAAGCATGTTGTGGTCCCGCAGCTCAAAAAGGAGGTCAGCCAACTGACCCTTTGAGTCATTTCTGGGGTCCTGGGTGCAAAGCAAGCAGGTCCAGTCTTCCTTCGGGTTTATCAGACAGCAGGAAAGTCCTTCTTCTTATTCTTTACAGGTCCAGGAGTGCTCTGAGGAGAGGTCTATGGAGTCCTCTTTTGTGCCTAGTGCCAGCCTGTGGGTAGAGGGCAAGCCCTTGTCCATCCCCCTAAACCAGTTCTGGTCAGTTCCTCTACCCCCACTGGGTTTGGTGTCAGCCTGACTATAAAGATAAAGGGGAGGCTGATCCAGATGTGAGCTTTATCTGCCTGTGACAAGGTAGGCATCCTTTAAAGCTCAGGAAGGGGCTGGGCACAGCCCCCAGGATATCCTGTCAAGGAAGGAGTCTCCCGCCCCAAACACAGAGCTCTTTATCCTGTGTCTGTGACCAGTACACATCTCACCACAGCAGAGACATCAGGTGCCAGGTGACAGCTGGCCACTGTCAGGAAATCCTTTTTAGCTTTAGGCAGGAAAATGGGAACTTTCAAAAAGTGTCGTTTACAGCATAGTAATATAAAATCCACCTTGACAATTAAGTTGGATTTTAAAATACAATAAAAATGAGTAAGTGTACCATATTTTTAGTTACTCCCAAACTGAAGTTAGCACTTATTAAATGTAAAAGTGTAATTGAGTGTTAGCGCACGGGAAAGCCAGCTTTGTCACAGTGAAAAACGACTTTGGAGGTTTTCACTGCCAGGACATGTAAAACATTAAATATACATGTCATACTTTTTAAATACCATGCACCCTGCTCTATTGGCATTTAGGGCCTACTTTAGGAGTAACATAGAAGTATTAAAAAGGAAGGTTTAGGCCTGGCAAATGGTTTGTTTTGCCAGGTTGAAATGGCAGTTTAAACTGCACACCCAGGCTGCAGTGACAAGCCTGAAGACATATTTCACAGTACTTTATTAGGTGGCACAATGATCACTGGTAGAATTTAGTTTATTGGCCCTGGGTAAAGTTTGTACCATAGACTAGGAACCTATAAGTAAATTAAAGGTTCCATTCAGGTGTATGCCAATTTTTGCATGTTTGAAAGGGATGGCACAGGCACTTTACCACTGGTTAGCAGCAGTGAAGTGCTACATCCAACAAAAAACAGGATCAGCAATAGAAGGCACAAATCTGGGGTGACCCTGCAGAAAGTGCAAATTTCCTACAGTGATCATTTGAAGGACATGTATGAAAGTGATTTGGTTAAGAAAGGCAAGATGTTTGCCTAGTTGTAAGGTGAGTTCCAGAGCCTGACTGGCTGTAGTGGGCACCAGGCATTTTCCCAGTGGGCCAGAAGGGTGGGGGCCGGTTTTCAAGCGGTGGGGGCCGGTTTTGTTACTGGGGGCCGCTTTTGCAGCAGTGCTGCAATATCGGCCCCCTGTAACAAAACCGGCAGCAGTGCTAAAGCGGAAGCAGTGCTGCTTCTCGCTAATGTTCAGCCCTTTCTAGTGGTGGATGTTTTTCCTTTGTTAGTATATTGAGTTGTTTAGCTTCTTGTGTCCCTTGTTTTTATCAAATCGTGGGATACTTGCAAATTAATTGCTGAGAGGAAAGGGTACTGAGTATTTGGGTATTTTCTTTGTAATGAATGATTATGTGTTATGGGCAAAGTATTGTATGTCACATTATCGACAACAGAACTATCGACTTGCACATATACCTACTCCAAAATATCGGCTGCCACTTGATCATAAAGGTAGCCATGCATAGGTAAGCATAGATCCAGTATTCTGGCAGTGCATCTATTCACCTTGATGATTTAATGCAAGTTGAAATTGTGGAGTTGACATATGCGCAAGTCGATATTAAAAATGCAATATTTTGGTGCCACGTAGCTTCGACGCGGTACGAGTGCTGTGGGCAACTGATGTAATTAATGGAATTTGGTGAGTGATGTTTTACGTGAGTGTTGAGGAGTAGTGTTGCAAAGCCTGTGTATGAGCATTGTTTTAGTGACACTGGATGAGTGATGTAACTTTTTTAGCTAAAAGTAGTTGCATGAAAAAGGTTGGATACGAATGTTGTCAAGTGCTATGGGTTGCTAATGATGTTATAGGAGCTGTGGGTGCATTATGATGTAGGTGACTGGGTGCGTGTGTGGTGTAAATTGATGTGGGGCAGTGGTGTGATATTTATGCTCAAGTGGCTGAATCGAAGTTGCATTGTTAGGGCCAGATGCATCAAGAAAATATTTTGCGATTCCCTAATTGCGACTCTTTGTGATTCGCAATTGGGGAATCGCAAAACGGAATGCATGAAAGTGTGTTTAACACTTTCTGCGATTCCTAAGGGGTCGCAAATGACCTACCTCATGAATATTAATGAGGTAGTTCGCACTTTGCGGCCCCCTAGGAATCGCAAAAATCACGGGGATGGTGGCCTGCTGGGGTCAGCAGACCACCATGTCCGTGATTGCTTTTTAATAACGCAAACTTTTTTTTCGTAAAGCAGCCCGTTTTCCTTAACGGAAAACGGGATGCTTTACAAAAGAGAAAATGAAAACTTTTCCTTTCATTTTCTAAGAGCAGGCAGTGGTCCGTGGGACCACTGCCTGCTCTGAGAAAATGCATTTGCTGACATTCACAAAGGGGAAGGGGTCCCTTGGGGACCCCTTCCCATTTGCGAATTGGTTACCACCTAAAATGCGAATGTTTTGCGACCGCATTTCGGTCGCAAAACATTCATGCATACGGATGCGATTCGGTATTAGGAAGGGACGCCCTGAACACGCCCCTTCCTAATAGCAAATTGCAAACCCATTTTGCGATTCGGTAACAGGTTACCGTATCGCAAAATTGGGTTTGATGCATCGCAAAAGCATTTTTTGCGATCGCAAACGGGCCGATTCTGCGAATCGGCCCGTTTGCGAGCAGAAAAATGCTTGATGCATCTGGCCCTTAGTGATGTACCGTGTTCCTGTGGGTGAGCAGTCATTGTCATGAAAATCTGATTCAATTGTAAGGACAATCATAAAAGAACATGAAACCATAAATACATTCATATATCAGTTTAAAAGATTTTAAAAGGAATAAAAACAACAGCATTAAAATACAGATAACAAATCAAGCTCTGAGGCCACAGCAAAATGAATCCAGCCTACAGCGCCTAGATCTTACAGCAGCACGCAAGAAACTTGAGACTGCAGAGAGAACGTGAACATTAGGCAGTAGCTGCAGATACATAAGTGCTGGGCGAGCTTGGGCAAAGTCCATGGCTTTCAAAATTGGAAGAAGGAAACGCATCCTGGGGACGCAAAAATATTTACACAACAATACAAAATGTAGGGTATCCTATGGAGACACATTGTTGCAGACACAGGGCCCTAAGGAGCCTGAACGGGACCAGCCACTCATCAGTGGCGTAACACAGGTCCCCGCAACCCCTGCAGTGCGGGGGGGGGGCCCAAGTTCCAGGGGGCCCCCTCAGCACAGTACTCTGGCCAGAGAGCTCCTTAGTGAGTCTGGAGGGGGACCCTGCACGTACCTTGCCGGGGGGGGGCCCTCAAGTTTCGTTATGCATGTGCCACTCGGGGAGGCTAGGAGATGATGTAGCAAACTAAACCTAAATCGAGCCACCACAAGTCTGTCCCTTTCGTTGGATATCAGGAAAAGGTATGGCTCCCTGCCCTGTACAGATTTTAGTAACAGATGACCGGATGAGCAGTCAGATGAGTGGCTGTCTAATTGATATGGTTTTGGTTGAATAGTTTTGTAAGTCGCCCTATGTGAACTGGTTTATCTAGTTGGGTGAGGAGTGTTGTGAGAAGCTTTGGGTAAGAGATATTAATTTTATTGTTCGTAAATGGTGCTGAGGGTAGCTGTTAAACCCTCACAACTGCTGTTTAATGATTCATGAACACGCTGTGCATTTGTTGTGGTTTTAGTGGCTTGTTGTAAGTGGTCTATTGAAGGCTGCAGACAGATTATGTAAAGGAAGGTGGTAGGAGAGATGCGTTATAAACAGCTGTCACTGAGTGGGTTTGTGAGTAGCTGTGGGTGAGTGAGGGTGGCGTGAACGGCTGTGGAAAACTGGAGATAGAAGTAGCACAGTATTATTGGTTTGAGTGCCGAGAGTTCTTTAGAACTGCTGTGTATGAGCGGTTGTAATGGCTTTGGCAAAGTACTATGTGAGTAGATATTCATGAAAGTGGATCAGAGACGGGAGGAGTTGGAGGCACGTGGTGCAGGGATGAGGGGACAAGTAGATGGCGAAGATTCTATAATACATTTTTCAGTCAGGGATGTTCCCGGACCAGTTATAAGCAGCTAAACTTGCTGGATTTAGAAATATTTTTGCAGTAATTTCTAACATGAAAAATAAATCTGCCATGATCTTTCAAAAACGTTCCAATGAATAATGAATGTGGTGATTGAGCCTAAGGGAAAAAGCTGTATTTCATTTCTATGTCTGAAAATCCTACTCTGGTCCATTTTCATATTAATAATTTCTTTCAACTGGTAACTTTGCAAAAATAAAATCAATTTAACTCCTGGCTTTTCAGTACCTGAGCTACTGCATGTGACTCTTCTGCACATTTGTTAGGATAGCAGTCTGACCAGTTCGGTTGTACCGCATGTCCAGTTAATGTTGCTAGTAGTGCTTCTGTGATAGAAAGGGGACTGAACACAGTTCAAAAAGCCAGTTACTGTTTAAGCAGGGCTCCACAGTGAGAGTTAAACAAGCTTTGGCAAAGTCGACAGGTCTGGTTATTAAGAGGCTTATGCCGACATAAATGGTTTGCCAATGGTTTTTTATGTTTACTTGACTCTTCTAACATGGTCATTGGCCATGTTGGAATGGTCAAATAAAACAGCCAAAAAGGCCGCTGGTGCATCTTGGTGCGTGCACAAGCATGTGCACGCATTGGGAGGGAGAGGGGCAAGCCAAACCTAGACCCATTTTGTGTGTGAAAAAGGCTGCTTTATTGAAACAGGTGCATATTACTATTCAACCAACTGGCAAACTGCCTTACAAAACTAAACCTCGCTATACATCGAATAACTGACCCCTGATCCCCCCCCCACCCCTACGATCCCCTCAAATGTTCCCCCACCCTGGCATTAACATAACAACAACATTACACAGTATTGCAGTTAAAAACTTCTCCCACCAATGAAACCACATTCCCTACCTGCCTTCCTGCAACTGTAACTATAAAACGTCTACCCGGAAACTTAGACTACCTACCTACCCTTTCCCTGCCCCTGCTCACAAACCCCCAATACTTAACCAAAAACTTCTGCTAACCCTGGCCAACATTTAAAAACCCCGCTCGCACCTGCTTCAAGCAACAACATCCATATTATCCCTTATCCTTATGCACCTGTCACAAACGAAAACGGCCCAAAAACTAGACAAACAACCCCAAGACAACCACCCCAGGATAACCCCGTAAAAGGGGGATGGGCGGGCAGGACAACTTTTGAACCTACGCTACCCAGCTACCAGCCACCAGGTCACCAATAACCTAAAATGGTGGCTGGCAGCACCCACGCAGTGCCCTATATACCTGTGCTAACTTGGGCTACAAATTACCAGCCCAATGAATCTAAAATGGCCGCACCTGGCCAGCCCTGCCCCTCCCAATCTGCCCGAGTGGCAGGCCTCGCTTTGCTCGGCTCCCCCCAAACCCCCCTTGGGAGGGAGGGGGGGCAAGCCAAACCGAGACCCATTTTGTGTGTGAAAAAGGCCGCTTTATTGAAACAGGTGCATATTACAATTCAACCAACTGGCAAACTGCCTTACAAAACTAAACCTCGCTATACATCGAATAACTGACCCCTGATCCCCCCCCCACCCCTACAATCCCCTCAAATGTTCCCCCACCCTGGCATTAACATAACAACAACATTACACAGTATTGCAGTTAAAAACTTCTCCCACCAATGAAACCACATTCCCTACCTGCCTTCCTGCAACTGTAACTATAAAACGTCTACCCTGAAACTTAGACTACCTACCTACCCTTTCCCTGCCCCTGCTCACAATTCCCCAATACTTAACCAAAAACTTCTGCCAACCCTGGCCAACATTTAAAAACCCTGCCACCCAGGAAAAAGTTGGGGAAAAAAGTCCAACTGCCGCCTGACCCTCCTTTTTTCTGCCCCCACTTCCTAACAGGCCTCTCACCTATGTGAATGTCCCTGAACATTTAGGGTCCTGGCCAACACCTCCCTAATCTCCAACAGGTAGAGGTCCATCCCCATCCTTGAGAGGTGAACCCCGTCCCCTCTAAAGAACTCCACAGAGTCAAAACGAATGTCCCTATGTATAATCCTGCCAACACCCAGGTCCCTACAAAAATGGGACATTTCCGTATTCCATTTCCTTCTAGCCCTGTCCACCGCACCCGGGTTAATTGCCCCACGTCAATCCCTGCAAGGTAAAAACTCGGTCCACATCACAAAACAACCTGCCCACTGTTTCCGTATCATTAATAGGTCCCTCTTCATATTTCTCATAAGTACTATCCCTTTTCCCTTGCGCAAATCGTTTTCCCCCAAGTGTAAAACCAAAATGTCCGGGCACCTACCCCCAACCATCAAATTGTTAAGACACGGGAGCAGCTCCCTCCAAAGCATGCCCCCTTTACCCTTCCAGGACACCTTAAACAACTTGTCATTAAATCCCAGATTCTGTCCGAAATAACTCCTCCGTACTTGGTGATGAGCCCACTTCACGAAGGAGTGCCCCACTACCCAGATTGTCTTTTCCACCGAAAGGGGGCCAGCCACTGAACCTGAAATGAGAAAAATTGCGTGAACTCAAAAATTATCATTGCCGCACAGGTAGTGCTTGTAACAGTCAGAAGACCACCTCCCCAATTGCATGATATCGCCTTGACCCCATCGCCTATTATTCGCCTTGGAAGCGGCCCGATCCGAAATGAATGCGTCCCAAAACCCGCCCCGTCAATGCCCAGCTCTTTTAACACTTTCTGCAACACTGCCAGCAGTTGAAATGCCGAGACTCTCTTCCCGTTTGCATGCCCAAAAACTGCTTCCCCGCTACGCTTGGATACTGCTCGCCAACGTGCCCCCCACCTGAAAGGACAAGTAAGCGAAGGCCATGGCGCCTGCAAAAACACCCATTTTCCTACATCTCTCTGATCAGTCTTAGATTTTTTTAACCAGATATGTATCCCTACATTACGAGAGACCACGACCTCCCACCTAATCCCCCACCCCTCTTATCCCCCAACAATTCTGACACCCGAAACGCACCAAAAAACATCCAAACCATCAAAGCGGAGAACAGACAAGTCTCGAAAGCATCCGAGCATATAACCGGCAATATGCAAATCACTCTGTCCAGCAATTGCCACGACAGTGGCTTTCTAACTGGTTTCAACTGGCCCTGCTCCCTGGCCCACCCCTCCAGCATTCTCACGCCCAATTCCCCCACCGACGGCGCGTAGCCCCAAAGTAGTTTGCCAATAAATGCAATTCCTGCTAGCTTGCCAGAAATCGACACTCTAGATAAACCTTTCTCAATCATGTCCAAAATAAACTGTACAACGTCTTCTCTTCTCTGCACCTCCGTGGCACGACGCTGAGCGCCTGACAGCAAGAACTCTTTCCACGCTAGCCTATAAGCTGTCCTAGTCGACTTCGCCAGCGACCCTACCACCAATTGTAGCATCCTGTGTTGCCTACGTACCACAACTGCTGCGGCATGGGCGCCGGGCTCCTGTCGGCGTCCTTGGCCAGCCCACGGAATCTCCCCCACTGCGAACGAGACAAAGCATCCACTATGTCATTGTACACCCCCGGGACGTGTAGTGCTCTGAAAGATATGTCGTAGTGCAAGCAACCTAAAACAAACACCCGCAACAATTTCAACACCTGTACGTCCCTTGCAGACTGGCGGTTCACAATCTCCACCACCACCATATAGTCAATCCTGAACATCACTTTCTTATGCGCCAGCAGCCCACCCCACAAAATCACCGCCACCACTAAGGGGAAAAATTCCAGAAAAGCAATGCTCCTACCCCCTTCCCTCCATTCCTCAGGCCACTGTTCAACGCACCATTTCCCTTGCCAAAAAAGTCCGAAGCCCTTACTTCCTGCCGCGTCTGAGAATATCTGGACATCCCACACCAAATCACCCTCCCGAGCCAGTGGGATCCCATTAAAAGACTGTAGAAAACCTTGCCACATTCTCAGATCCTCTTTTACTCCCGCCGAGAGTCGCACATGATGATGGGGCAACCCATGACCTGCCAATGCCCTGCCTAGTCTCCTGCAGAAAGTTCTCCCTACTCTTACTACTCTGCAAGCAAAGTTGAGATGTCCCAGCAAGACCTGTATCTCTTTGACTGTCGCTTTGTCCCGAGACAGCATAGCACTGAGCAAAGCCAACATTTTTTCCTTCTTGTCTTCCGGCAAACGTGCCTGCATATTTTTGTGAGTCAATCTCAATGCCTAGAAAAGACAGTGCCGTGCTAGGGCCCATCGTCTTTTCGGGTGCCAATGGCACCCCCAGTTCCTCCGTCAGCTCTTTGAAGTTTTCCAGTGCCACCTGGCACTCCGTGGAGCCAGAGGTACCTACAAAGAAAAAATCGTCCAAGTAATGGGTCACCATCATGTGCCCTGTCCTTTTGGAAAACAACCACTGCAGAAAGGTGCTAAACAACTAAACAATGTGCAAGACATCGAACAGCCCATCGGTACTGCCTTGTCCACGTACCATTTTCCATTGAAATGGATACCCAGAAGCTCCCAATCGTCTGGGTGGACAGGAAGCAAACGGAAAGCTGATTTTATGTCGCATTTTGCCATTTCCGCTGTTGCGCCCGCCGTCACTACCAGTGACATGCCCATGTCAACCGAAGAATAAGAAACAGTGGCTTCCTCTTCATCAATGAAATCATTCACTGAGCACCCTTCTGGCCAAGATAAATGCTGTATTTGCCTGAATTGCCCCTGTTCCTTCGTAGGCACCACACCAATTGGTGACACAATCAAATTCACGAGGGGCCAATCTGTAAAGGGGTTCGCCATTCTTCCCTCCCTCACTTCCTTATCTAGCTTGTCTTGTACTACCTGCGCATGTTCCTTTGCTGATTTCAGGTTCTCTGCCCAACGTCTATGCCTTGGCCCCCCCATACCCCTAACGTAAACCTACTGTGAACCCTTCCCTCAACACCCTTGCAGCCTTCTGGTTGTAATAACTCAGTAAGGCCGCCTCCAGCTTGTCTGGTTTAACCGGCGTATGAGCCCTTGGGCCCAGCCCCTTGAAATCCCTTAGCCCCCGTGCCCCTGTAAAGTGTTTTTGCTGCTGTCCCCCCATGTTGCCCCCCCCTTGCTGCCACTGTTGTCCCCCTTGTTGGAAACCCACTGGTCCGAAACAGCTAACCAGCGCATGCCTGCCCCCGCACTTGGAGCACTTGTGGAGAAATCTACAGAATTTGCGCGTGCACATGCCTTTATTGGAATCCCAACAGCACCCCCCGCTGTTTGCCCCTTTCCTGTGTTACCCACCCCTCCCCGGGTGGGCTTACCCTGAAAGGGCCGGTATACAATCGGGAGCCTACTGGCTGTGAATATAGTCTTCCCCGCTCTAGATGCCCCCATGGTATGCTGCCACAAATCGGTGTCCAGTTACCCCCATTTCACTTCTGTATCCCAAGCCATGCGAGCTCGGAATTCCTCATCGTACTGTGCCCACGCATAACCCCCTCCCTGTGATCTGTGCCTTCCGTATGACATCCATATATTTAAATAAAGCTACGCAGCGCTCTGGAAATTTCACGCAGTAAACACTGGCATAAATCAAAAAGGCCGCCGTCCAGTTTTCAATTGTTAAAGACATCCTCGGTCTCTTCGCTAGCTCATATTCCTCTTCCTTTGAACCTTCTTTGGCGCACACTTCCCTGTGTAACAACTTTAGCATCTCAACATATTCCCCTTTCCAAATGCTCTCCTTAGTCGCAAGCATCAAGTGCGCTCCCAATGGCTTAGTCACCCCCATATAAGGGAGCTTTTTAATCTTCAGCTCCTTACTTTCTAGTTTGTCTTTTTTGTCTGCGCTGTCCTCCTCCCCTTTCTCGACCTTTTGTGCCTCCCCGGGCTCGTTGTCCTTTTTGAGCTTAACTTCTCCTTCAGTGCCTACCCCCACATCTAAGACATATTTGCCCTTGCGTAGCCTGCCCTCTTCCCCCCCTGATGCTGCCCCCCCCGTCCCCACGGAGACCATCTTCGGCCGACTCCCCTTTCTTAATGCGTTACCTGGCTCCAAGGAGGGTACCCGTGGTGATGCAGTCCGCCTTGTCAGTAGGCCTGAGGACGATTCCGACTCGCGCAGTCTCACCGCAGGCTCCGACGCCCTTCATGCAACCTGAAAAACACTACTAGAGACATTCCTCTGTCCCCCCCCTGCACATTCCTCTTCTTCTCTCAACTCGCCCTCCTCAAGGCTGTCTTCGTCGAAATCTAGCTCTGTGCGCCATTCGCGCGACTCCACGCGCTGGCCCCTAGCTGGCCCTAGACCCCGCGCCTCAGGGGGTGCCGACTGCACCCGCCAGAATTCCGCTGACTCCTTCGACTGCCTCCTCCTGTCATCCTTCTGTCCTGCCGGCCGCTGTGGCCTGTCAGGTGTTGGGGTCAGCGAAACCGCTCGGGGCCTACATATGCTGCCCATGCAGAGTTCCCCCGACGGTAACGGGCACGCCGTGCAAGGCTCCACCCTCCCTTCTCCTCGACTCTGGTAAGCCGCGCCCAGCTCTGCCGAGTCTGCGTTACGTCGGTGTTCTTCCTCCTGTAATAAAAATGATTGGTCTGGTGTGCTGGGCCTCTGATACTCCCCCCCACCTCTCTCCTCCTCTTCTTACCCACCCCTAATGTGTCTGCTGCCCACCCGCACCCTACCTTACACACCTCTACTACCTCCTGATCAGAAAGCCCACCCCCACCCCCCTCTCCCTCACTCCATTCTAGCTCTTCTGGGCCCACAGGTGCCTGGGCCCGTAGCGCACCGATTCCCATCGCCCCCCTTGTGTGCCTCCCACTGTCCCTCTCCCTCTCCTCTGGTCCTTTCCTTTTAAGACCTATACCTTTTCACGCAATCCCTGCTGACCCACCCTGCGCCAAATAGGCATCAACCTGCCCCGCCTGTTGAGCCCCCTCACCTCCTCATCTAGGAGGTAAAAATATCTAGCCCCTCCCAGGCCTGACTGCCCCCCGCCGGCTCCCAGTCGCCTGGGATATCCTCGTCCCCGTCCAACTGCTCCATGGCCTCAACCCCCCCCCAGAACCACCTCTCCCCAAAACTACAGCCCGGGGACTCCTCACCTTCCGAGCCCCCTTCCCCCTCTACATACCCATCCCACCCGCTTGCTAATACCTCCTCTGCTTCGAGGGGCTCCCCCTTTCCCCCTGCCCCACCCAGTTCCCAACACCCTCCCTGCCCCTGTAACGGGCCCCCCTCCCCCCACTTCAGCCTGTCCCCCAAGACTGGTCTCATCCCAATGCCTAACCCTCCCCACCTGGCCCTGACCAAGGGATGTCCCAGTTTCCCTCTCCTTCCCCCAGCTTCCTCTTATATCTCACCCTTCCCCTCCTTCAGCTCCAGGGGCCTGGGCCTCATACGGCCCCAGCCCCCGAGCAGTACAGGCCTCATTCTTGGCCTTGGCTGCTTGCGCGTCTGACGCACTCCTCCTGCTCCCACGGGCCCCGCCCCCAGGACCCTTTGCCGGAGCCTCAGAAGGCTCCAGAGGCTCCGGCGCTGCTAATTGAGCCGCCTTGGTGGCCACATCCGCCCGCGCGCTTGACGCGCTCTTCCTGCCCCTAACGCCTTTCGCTGGAGCCTCCGAGTGCCTAGGAGGCTCCCGCACTGCAAGCAAGACCTCAGAACAGGCCGAGACCGCTCGCGCAACAGACGCGCACCCCCGCCACCCCGCGGGCCCCGCCCCTCGATCCTGCCGCCGGATCCTCCAACGGCTCATGAGGCTCCGGCTCATCCCCAAATGACGGGGCCGCCCTCCGAGTACCGGAGCGGCCCCGTCTACTCACCGACCGGGCTCTGGAGCGCTTGGGGGAAGTGCAGGCCACGACGGCGGCCACCACCCCCGCTGATGCTTGCCGCGGAGGGCGCGCAGCCCCCGCCGCTTCAGGCATCAATAAATCCAGCCTGCCTGCATCACTCAGGAGACGAGCTGCCTCCAGGACTCGATAAACCTCCATGACACAGGTAAGAAAACTACCCTAACTACAACTTTTGAACCTACGCTACCCAGCTACCAGCCACCAGGTCACCAATAACCTAAAATGGTGGCTGGCAGCACCCACGCAGTGCCCTATGTACCGGTGCTAACTTGGGCTACAAATTACCAGCCCAATGAATCTAAAATGGCCGCACCTGGCCAGCCCTGCCCCTCCCAATCTGCCCGGGGGGCAGACCTCGCTTTGCTCGGTTGCCCCCCAAACCTCCCTTGTGACCACCTTGGAATCATTTATATACAGTACAAGATGGGCACTATGTGGATAAAAGTGTTTTAAGGAAACAGAGCGCTCGAGATCTTGGGGGACCAAAAAAGACACAGTGTTTGTATGGGAATGGTGTGATGTTTATTTCCTGAAATGCGGTGAGCTGATACAAATGATGATGGACAACTATGTTAGCCAATAGCTAAAGCCATCTGACCCACAATGGCGTATGGATGAAAGGGGCTGTCCAAAAACCTTTATCTGTAGCTGTTACTGTGTGTATGTGTATATGTACGTTGTGCATTGTGATGTGTGATTACATGATCTGTTGCCAAACAGAAGGCAAAACGTAAACTGAGAGAAATCAAATTGAGCCAGTTCTCCATGTAAGAAGTTTATGAGTGCAAACATATCAGCCTACGGTACCGACGAGCAGCTGGTCAGAATGTGCACCTGTGCTGGGGACGATATAATCCCGCATGCGTAGTACTGGGTTAACAAAAATTCATTAAACAGCAGGCCTCAGCAGATTGAGAATGGGAAGCAGCCAGGAGTTCCATAACAGTGCAAAGTTACATGTTGAACATCACATGATAACCATTATATGCGCCAATAAAAGCGGAGGGATTCCTGGACTCACACTTGCTGCCACCTCCTGTGCAGGTGCACATAATTTACAACACACTAATAACATGAAGGGGAATAAAAGAAGGGATGTAGCAAAAGTGCCATCGGCCCTAAGCAACCCAAATTAGTACCTATTCCATATGGTTTGACAGTAAAAGACAGCTATAATTTGGAATGTGTTGTAGTGGATGACATTCTTTGAATTGGCATCCATGTTCTTTGTCAGCACGAGACGAGTGTCCGCGCTCGCTGTGTTATGTAATGTAATAATGCTCGTTATTGTTTAACTTGTGTTTCCACGTGCACAGTACTAGTGCGAGCAGGGATTCCGTTACAGCGACAGAGAGCTGTTGGGATCCAAGCCGGCAGGACGTGCTGTGTCGTGGGCATTTACATATGGAAATGAATCTACCTTGTTTTGTCCTTGCTGCCTGCCTCCGCTTCACTCATTTCAGTATGTAATGTGCTTCTCAGACACCTGGTGCCACTGCAGCTTTAAAACCTTTGCCCCTGAAAGAAGGCAATACCTGTTATCGTCAGGGGCCTAGCTTCAGGGGCGGTGTTTGGGGTGTTACACGCCTTTAAAAAATGAACTATGTAGTAAATAGTTGGGTACAAGTGCTTTAAATCAGGTATGGTGAGGTGTTTGTCGGATTTCACTTGAGATTATTCCATACACATGCAGACAAAAATACACACACACGTCTCTGTTTTAAAATTCTTAAACAATGGTTAATTTACAAATTTTTGGGGCTTATTTACAAGTCCCTAATGCCGCCGAAGCGTCATTTTTTCTTACGCTCCGGTGGCGTTGCTCCATACCCCATATTTACAAGGTGGCCTTGAGCCACTTAATGAGGCTCAAGGCCACCTTGTAAATATGCCCCTTTCCACAGCAGTCAGCTGCAGCAAAGAGGTGTGCAATGGGTGTTGCAGTGGGCGTTCCACCGAAACACTGATTGCTTTTTGATGCTGCTCCATATTTAGAAGGATGGGTCAGCACCAAAAACTAAGGCCAGGTAAAACCTGGTCTTAGGATGGTGATACGAGGAGGAATTATTAATTTCTCCTCATATTTTGCTCTTTCTACATAGAAACAGCAAATTGCCTTTAAAGATTGTTTATGTGCAGGAAGGTGTCCCTTCCTGCACATAACAAAATCGCCATTGCAGCGCAGGCACCCTTACAACATGTCGCAAGGGTGCATGAGCTGGAGCTAGGCAGGTTTTTTTAGCACCAGCACTAGGGGAAATGCAGGGTTGCGCTGTATTTTTGTAAATACGCCGCATCCATGTATTTTGAAAATGTCAGAGCGCAGCATTCCCAAATTTGGCCTTACACCGCGATCCGACAGTTTCTTGTACATAGCCCCCAATGAGCAGTGGCGGCTCCACCGCTAAGGCGGAGGAGCGTCGCACCACTGCCAGGAGCAGCAAATAAAGTAAAAAATAAAATTATAATAACAGAATGTTATTATCATTTTATTTTTCCTCCTGCTGAGGCAGTGCGTGAGGGGACGGGCGGAGCTGCAGGGGAGGAGTGGTAGACACTCCTGTGCGCAATAACTGATTTTTCGGCCCTCTCGGGCCGCCCAAAACAGTCATGCGCACTCCCCTGTTCTCCATGCAGGCTGCATTACAGCTTGCATGGTGAACATGCCCACCCCTAAAGCTCCTGGCTGAGCGCCGTGTCACGGCGCTCAGACTAATCACAACGCTCCATTGGAGCATTGCGATAGGCTTAGGGGTGGGAGCCTGACTGCCTGCTTCCTGTTCCAACCTGGAGTCGGACACAGGTGAGCAGGAGAAAAGACGTGGGACCTGGCGGTGGCGGTAAGGTTAGTTTTTTAATTATTATTATTTTTTAAAGCAGCCCGCGAGCAAGCCTCCCATCGCCCCTCCACCACTTCACCTTCGAGCCATGCCGGCAGCCCCTGCCAATGAGCTATAAGTACCCCTCACAATCCACACTTCTCCTGCTGCCTTCTCCTCCTTAAAGCCACCCTCCAGCCCTGCTTCTCGTATAATGTATGTTAACCCGCGTGATTGTTGGGAAATCTGCGCCTCCAATCTTACTGATCAAGCTACACCGCTGGTCATCTTTTGTACCAAACGCACATCGGGTTTTTCAGATTTTTCTTTAGCCTTAATGAAAAGGCAGAAGTTAATCTGCAGTTACTACCCTAGTTTTGGCAGAGGGCGCAAAGCAGGAGAGGTTTTGTGCTTTGGTCGAGATTCACTGCAGGTGCTATTGCTCCATTTTGGAGCCCGTGTGTCTTGTGTGGGGGATTTAATAAGTAGATAGTCATCTCTAAAATACCTGCAGAACTCCCCCACAAGAGGGGCTTACTAGTAGGACCTTCCACAAACAAACACCAGAGACATGTTCTCCTCAATGAAAAGCAGATCCAGCCTGACCCTATACTATAGGTTTGTGTGCACTCGGCAGGCAGATGATAAACCTTTGAGGTATGAGATAAAAATTCCTTATTTATTGTGTGAGTCTGGAAAAACATGCCAATATGTATAATATGTGACGTTGTCCGCGGAAGTCATTCCTGCAGAAAACAAACACAAAGTATTCCATTAATCTCATTTGCAATGCATCAAAGGCCCCAGAGAAGGGTACTTAGTAAGCCAAGGCACCCTATGCTAGCTTTATTGATATTGTAAATTCCAATGACGTGGTTCTACAACCACACACAACATTGTAAATAAACTCCTGGACTGGACAGTCACCTTAACTTGACTGTCACCTTAACGCCTTACGCTCATGGATATCTACTAATTAAGCCTGGGCGTAGTTCGCGAAGTAGCGCTACGCGAAGCTACGCAAAGTGCAGTTCGCACTACGCGAACTACGCGTAGCACTACGCGAACTGCGTAGTGCACTGTTCGCAATGATTGCACAGTGCCGGATGCTTGTCCGCACTGTGCAATCATTGAAAACGGCATCTTGCACAGTGCGAGCTGTCTTTTACTGCCGCTCGAGTAGATTTTTACTCGAGCGGCAGCTTTCTCAACGCGAACTGGTAGTTTCTCATCGCGAGCGGTCGCGAGCATACGCGACCACTCGCAATGAGAAACCTGACCTCCCTGCGTTGAGAATCTCGCCGGGATGTCATTTTGCTTGCTCGCGGTCGCCAACTTGACGTTGAGGACCGCGAGCAAGCAAAAAATGACCGCTGCACTACGCTACGCTACGCTACGCGTGTTTGCACTGTGCTACGTGCAATTCGCGTTGTGCGAAGTAGCGCAAACTTCGCAAACTACGCGAGCGTAGCGTAGTGCTTTGCCCAGGGTTACTACTAATACATATCTAGCACTGATTACTGTCAAGAAGTTCATATTCAAATGCTTGAAGGGGTCGAACTGTTAGTAACTTGAGGTAGGTTCAGGCCCAACACCACTTCTCCAAAATCTGTGATCTCCATTTACACTCTCTTTTAAAACAGTGACACAGCATAGAGTAATGAGTGGATGCCCACTCCCGAAGGGAGGAAGCGGTGTGAGAAGGGTTGTCTTTCTCCTGTGAGTGCGGAAAATCGCATCACAACCCGTTTGTGGTTGGTGCCGTAATTTAAGAAACTATTTATTTGGCTAGGTGTTTAAATTAGTATTCAGTTTTACCTATTTAAAAATGCTTCACTGGACGTAAACATAAACAAGAACAAGC
Source organism: Calotriton arnoldi (assembly GCA_963921515.1). Taxonomy (NCBI): domain Eukaryota; kingdom Metazoa; phylum Chordata; class Amphibia; order Caudata; family Salamandridae; genus Calotriton; species Calotriton arnoldi. The sequence continues at coordinate 76,005 of CAWUFW010017440.1, forward strand.
AATATGCTAAGCTCTTGCTTGGGCATGGTGTTGTGGGCCTATAACAGCAAAGTTTCTTTGCTTTGGAGTAAAGGCTTGTATGAAGTATGTAAAACAATCACTGATAAAGCCAATAGTGCTTAACCTTCATTATGAGGCACAGTGCTAGCTGCTGGCTGTGCCAGTGTTTGTTTGCTTGCAATACTTCATTTGAATAAGCTTTTGAAGACTTCATTAGCGTGTTAATGTATTAAGTTATACTTTGTCATGGATTTATACAAAAGTAAAAAGTGCAAATCTGCAGAAGCATGGAATTAATACTAAAAAAAATGTTTTGTTTAATATAATACCTTGATTTAATTGTAGGTGAGACCTACCTTTTTCTGAAACATATACACAATGTGTCATTTTGTAGTGTGATGTTGGAGCAGCGTAAATGTGGCTCCTCCCTTTCATGTTTGATCAGGCCACATATATACATATATTCATACTTTGCCTCATGTACTCGTGTGATGTAAGATTATTAGTGTGATGTGATGCACTGAACAGCTATAGAAAGTGCATTCACTGTGTAATCTTGACATATATATGTGTGTGCATAACTAATGTTTCCATTAGAGTAACATCAAATTACAGTTCCCATGTATATCTGCATTTGTGTGGTTTGATTAATGCTGTTAACTCATATATAATCATGTATTAATCTGAATAGAATTCTGCATCTATATTTTACTATATACGTATATATAATCATGCATTTAAACATGGATTGAGATGCTTGCCATGTTAAATTGCCCAAAGAACCCATGCCTTTGGATTTCTTAATGTTTAACCTTCAACATGAACGTTTGCTTTGCATACAATGTTTTTCTCTCCTCTGCAGGCGCAATCGTGTGATCTAATGAATAGACAAAGGCACAATGTGCAACTGAGATAGTGAGGCTGGAAAAGAGTATCATTTGGCAAGGATGAAAAGCCTTAATAACAGAGGGAGGACTTCTGTTTGTACAGAGTTTTGAGACGGGAGGAATCCAAGGACGTTCTGATGTGCGGACCAAAGGAAAGGCATTTTCATAGTAGTTTTCACGTTTTACTGTTTGAAGGTGGAAAATAATGAGACACGTGACCTCCGATTCTCGAACTTTCTTTTGGGGGGGTTTAACTGGGGATCACACTTCAGTTAGATTCAGATTCCCTTTGGAATTTGAGAGGTACAGACCTCTTTGCGACATTTCTGTTGTGTGGCTTCCTGCTATACAATATTCCTTTCCTTTAAAGAACTTCTACAGAGGTTCTGCTATGCTGACACCTTTCTCCTTTAATGGATCTAATTGGGGTTTTATTATCCAGTATTAGTTAGAGTAGACTTAGATTAGGAGATTTAGATTTTCTTCATGCTGAACAGGCAAGAGAACCCCAAATCATATACTGACTACCAAATACTCTTCTTAATATTCTGCATTGCATTCACAGAATTTCTTGTATGTTTTATATTTCTAAGGCTAAGCTTCATTCATTGTTTTGGCCTGCCTGTAGTTATTCTCTATTTTTACAATATATTCCTGAGACTTGTGTATATCAGTCTGGCTTTAAATTCGTAATAGATCCATACTTAATCCCATCTTCCGACTCAGAGTTTTACTGTGTGGCCAAATGGGTTACACTGAAATTGTTAAATTGTAGTTGATCCTAACTCCTTTTATTCCTCAGGAACCTAGAAATGTTCCATTGTATGGAGCATGGAAGGAGGAGCTCAAATACTATGCATTAGCAGATGGTAGCAGAGGATGGTTAGGTCCTGAGATAGGGGAGTTAGGAGACTTTATATGAGAATAGTTAAAATCCGAGCCCCAGTTCTAGTGCCAAAGCCCATGTTTCGATTCAGAGGATCAGCGGAGTTCCAGTGGTTTGTGGCGGAGTGGTAACAGCGGAGGAGTGAGTATTAATAGGTTTGCGTTTTTACGGTTTATGCTTAGCTTGTGGTGTTATAGCAATTTTGTAGGTTTTGTAGGTTTTGGCAGAGGTATTTTAAATGTTGTGTGAATGTGGTGTTTAAAGCATTTAAGTTGAAGTTGTTAACTGGTCCGACGTGGCCTAAGGTCCCGGATGAAATTAAAAAGTGCAGAAAACACTGTATTGTAATTGTCTGCTGTATTGTAATTGTCTGCTAAGGTTTTGTGGTGTCTATTGTAAGACATTGTCGACAGCCCCATTCAGGAGTAAGACCTCCGACCCTCGGTCTAGGTCCACTCTCTCCCCACTGCTCCGCTGTGCCGTCTCTTGCCTCCAGACCACGACCTCCTCCTTGGGAGGTTCGAGGCTGCTGCCTGCTCCTGCGCCTGCTGCCCGCTCCAACTGGGACCAGACTGCCTCCAACCACCGTAACCTTTCTCAGATGCTTTTTTTCTTAATTTTTTCCCTGTTGTTCCACTGTTATTGTGCCCATCTGTGTCTTGCTCTAATTCCACCACTGTTTTTATTTTCTCGTGCCTGCCTGTTCTTTTTGCCTTTCGCCGCTGCTGCCCCTGCGGGCCCTCCCCCCCCGGAATTCCCCCCCGGAATTTCCCCTCTGGAATTTCCCCCCGGAATTCCCCTGCTCCCGCCTCCCAGCCTCTCCTCCCTCCCACCTCCCCTACTTAATGGCGGCCGCTGCGCGGTCACGCAGCGGACGCGCGCAGTGGGCACGCCACCGGCGCGCCAAGGGCACGCCAAAGGCAAGCCCGTCTGCGCCCGTCCGCGACCCGACCGCGGCCATCGCCAGGAACCCTGGCCCTCCCACTACCCATCGCTACGACACCACCACCCTCCTCGCACTCAACCCTGGAAGACTTAGAGAATGGCAACAGGCCTTGCCGAACACGACCCACGGCCAGTTCTCCTGCCTCCACTGCCGCCAGACCCTCACCGCCACCCCGGCCTCCAACACCGCCGACGCCAGCACCGGCGACACCCTAAAATGCATCCTCCTCAACGTACGCTCCGTACACAAACACGCCATGGAAATCTGGAACAAACTCGAATCTCTTTCGCCCGACATCGCCTTCTTCACAGAGACCTGGTCCAACGCATCCTCCGCCCCCGACATCAGCACCGCCATCCCAGACGGATACAAGATCCAGAGGAAAGACCGCCCCAACCACCCAGGAGGGGGCCTCGCCATCGCCCACAAGAGCACCCTCCGCCTCACCACCTCCAGCAAAACCTTCCCCTCCGCCGAACACCTGCACTTCAAGATCCAGACCACCCCCAAAGCAACACTCAGAGGAACCCTCGTCTACAGACCCCCCGGCCCCCAAACACCCTTCACCACCACCATCACCGACTTCATCGCACCCCATGCGATCGCCTCAACAAACTACATACTCATTGGAGACCTGAACTTCCACCTCGACAACCCCAGCGTACCCAACTCCACTATCCTTTGTGACAACCTCGCCAGCATCGGACTTAAACAACTCGTCAACACACCGACCCACAGAGCAGGACACACCCTCGACCCCATCTTCGCGGCAGGAAACAGTGTCCATTTCAGCTACACAACGCAGCCGCCATGGACCAACCACCACTGCGTACACTTCGCCATCAACAAACCCAAGGCACCCAAACCAGCCCCACGCCCACCACGAAGGAACTGGAGCAAGGTTCTCGACGAGCAACTTAACTCCACCCTCAACCGAGACAACCACACCTGGGCACCCAACGCAAACAGCGCAAACGACGCAGCCAGAGAACTCCACACCTGGATCTCCAACTGCGCAGATGAGCTCGCCCCGCTAGGCAACCCCGACAGACAATGCCCCAGGAAAGCCGCCTGGTTCACAACCGCTCTCCAAGAAGCCAGGCGCACCTGCAGACGCCTGGAGAAGAACTGGAGAAACACCAAGACAACCGAAAACCACACCACCTACAAGGACGCCATGACGGACTACCACAACCAGATCAGAGCCACCAAAAGGAACTTCATCCACAACAAAATCCTGGCCAACTCCACCAACTCCAAGGAACTTTTCAGTGTCATTCAAGAATTCACCAACCCACGCAGCGAACCCACAGACATCACCTCATCCCAAGACCTCTGCGACAAGCTTGGAACCTATTTCCACCTCAAGATCAAAAACCTCTACGACAACTTCATCGACCATCCACCAGGCGCCACAGACGGCCCCCTGCCCCCCAGAAACACCAGCCAGCCCACCATCTCCAACTGGACACCGATCACGGCCGAAGACACCGCCTCGACCATGAAAAGCATCCACTCGGGGGCCCCCACCGACCCCTGCTCCCCTCACATCTACCACAGAGCCGTGGCCGCCATCGCACCCGAACTACAACGCACCATCAACACCACCTTCAAAACAGGCACCTTCCCAGATGACTGGAAGCGCGCAGAAGTCAGACCCCTGCTCAAGAAGCCCACAGCTGACCCCACCGACCTCAAGAACTATCGGCCCATCTCGCTCCTCCCCTTCGCAGCCAAAGTTGCAGAGAAAACAGTCAACAGGAAATTGACACGATTCATTGAAGAAAACGCCGTCCTCGACCCGTCCCAATCCGGATTCCGAAGCAACCACAGCACAGAGACCGTCCTACTCGCCGCCACAGACGACATCCGCACCCTCCTGGACCAAGGCCACTCCGCAGCCCTCATCCTACTCGACCTATCAGCGGCCTTCGACACCGTCTCCCATCGCACACTAGTCGTCAGACTACACGACGCAGGCATACAAGGAACAGCCCTGGACTGGATCCGATCATTCCTCACCGGAAGAAGCCAAAGGATCAGACTCCCACCCTTCCTCTCCGACCCCACGAAAATCACCTGCGGAGTCTCACAGGGTTCATCACTGAGCCCCACCCTCTTCAACATTTACATGGCCCCCCTCGCAGCCATCATCCGACAACACGGCCTCAACATCGTATCCTACGCCGACGACACCCAGCTCATCCTCTCCCTCACCAAAGACCCCACCACTGCCAAACTCAACTTCCAGAAAGGAATGCAAGACGTCGCAGTCTGGATGACCAACAGCTGCCTGAAGCTCAACGCCGAGAAGACAGAAGTCCTCGTCCTCGGTACCACCCCTTCTGCATGGGACAGCACCTGGTGGCCGACCACCCTCGGAAGCCCACCTACCCCCTCAGACCACGCCAAGAACCTTGGCATCGTACTCGACTCATCACTCTCCATGAACCGACAGGTCAACGCCGTCACCTCCAGCTGCTTCAACACCCTCCGCATCCTCCGCAAGACCTTCAAGTGGATCCCCCCTGAGTCAAGGAAGACAGTCACCCACGTACTCATCACCAGCAGACTGGACTATGGAAACGCACTCTACGCCGGCATCAACAAGTCCCTACTCCGCAAACTCCCGACAGTACAGAACACCGCCGCCAGACTCGTCCTCGGCATCCCCCGACACGAACACATCAGCCAACACATACGAAGTCTCCACTGGCTCCCCATGGAGAAAAGAGTCAATCAATCAATCAATATAACTTTATTTCGGCCACATGGGCCATAAAAGTCACAAAACACAAACACAAAAAAAAAAAAAAATGCGTTCATGGTTAAAATGTAAATTGATCTACACACCTAATGATTGACTAAAAAACACCAGTTAAAAAACCATTTAAAAAATATAAAAATTGTATATATAAATTCAAACAATCCATTAACACATAATAAAAGCAATCGTCTACACATAATTATGGGCTAGCATATACCCAAATTATGATAATAAGAAAGGGAGTGCTAAACCACAGACCACAATAAATACCTACTTTCTCCAGGAATTACTTTAAAAAAACCCGCCGAGTATGCCACATACAGTTTAAAAAGCGGGATACAGCAAAGACAATTGGGGGGTGAGTATCATACTTCAAAACTCTGTAGGCCACTGCGCAGTGCGCGAAACCCATATTCTTACAGAGTTGTATTAACCAGCGCTTACGCGCCGTCTGATAAGCGGGACAAAGAAGCAGGACATGCACATCAGATTCTACCTTGTACTTGCATACAGGACATTCACCCGTTATCTCTTTTCCCCATTTGCTGGTATATGCACGTAACGGGAGAGTCCCTAATCTGAATTGCATATACAGTTTCCTAGTCAATGGGGGTTGAATAAGATCCAAGAAACGTTCCTTGCTATATACATCTTTAATTAGTAAAAACTGTACAGTTAGACGGCCACATAAGGAACTTTCTTGGATAGCCGTTAATTTAGCTAATCTGTAGTGTTTAACTAGTTCCAACCTAGAAATCATAGGGCAAGAAATCTCCGGAGTCCTCCAGAGACCCGGTATATCTAACTTGATGGCAAGATCCCTTATATGTCGAAGCCAGGGAGTTTTCTTAATTGGGCAAATAGGCAATAACTCTCTTAGCTCATCCCTAAGGACGGCCAACTCTGGAGTCACCCATAATCGCCGCCAGAATATAAGAGGTATCAAAGCAGCCTCTTCATCAAGGGGCCTAATGCCCAGATCCATTCGGAGGGGAATAAGGGGGGTACTGCAAGGTAAACCTAAGAGCTGTCTCAAAAAGTTATTCTCCACCCTCATCAAATTGATGGTGGAGGAGTGACCCCACAACTCCACCCCGTATAGTGATGCCCCCCTAGCTTGTGCTTTATAAATTTCAACCACAGGGGCTGCTGGCTTAGCAGCTGAGGTTCTATGTAATTTCATTAAGCCCCCCAGAGTCTGGGTTAGCCTAAGTCTAGCCTTAGCTACCTGTGGCCCCCACTCAAAATACTCTGATATAGTCACACCCAAATAATCAAATAAATTCACTCTTTCCAGTGGGATACCGTGTAAAGAGGGATTAGGGCGTGACATTTTAGGGGGGTTGAAGACCATAAATTTAGTTTTCGTCAAATTGATCTCCAGCCCACGCAACTTGCAAAAGTTCGCAAACCCATCCAACGTCCGCTGGATACCCGCTGGTGTTTTTGAAAGTAGCAGGGTATCATCAGCGAACATCAGCGCAGGAACCTTCCCAGAAACTAATTTAGGGGCATCAATGTCCTTGATATTTCTGAGATGATCAATAAGCCCATTTATAAAGAGGCAGAATAAAGTAGGGGCTAAGACGCATCCCTGCCGTACCCCTTTAAGTACGGGAAAGCGGGAAGTAAGTTCTCCATATTTCCCACATCGTACTTGCGCAAAATTTTTAGTGTGAAGCTTCTCTAAGATATGGAGTAAGTAGACAGGAATCCCAAGGTCGCTTAGCACCACCCAAAGTTTCTCCCGGGAAACCAGGTCGAAGGCTGACTTCAGATCAACGAATATTAAATAGAGGCTGCCACCCTCTATTGTTACCGTTTTCCAGAAAAGTAGTTGTAGTCTAAATATCTGGTCTACGGTTGACATGTTTGATCTGAAGCCGGCCTGATAAGGGGTTAATATTTGCTGGTCTTCCATCCATTCCTGGAGACGGTCCAGGAGTACTCGGCCAAAGAGTTTTTGGGAATTATCGATAAGACTGATCGGCCTATAGTTGGAGGGCGTGAGAGGACAGCCTTTTTTTAAAATGGGCACTATCTCAGCCCCGCGCCATGTATCAGGGGGATCCATGCCCTTCAAGATGGCATTAAATAGGGCACATAAATATGGTATCCATATAACAGGTTCCTCCCGAAAAAGGTCGCCCGGAAGTTTATCTAAGCCTGGCGCTTTGTTACGCTGGAGCTTACTAATAGCGTTTCCCACTTCAGTCATGCTAATCTCCCACTCCCCCGCCTGATGTATCCCCATTCCTGTTCTGGTGCTAACAGGGTTATCAGTCCCATCTTCCCTGTCTATATACAATGACCCAATGTAGGTTTCCCATACTTCGGGCGCTATGTTAGGCTCAATGGCCGCTCTCCCTCCCCCATCCCCACCACCCACTATTATCCAAAATGTTTTCAGATCTTTCTCTTCTAGGGCAGTCCTGAGCTTTTCCCATCTCTCTAGTTCCCAGTTGTTTTTTTCCTGGTATATTGTCCGCTTGTAGCTGGCCCTAGCAAGTTTAATCTGTAACTTGTCCTTCGCCTTAACCGCATCCATGAGTTCCCGCTTAGCCTTGCGGCATTTGTTGTTATACCAGGAACATTTGTTATGGTTATTTTCCCTGGTGCGCACAACCAGAAAAAACACGTCTGCCAGTTTCAGAATAAGTTCTGCATGAATTTTCCCTACCATATCTTGTTCTACACAGGAACCCTCCGCCTGTATTACCCCCCGCATTTTAACCAAAGAGGGGATCACTAACTGATAAACTTTGGCCAACTTACGAGGACAGTGCTCGATGTGACCCCATCTAATTTTCCTTCTATTATTAGTTACTATAAGTGCACTCGGCACATTTAGGGAGAGCGGGGGAGAATTAGAAATGCCCAGATCCCATGACTTTAACACCAAGCTCAGAGCATTATGATCACTATCCTGCCTTTGCGTGATATAAAAATCAGAGACCTTTTCCCAGAACCTTGTTTCTACCATGATGTAATCAAGTAGAGAAGCTTGCCCTACTCTATTAAATGTAAACTGACCCGGACGGTCAGATTTAGTCCGCCCGTTGCATGCCCTTAGCGATAAAGCTAGAGTGAGCGCATTGAGCTGCAACGCCAATGGTGACCAAATCTTAATGGGAGTGATCTGAGGGTCAGGTATGGACCAATATCGATCCTCTTCGGAAGGGACGGAGTGGTTTGGGTCGGTCAGAGGTTCGAAATGGCCGTTAAAATCTCCCCCCAATATTAGCCAGATCCGAGGATCCAACGTTGGAATAAAATGACCTAAAAGGTCAATAGTGGCAGACTCTTGACTGTTATTGACTGGCCGCGAGTACACATTAATTAAGGCCAGATTTTCCTTTGAGGGAAAAGAAAGCAGGACACACTGTATGTCGACTGTAGGGGTTGACAACTGCTCCGCCCTATAATGTAGAAAAGAGTCACTTTCAAAATCCTCACTCACGCCTACAAATGCCTACACAACAACGGACCCAAATACCTCAATGACAGAATTAACTTCCACGTACCCAAAAGAAACCTCCGATCTTCCAACCTCGCACTGGCCGAAACCCCGCGCATCCACAGAGCCAGAGCAGGCGGAAGATCCTTCTCTCACATTGCAGCCAAGACCTGGAACGAACTACCAGCAGACATCAGACGCGCCCCCTCCCTGAACACCTTCAGGAAGACCCTCAAGACCTGGCTCTTCGGCTAAACAGATCTACGGACCCCCCCGCTCAGCGCCTTGAGACCCTCACGGGTGAGTAGCGCGCTTACAATTCCCTGATTGATTGATTGATTGAGGGACATTTATCTTTGGTTGTATGATGGAACCACGCATGCCTTTGCAATGCGGGCAATACAACAAACGTTTGATTACCACACATTCCTTTACCACGCAAGTCGTTACAACGACTTGCTTTAGGGAAGCACTGGACTTTGGAATAGTATAATTTACTATTCCAACTCCGTCTGTGCAAGAGTAGAGAAGGTGTTGAAGTTAAAATACAACACCAGTCGAACAACATGTTCCCTAAAGCAAGTTGTTGTAACAACTTGCTTGGTACAGGGACACTTGCTAACGACACATTTGTATTGCCGCATAGTAAAGGCACTGCGATGTTACAGCTGGTTTGTAAAGGCTGTTTCCTTTTATCTTTATGTGTGAAAGTGAGGTATGATTAGTGTGATGGACCTTTTGTGCAGAGGGAAACTGTACAGATTAGGGTGATTCCCTGCAGTTCGAGGTTTCATTCAGATGTGTGTCAGAGTTGATCGGAAAGCGTTGTTCCAAATGATTTCTTGCATGATTGAGTTCTGTTGATTTTGTTAGCAAATTAGACAATTGTTATTTGTTGCCATTGCATTGTATTTGTTTACATGTGAATTGATGAAGAGAGTGCTTTTGTGAAAATTGTGAAGGAGAATGAACCACTGCAAGGAGTTAGATTGATGTCACAGTGTGCCGTGCTGGGATTGGTTGGTTGGTGTAAAGCCACACTGCAATTGGTTGTCTACATCACGGAGTGCTGCACTGTTATTGGTTGTTGATTTGAAACAAGAATTGTGAGCAAATTATTGGGTCCTGCTCTGAAACGAACAATTCTAATTGTGATTATTGATGTACTCATGAAATGGTTTTAAAGTCATACGAGATTACATTAGGGGAGATTTGACGATACCCATTAGAGAAGGAGAAGAGGCACCACCTGAAGATACTGCGGGTCATTATATGGCGATAAATGTAGGGCTACACACTTGTAATTGGCTTCAGCAATGGCACAAGATCACTGAGAAAGAAGGTGCACTGGCATTTCCACGCTATGGTACATTTAATGTGAGAATCATTGAAAACTTGAGAAGGATTTTATATGAGATGAAACCACAGTCTAAACTTGCACAGTTTGAACCACTCAATGCTTGGGCGCATAAGGCTCATGCCAGAGACAAAGAGAGATATAAGTGAAGAGCTAGAAAGGCAGTGCACACGTATTCTGATGCGAAGTGGGATGCAGAACAGAGGAGATGGAGAACTAATATGATAGAAGGTGCGAAATTATATCCAGCAATATTAAGCAATGAAGTGGAGAAAGGGGATGAGAGCAGAAGGAAAGAGAAGAGGGACAAGGTAAAGGAACTAGGAAAAAAAGATGAAAACTGTGACACTAGTGGTAGTCTTTTAGATGTATTAATGTCAGTATGACCACTTCCATATAATGAGACTCAATTGTGGGAGATGGAAATGTTAATGCCAGTGGAAATACTGGGCTGGCTACTGCACCAGTAAATGTGAGCCCTAATGTGATAGGGATTACTTCTGTGAATATGAATCAAAACCCGATGGGAGGGAGTTTGGGGATTTGTGCCTGTGGTACTTCATCAGCTCTTAATGCTCCAGATGCTTCTACTGTTCCGGTTACCATTGAACCAGTGGTTACTATAAACAACCTTATTTCTGCAGGAAATGGGACACACAATTTGACTGTCCCTGCTCAGCATCAAACTTCAGAAAATGCCCCTTCAAGTTCATGGGCTGGAGAATTTGTTCCTTTAATCCCAATTAATGCAAGTTCCCCTTAGGGTGCGAGTGCAGACCCAACTGTGAGTCAAACTGTATTAGGACCTTTGAGGTCATTTAAAGGGTTGCCATATTTGGGTTTGCTCATATGGGACCCACCTCTGAATGCTCATAGCAGCTCACCCAGAGTGAAGGCAGAATCCAAAGCTTCTGAGGGGGAGTCTAGTCTTATTGTTCAGGAATTAGATGAGGGGTTGAGAGCTCCTAATGCTACATCGAATGGGAGTGGAAGTGGAGAATTGAGTCAAGGAACCATTCAGTCCTCTTTGAAGGTAACATGGCTGGATGTGGGGAAAATGAATTTAGAATTAGAGGAAATGATAAGTGGAAATCTTGAATTGACTCAAATCGATACTTATCAGCAAAATTAACTGTTTTTTATGAGCAATGATGTTACTAGGTGAGCAAGACAAGCTTATGATCAATTGCCTGAAATAGCTCAGTGATATGAAGTCAATTTGGTGCGGACCAAGGCTTTACAGAAGAGTCACAACTCTACTTTTGTGAATACTAAGGGATGAAAATGCAAATTTGAGAATTAATTCACAGCATCCGGATTTGGAGTGAGCTGGATAAGTAGGAAGGTAGATGGTCAAAAAGGAAAACTCCCAAAAGACCAATGGGGGAACCTTCTCCTTCAGGAGAGGGGGGAGCTGGAACTTGAAGTTTTCCTTTATGAGGGGTGCCTAGTGGAGGTTATGTCCATGTGCCTTGGACTAGGAGTGATCTTGCGTCATTCATTAATGATTTTCCCAGGTAGAGAGAGAAGCCTGTGGAATGGTACAAACAAGTTGAGCGATTTGTGAAAATCTTGAACGTTTTATGGACTAATTTGAATACTTTGTTTAATATTGTGGTTGTTAGAAATGGGGTCTAAAGTTGGCAAAGGTTTGCACCCTGTCTAAACAGGGACCACTACCCTTGTCAGGGTAAGTCAGAAGCACAACCTAAATTAACTTATGCCCACCCTCTGGTTGCTTGGCACAGAGCAGCCAGGCTTAACTTAAGAGGCAATGTGTAAAGTATTTGTGTAACACTTAAATTACAGTAACTCAATGAAGATACAACAACAAGACTCCAAACAGGTTTAGAAAAATAGATAATATTTATATGAGTAAAACAATACCAAAATGACAAAATTCCAATAAGTTGAAGTCGAGCTATGAATTTTTAAAGTATAAATGCAAAAGCATTTCTTAGAGGTCAATAGCGCCAAAGTTTACTTGAGGTCGCGCTAGACTGGGGTAAATCTGAAAAGTCAAGCCGACTAAAATGGAGCACGGGTTGGATATAGTTCTAAATAGGTCTCGCCGAAGTTTTACCTTCTCAAGTTGAGCCAAGAGTCCCGTTTATGGGGTAAGAGTTCACCAGAAGCACAGTGAACGTCACTGGTGGTGGACCATGAGGCTTGAAGGGCCGCCAGGCATCATGGACAGATGGACTGGGGCCTCACATTCACAAGCGGTGATGCAGCTGTGCGAAGAGACAAACTTGCTCCCGCTTGCATAGATCCTTCGAGCGAGTGATGCGTTTCCAGAGTGAACAGGCCTGTTCGCATTTGCGAAGAGACCAAAAGCTTGATGTAAAGGGCCCAGGAGCTTTAGATGATGAAAGCAGCTGCAGAACCCACTTATGAGGCCCAGAGCTTGGAGGGGATACCTCAGGCAAGGGTAGGGCTCAAGAAGGCAGAGTCCAGCAGCACCAGCAGAATGTGTAGGACGTCTTTTGTGTCCCTGAGAATTCAGTAAACAGAAGGAAAGTCAGCAAGCCCTTGGAGTCACTCTGGTTTCAGTCCTTGGCCTCAGCAGGGCAGAGATCAGCAGGTAGCAGGGCAGCTCAGCAAAGCAGAGAAGCAGTTCCTCAGAACAGTCAGTTATGGCAGAGTGGCAATCTTTCAGCACAGCAGCCTTTACTCCAGCAGAGTTCTTCCTAGGTCCAGTAGTGTACTGATTTGGTAGAGCTAGAGTCCTAGTACTTATACCCAAAAGTGCCTCTGATGTAGGGGGTGACTTCAAAGGAACTCTCTGAAGTGCACAAGGATCCCTTTCAGCCCAGCCTGGCTACAGACTACCAGTAGGGGGTAAATCAGCCCTTTGTGTGGGGGCTGGACACAACCTATTCAGATGTAAGTGTGAGTATTGCTGCTTTACGAGTACTAGCCTCTGCTTGTGATTTTCTGAACTCTGTGGATTTATGCATTAGAGATCAGTTTGTATTTAACTGCTTTTCTAAGAAAATGCAAGAAAGACTCCTTACTTGTAGGAATCCTTCCCTTTCAGAGGCAGTTGACATTGGTAAGAGCATTGAACGCTCTATTATTTCCTCTCAAGCCATGTCCGGTCAAGAAGGTCATTCTCCAGTGTCTTATGTCTCTGACAGTTCTGAAGGATCTACAATTTCTGCTATCAGGTCAAGTAATGATAGAAGCAAGCATCTTATTTGTTACCGTTGTGGTTCTAAAACACATATTGGCAATAATCCCTCCTGTCCTGCCTTAGGCAAAAAGTGTACCAAGTGCAAGAAGTTGGGACATTTTCAAGCAGTTTGTAGATCCCAGCGTACTGGTGGAAATGTCAGAATTCACAATCTTGATGTACAACCCTCCTCTACTTTTTCTACTGGTGCTGATGTCTCCAATTGTACACAAAGGTTTTCTAATTTTCTTCTTACTATTAATGAACCTGATGAATCCATTGAAATAGAACGTCCTCTTTGCCAAGCTTTTATTGATGGTAAATCTCTAGAAATTATGGCAGATTCAGGGGCTCCCATAACTGTTTTAGCAGACACCACTTTCTTTGCATTGTGGTCTCAGTCCCTTACCTTACAAAGTCCTGATATTTCACCCAAAGCTTTTGGTGAGAAAGATATTGATCTTCTAGGTTTCTTTGTTGCTACTTTACAAATTTTAGGCAGAAGCACCAATACAAAAATTTACGTGGCTGTTAAAGGTAGAGATTTGGTTGGTTGGAAAGATTTAGCCAAGCTAGGCATTCTTTTGAAACCTGGCCACAAGAATCCTATTGTTTTAGGAGAACTTCCGCTTCTTTCAATCCACAATACATCCCATTTAAATCTCAAGGATGTTGACCTTGTTTCCACTCTCAAAAACAATTTTTCAGCTGTTTTTAGTGACATAATCGGTACTATTAAAGGTTTTGAGCACACCATTAGATTAAAAGCAAATGCATTGCCTGTCACTCACAAGGTTAGACCTGTTCCTATTATGGTCAGATCCGATTTTAAAAAACTTTTAAAGGTTTTAACCAATGATGGTATAATTGCTGAAACGGACTCGTCAGAATGGGTTTCTCCCATTGTTCTAGCTAAGAAGAGGAGCAGTGACCTTCGTCTTTGTGTAGATGTAAGGTCCTTAAACCGCAATATAATAGTGGATTGCCATCCTCTTCCTCACATTCAGGAAATGCTTGCTAATATTGGCCACTCTAAGTACTTTTCCACCATTGATTTACACTCCGCGTACCATCAGATAGCCTTAAGTACTGAATCCCAAGAGCTCACTACTTTTGTTACACCGTTTGGAGTCTATAAGTACTTAAGGCTACCTTTTGGACTGGCCTCAGCAGCCTCAGTCTTCCAAAAAGTAATGGATATTTTGTTCAAGGATATTCCTCATGTCCAAGCATTTCAGGATGATATTCTTGTTTTCACTGAAACCAAAGAACAGCATTTGGCATCCTTGCACAATGTCTTTTCTATTCTCAGTGACAGAGGTATCACTATTCAACCGGAGAAGTGTAAGTTCTTGGTTGAACAAATCGATTACTTGGGGCATACCATTACCCCTGAAGGCATTAAACCCAAGTTTTGTAATGTGGAAGCTATTGTTCAGGCACCTCCTCCTCCTGATAAGGATGCCTTGAGATCCTTTCTGGGTCTCTGCGAGTATTATGCCCGGTTTGTTCCTGATTATGCCTCCAATGTTCAACCACTAAGAGATTTACTCAAAAAAGGCACTAATTTTATTTGGACTGAAGAAGTTAACACTGCTTTTACTAACATCAAAAATCTTGTGATTAATGCTCCCGCTTTGAGTCCCTTTGTTCCTGGTCATCAATGTACTGTTACTGTGGATGCCAGCTTGAAAGGTATTGGGAGCAATTTTTGGACAACACATTAGTAACAAAGAACTTACTGTAGCTTTTGCTTCCAAAAGTTTGTCTGTTGCAGAAACCAAATACAGTAACATTGAGAGGGAAGGTTTAGCTTGTGTCTGGGCTGTCCAGAAATTTAAAACATACCTCTGGGGCAGTCATTTTGTTATTTTCACAGATCACAAACCTCTTGTTTATTTGTTACAAGGTGATGGTTTGGGCCAGGCGTCTGCTCGACTTGTACGTTATTATACAAACTACAAGAGTATAATTTCACTATTAAGTACATACAAGGTGGCAAAAATTTCAGAGCAGACTGTCTCTCCTGCTTACCCTTACCTTCTACGGATGACTTTGATGACGATTTTGAATGTGTAGTGGCAACCATTGATGCATCATCTTCTTCTAATGGTGTTATTTCAGAAAACGAGTGGGTCAGTGCCACCTCTCATGATACTATTCTTCAGAAAGTATGTGAATTCATCATGAAAGGTTGGCCTCCCCTCCGCAATTTACCTCATGATTTGAAGCCTTTTGCTCAAATTTCTGCAGAATTGTCTCTTGAGAATGATCTCTGTACTAGGAATGGTTGTTTTATTCCTCCTTCATCTCTAAGAGGTAAACTCATTCAAATTGCACATGAAGGGCATCTAGCTATCACTGCCACCTGCAAAAAGCTAAGAGAAAATTATTGGTGGCCCTCTGTGAACTCACAAGTTTCTTCATTTATTGATTTATGTCCACAATGTGTTGTTTCTGACAAGCATTGGAGAACCACACAAAATCCTCTTCATCTAGTTCCTTTACCTGAAAACCCTTTGTCAAAGGTTGCGTTGGATTTTTCTGGTCCTTTCAATCTGTTTATAAACAATAAGATCCACCCATGTGGGATCGCGATAGAGGATTTAGATCAAGGGTCATGTGTGTTTCCTACATTGGTTGGAAGCACATCGTGTTTCTTAAATACCCCTCACACACCAAAAGGGCCCTTGGTGTCATGCTTCATCATAGGGGTCTTCGCGCCCCTCTACGGAACGCGGCGTGCTACTACCAGTGGATGCGCGGGAGCACTGATGTTTTTCACTATGTGTGGTGTGAGAGAGTGTGAGTGGTAGGGTCAGGAGTGAGTGATAGGTGAATGTTAAAAAATACCTAGCTCCTGTGGACTAAAAATATTTAATATTCCATGGGGCCGGTATTATTAAAAGGTGTGAGGCGGAGGTGTGTTGTGTTAATGTACAAGACCTCCTGTATGTGTCAACATGTTTGAAGCGTGCTGCTTCTTCTTCAGGACGGGTTTACAGATCCCTACCCTACTCACATAGCATGTGTGACAATGTCGACAAAGGTTAGATGCTAAATATAAACAAGTAATGAATGCTACATGTTCGACACAATGGTCTCAATCTGATTTCCGATAAGGAAATTCCTTAGGTGTAATTTGCTGATTTGAAGGCAGTTGCCTCATGAGCCTTACAAACGCGGGGGACCAGGTGCAAATTGCACTATATACCAGGGTACTACCTTGTACTAACGTCCCACCTCGCGGCATCCACGGAGCCGCAAGGTGGGACGTTAGTACAAGGTAGTACCCTGGTACATAGTGCAATTAGCACCTGGTCCCCCGCGTTTGTAAGGCTCATGAGGCAACTGCCTTCAATTCAGCAAATTACACCTAAGGAATTTCCTTATCGGAAATCAGATTGAGACCATTGTGTCGTACATGTAGCATTCATTACTTGTTTATATTTAGCATCTACCCTTTGTCGACATTGTCACACATGCTATGTGAGTAGGGTAGGGATCTGTAAACCCGTCCTGAAGAAGACAGCACGCTTCGAAACATGTTGACACATACAGGAGGTCTTGTACATTAACACAACACACCTCCGCCTCACACCTTTTAATAATACCGGCCCCATGGAATATTACATTTTTTTAGTCCACAGGAGCTAGGTATTTTTAACATTCACCTATCACTCACTCCTGACCCTACCACTCACCCTCTCTCACACCACACATAGTGAAAAACATCAGTGCTCCCGCGCATCCGCTGGTAGTAGCACGCCGCGTTCCGTAGAGGGACGCGAAGACCCCTATGATGAAGCATGACACCAAGGGCCCTTTGGTGTGTGAGGGGTATTTAAGAAACACGATGTGCTTCCAACCAATGTAGGAAACACACATGACCCTTGATCTAAATCCTCTATCGTGATCCCACATGGGTGGATCTTATTGTTTATAAATAATTGAAAGGGGAGGTCGAATCTACCCTAGGTGTTCGTGTAGGACACCAACTCTCCACTCCCTCCTTTGGTATTTATTCCTTTCAATCTGTTACCTGCCTGTTCTAAGTTTTTATTAGTTCTTATTGATTATTACTCCAAGTGGATTTACTTTTCATTTGTTGAAGCTGCCACTACTCAACCTGTTTTACATTTTCTTAAAAATGTTTTTTCTCTAGAAGGTGCTCCCAAGGAGCTTGTCACTGACAATGGGACTCATTTTGTTTCTGCCCCCATGAAAAGCTTCCTCAATAATTGTGACATTAAACATATTCAAGTTGCTTTGTATAGTCCCTCTGCTAACAGACTAGTTGAAAGAGCTAACCGTTTCTTAAAGGAAGGTGTTCAAACAGCTCTTTCATCTGTATTGGATTTTAACTTGTATCTCAAAGATAAAGTTAATGCTTATCACAACTCTCCCCATTCCACAACTGGTCTCACTCCTTTTGAGTTATTGAGGGGTAGAAAGTGCAGATCTAAACTTTTACCATCCTGGCTTGAACAGCAATCTGCCTTTACTGATAAAACTGTTAGATCAGATTCTCTTTTGCGCAGCACTGTGTCTTTAGCACAACGTAAACAGAAACAATACTATGACAATTTTAAACATGTTCATGACAAGGATTTTCCTGTGGGGTCATGGGTCCTGATCAAAAAAGCTACCAGGGTTAAGAAAAGAGAGTCTTCTTTTACTCTTCCTTGTAGAGTTGAGAAAACTGGTCCAAGTGCTTGTTTTTTGCAGGGAAGGGGGTGGTGGAACAAATGCAGACTTCTACCCATTTCTGATTTACATGCTAGTATTTACAAGAAAACCATTGTACCATATGATCAAGATGATTCCATTCTTTTTGAGCCACATGAAAGTTCTCATATTTCTGTTTCTGATTTCAATGATTGTTCTCATGTTAATGATTCTAATGTTACACTCACATGCAATGATTCTCCTTTCTCTTATTCACAGGTTTTGCCTGCAAAAAGGATTTCTAGATTGCCAGCACTTTTAATGATTTTGTTATGACTTAATTCTTTGTGGAAAGGGAGATGTTGTAATATTCTCACCTTTTCTTCTTTATCACTTCTTTGTATCTTCACCTCATGTCACTTCCCCTTTAACCTCCTCTTTCTTTTCCTCGTTCTATTCCTTCTAGAATGCATTCCCTTGTATCCCTGTCATTCGTTCCCTGAGCCCTCTGCCGTGCTGTACTTTGCTGTGGGTCCTTATACATTGTATCCTGTTCTCCTCAATAAAGGCTATACGCTACTGGAAAGAATACAGTGAGTCCTCATTTCTTCGTTGCCCCTACACTGCAGAAGGCTATCAGTATGCAGATGAATACAGATGAATCTCCTGTCACACCCAGATTGACCGAACGAACCAGGAACCTAAGGAGATTCATGCATATTATGAGAGGCTGCTGCAGGCATTTAAACAATATAGTGGAATTGAAACATTGGAACCGAATGACATTGTGCATTTTGTTTCTAGGTTTGTGACAGGATTAAGGCCTGAGATCAGCATGATGATCCAATAACATTTAATTTGTTGTTAGAATAAGTCAGTTGATGAGATCTTGCAATGATGAAATTGACGAGGCAGAAGATTTTTCTTTTTTATCTGGGGGATTTGTAAAGGGCAATAGCTACTCAATGAGTGTCCCGGCGCTAGTAGCAAGATTGTGCCTAACTGACACGGAATCAGAATGCGAACCCAAAGAGCCAGATTTTAAGTTGGCGCTTAAAGTTCTGAATATCCACTGTGGCCCGAAGCTGCTGTGGTAGGGCGTTCCAGTCCCTAGCTGCAAGGTAGGAGTAGGAGCTACCACCCCATTTTTCCCTTTTGATTTTGGGAACCACCGCCAACGAAGAGCAAGAGAAACGGAGTGATCTGGATGGATGAGACTGGATAATTCTTTTTGACAGGTATTGAGCACCGGATTGCCAAAAAGCTCAATATGTGAGGACTAGACCTTTAAAATTCACCTGTTCCTTAATCGGAAGACAATTAAGTTTCAGCAGAATTCGTGCTGTGGCTTTTCGAACCAGCTGCAGTCTTTTCAAGAGAAAGGTTGGCAGGCCCCAATAAAGTGAGTTGGCATAATTTAACGGTGAGGTGATCATGGCCTGTACCACTGTATTCTGCAGTGGAAGAAGGAGAAGGTTGAGATACTTTTTAATGCTTTTTAGTAGTCCAATCAGGAGACTATACACTGGCCACCTGAGCACAATCAAATTTCACCCTAAGATTGCAGGCCACCGTAGCAGGGCTGGTGGGGTGGGATCCCACTCGGCCAGATGCCATTGTCCCAAATGGGAGGAGGAATCCCATAGAGCAGGATTTCCGTTTTGCCTGAGTTGCATTGAAAGTTATTGGCATGCATCCATAAAAGCACTGCCGAGACACAAGCCTTGAAATTGCTCAGCACAGTGGGGACCTCTTTATCTAGCGTGAGGAGCAATTGTGTATCATCGGCATACAAAACTATTTGTACGCCGTAAGATTCTGCAAGGATCGCAAGTGGAGTCATATAAATATTGAGTAGTTTGGGGTTCAATGCAGATCCTTAGAGTACCCCAAAACCCAGAGGTTTTTGGTCGGTGGAAAATGGAGCCATTTAAACAGATTGAAGCCTGCCAGCCAGGAAAGAGCGAAACCATGCCAATGCAGTACCACTGACACCTATGTACCCCAAACTTTGCAAACGTATAGTGTGTGAGACAGTGTCAAAAGCTGTGGATAGAACAATGAAAACCACGACCATCTGGTTCCCCTGATCCACCACTAGCTTGATGGTGTCAGCAACCTCCAGCAAAGAAGTCTCAATGCTAAAGCTGGGGCAAAAGCCCAGCTGGGAAGGGTGAAGCAACTTATGCTGTTCTAGAAAACTCAAGAGTTGCCGGTTAATAAGTTTCTCTAATATCTTTAAAAATGCCAGCAGCAAAGAGATTGGTTGGAATTTAGACAAATTGGATTTGTCGGCTGATGGTTTCTTTAACAGAGGTATTAATTTGGCCTGTTTCCAACAGCTGAGAACTGTGATCATCAGAATGGACAAGTTTAACAGCTGGTTTAAGAGGGGTTTGATTGCCACTATGTTAGAAACGAGTATGTTAGGGGGGGCATGGATCAACCGGGGACCCTGATTTGCATGTACTAAGGGCAAAGTCAGATTGCTTTGAAGAGATAGGGATGAACTCCTGCAAAGAATGGTGAATAGGTGTGGACGGAACCTCTGGCCGCACCAAAACTTCCCCGGTAACCCCACAGTCAGGGCATGAAGAGTGTAAGGAGCAAACTAATGTTTTTATTTTTGTGTCAAAACAAATTTGACGGTTGGGTACACAGATTAAGAGAGGGCGTTAGCAGCTGAAGTAGGGCATCAGGGTGTGTACATTTTTAACAATTTTAAATAGCTCACCTAATTTGCTGTTAGAGGAGTAAATTTGGGCAAAAAAAATCTGATTGTACTTTCCTAATTCTGTGAAGGTATTGATTTAAGATTGTTCTTGTAGATTAGTTTATCTCTTGGGAGGTACTGGTGGCTCCAGCCTCTATCAAGTCTCCTACATTGTTTGTGAAGCTCTTTGAGCTCCTCATTAAACCATGGTGCTGATTGTCATTTGGCCATAGAGGTGGCTACTTGCGGATTAATGGGTGCCATTATTTCAGCCATCTATGTAAGCCAGGCATTAACCAATACAACATCTGTATTGATGTTTCCACTCATATGTGGGGGATGCTCGCTCAAGGAGAGACTAAACTCCAAGGGAGAGACTGTGGCCCAGTTTCAGCAAGATAGGTGGGTGCCAGTCCTGAGTCCACGCGGACCATAGTATTTCTCCCATTTAAAGCAGATAGGTGAACGGTCAGATCAAACCAGGGGTATAATGTCGGACACCAAGACATGACCATTGGAAAAAATGATGTCTAGAATATGGCTGGCTACGTGAGTGGGCTGAATTATAAATTGCTGCATATCCCATGAGGACATGTTATCTAAAAGAAGTTGACCATGTGGGTCAGAGGGAGAGTCCGCATGTATGTTTAGGTCTCCTACAATCATGAAGTTGAGTGTTTGAGCATGAATTTAGAAAAGGCTTCATCTAGGAAGGCCAGGAAATCACCAGGGGAGCGATAGACTAATATACCAGCCAAGGCTGTGTTAGTGGGCAGGTTGAGGTGAAAACCCATTGATTCCGCCCCAAGAAACTCAATTGTGTAAAAAAAAACACAATTTAAAGTGTGTTTGTAAATAATGGCAATGTCGCCCCCTCTTTTTCCCACTCTGTCACAGTATAACATGGAATAGGCTGCCAGGATGTCTATTGTAACATCCGGTGCTGAGCTGTCGGCATCCTTGTTTCAGGAAGGAAGAATATGTAAGCCATATACTTGCTCAGTATATCATGAATGTGCAAGGCGTTTTGGTGCAATGAGCGTATTTTTCAGAGCACAGCGCGTATCCCAAGCCTACTATTTGATGCTTGTGGGCGACACAATAATGAGCAGGTATCCTTACAGGCTATAGCCAAGCCATGTAAAGCAGCAGCGCAATGATGGCAGGTGAGGGGAAGTGTCTGACCCGTTGCCTTAGACCTGCCTAGACAGGGTGGACTCTGCCTCAAAGAAAGTAGTTCAGAGGCAGTGTATGACATGCACTTACCGCTCATGTTGTAACAGGCAGCGTGGCTGGCGCTGAGCGTGGGCCAAGCTCAGACGGGCGCAGGCGGGCTTGTCTTAGGTGCGCTTTGGCTCACCAGCGGCGCGTTCATGCACCGCCCTGCTTTATAAAGCAATCAGGCATCTGAAAATGGCCCTGGAACTAAACCACTAACTGGCTCAAAATCGCAGCCGGAGCAGTAGTGAAGATCGGAAAAAGCCCACTCTTCCCTCCTCCAAAAAAAAGTGCAGATGCAATTGTGCAAAGTACTGCATGACCGTGAGTGCTCCTAATTACAGCCCCCCACAAACGTATTCACCTAAAAACGGATCTGCTTAGTGCAGATAGGCATTAAACTCAAAAAGAGTCTTTTAGTGCAAAAAGGCAAAATTCAACAACTGTTCAGTTTTTAAGCATCTAATATTATTTTACACCACTAAAACACATAAAATGCATAAAAAAGGCTTTCTGCGCATAGACTCACAACAGAAAGGATCAAATCAAGCTTAATGGCATCCACGCACCGGCCCACTTTATAAAGCAACCAGGCATCTGAAAATGGCCCACGATCTAGAATGGTAACCAGCTCAAAATGGCGGCCGGAGCAGTAGTGAAGATCGAAATAAGCCCACTCTTTCCGCCTCAAAAGAAAAGCGCAGATGCAATTGTGCAAAGTAGTGGGTGAGCGAAAGCGCTCCAAATTACAGTCCCCTATAAACGTATTCACCGAAAAAACGATCTGTTTAGTGCAGATAGGCGTCTGCATACGTGCCGCCATCTTGTGGTTGGCGGCCGTTAGGTTCTCCGTTGTTTTCTGCCGAGTTGCCAACCGCGCTCTTTCTGTCTGCCAATCACGCTGTTTGGGCCTCTACAAATAAAGCTTGATCAATGGTCAACATCATTTCACGCACGGAGGTGTGCGTTTTTGCACAGAGTTGGGTGATGTCAAGCAGGATTCAGGGTGGTCCAGTATGGCGTGGCAGGTTTCAAGATCATACCTTCATTGAAAGCCCACTATCAATCTTAGCTTATACAGTGTTTGTTTGATTCCAGTATAGAAGAAAAGTAAAGGTACATTTATCTGTCTTTGTGAAATAACCGTTCTTGGTGGCCTCATGGTGTCCGTGGATTACGCGGAACTTTTGTGTTTGGACATGACATTATACCATCGTCTGGACATCCTCTGAGTGGAATCCTCCGTTTCATGTATGTCGGAGCTGATTTCACATTGCCATTTTTTTTACCTCCTTTTGCTCATTATAGACAGTCTTCTTCCGGAATCCATCTATTTGCCTCATGTTTCATGAAGAGCCAAGGAGCGCTTTCCTCAAGTCTTTGGTTGTGACTGTCGTTATGCTATTGCCTACCTTTCTGCTAATTTTTATGGTGTTGCAGCAAGTCCACTCATCAAGCACAACTCGGTTGAGAGATCGTTCACCGGCGTGTCGCATGTGGGCATCCTAGTTTCTTTAGGGGCATGATTGTATGTTTTGCCTATAGTATTGTGTATAAAAGCTATAGTGTCCTCATTGCTTAGAGTTTAAGTTAATAGGTGTTTCTTCTACAGCACATTTGATGTCGTGATACCACAGGTTTACGCTTTTCTGAGGATGGGTCTTCCTTGATTTCTTGTGGGTGGTCATCACATTGTTCCCATACACGAGGGATGGTTGTGGGCTAACTTCCCCATTACATTTCACTGTTTGTTACTCCTTCATGGGGGTATGTAACCTCTACAAGGGGGTTGGGCATGGGTTAGTTTCTATAATGGATCTTGGTTAACCCTTACACTGGATTGGGATTTGGACTTAGTCTCCATTTACAGTTGCGCGCAGTACCAAGGTACATCCCTACACGGGCGTTTCTATGGGTGACGACCCATATACATGTTTGTTCCCTTATTTTTGGGATTGGTGTTGCGGGGTGTGTTCCCCTTTGCGTCACAGTACATAGTCTTACGTTTTGCCACAAATGTTACTTTTTGTATTTTTACAGATTTTACAATTTACTTATGCTTCAAAATGCTCATTTTTATGGGGGAGGATGGGGGTATTGTTGCTCTTGTTTTTGTAGTCGTATCTTAACCATCCTTTCTTGTCTTAATGGTTCTCTCTCTTGTGATGTTCTGTCTTTATTGCTGCATCCTAGAGTTTCGTACCATTATTCATTTTTCCTGTTTATAGTTCTTGCCTGTTGTTACATATTTTCATTTTTCGTTTTCTTCTGAAGAAAAAGGGATAATGTTATACCCTACTAAGTTGTATTGCATGTACTCCAGCCCTGCTGCCCCTAGCTGCTCAGCCAGAGTGTGAGTTGGTTATGGAATGTTGGTGTGCCTGTGATGCGTGGAATGCTTGGGTGTCTGTGTGGATGAGTGTTGTCAGTTAGAGATGGGCTGAGCAGCTAGGCAGGCTGCTCCTGGTGGGGCTGGTACCACACCAGTGCTGGCTGGACTCAAGACTGATGTAACTTGAATTTAAGACTAAATAAAGAAGATTTGAAAATACATCCTGGCTCCTGGTGTCTACCTTCACAGGGCACAACAGAGGGGCATATTATCAAGAACGGCTTTAAAATTATCGCCGGTTTAGCGGCAGAAAACTGCTGCTAAAGCGGCGATAATGGGATTGATAATATGCCCTGGAGAATTCCAATAGAAGCCCATGTTCACACCAGAACATGGACTTCTATTGGAATTCTCAAGGGCATATTATCAAGCCCATTATCACCGCTTTAGCGGCAGTTTTCTGCCGCTAAACCGGCGATAATTTTTAACGCCGTTCTTGATAATATGCCCCAGAGTCTTTTAATGTAAATAGGCAAAATTCAACAGCTGTTCAGTTTTAAGCATCCAATATTATTAAAAACACTTAAACACAATGCAATTCCGAAAAAAGGCTTTCTGCGCCTAGATCCATGACAGAAAGAATCAAATCAAGGTTATCGGCGTCCGCTGATCGGCCCACTTTATAAAGCACACAGGCACCTGAAAATGGCCCAATTGTAGGAGAAACCTTATGGCAGCACAAATGAAAGGAGCCCCAAGGGGGGTCAAAGTCAGCTATTTGTATGGAATGCCCCTCAAATGCAAGGAGTGCACCAACAGGGAGCCCCAGCGAATCAGGTTGAAGGAGGATTTCAGTCAAAGGGTAGAGGTCGGTTGTCCCTATTTATCCAAGTACAGGAATCAATGTAGCCACATTGAAAAAGTCTAACCCGTGCCACTACTGTAATAGGTTGGGGTATTGGAAGCGAGTGTGTTGTCTTAATCCTTCAAAACAAGGTCAAAACCCGGGGTTTGCCCAGCCTCATAATAATAATTCCACGCAGCCACAGAATGTACCGAGACCAAGATCTCAGAATTTTATTGTACCACAAGCCTCAGTGATGCAGGTTCCACAACCCCCAATGACACAGCAAGCTGATAATGGTCCTAGATTCAATTTGAATCAGGTTCAGAATGTAAGCCAGAATGATTTCCAGAGTAAAAATCCTTTCCAGCAATATCCTATGTTTGACGCAGTTGACCCTTAGGGCTCTGAACAGTCCTCCTGACGATGCTTGAGAGGGGAGGAAGATTATGTGCTTGGCGCAGTCTTAGAGGTAGACAAGAGTGGCCCATTTGTAGCTGGTGAGGCAAATGGCCACCCTGTGTCATTTTTAGTTGATACAGGTGCAACCCATTCTACTGTGAGAACAGTGGAAGTTCCAGACCTTCCCGTCTCTGGCAGAAGTATCCAAGTTGTTGGAGTTGCTATGAGGAATCCCATCACTGAGGATGTCTCTGTAAAAATAGGACATTTTGAGGATAATCACCAATTCGTGGTCTGTGATTCGAGTCCTGTGAGTTTGTTAGGACGTGACTTGTTGTGCAAGCTGATTTGCATTGCTTACTGCACACTGAGAGATGTGGACTTTCAGACCCACAAGGATGTAGCCTTCAAATGGGTAATCAAATTCCAGCTGTTGTACTGTACCCTATGATGACAAAATAAAAATTTGCACTGGATCTTATAGATACTGTAAGGTCAGAAGTTTGGGATTTTTCAGGAAAGGACATTGACTTATCAAAGGAGTTGAGCCGGTTCGTATACAGATAAAACCAAATGCTGAGTACCCCAGAACCCCACAGTACAATTTGATCCCCAAAACGGTTGCTGGAATAACCCCAGTAATAGGGGCAATGATCCAACAAGGTATTGTGAAGGATATTATGGAGTGTCCAAGTAAATCACCCATTATGGGCTAGCAGAAGCACAGCCGTAAGTACCACATAGTGCAAGATCTCCGAAAAGTAAACACTATTGTTGTTCCTTGTTGTCCCGTGGTACCGAATCCTAGTGTCATTTTATCTCAAATTCCATGTGAGGCTGAGTGGTTCCTTGTCATTGATTTGTGTCAGACTTTCTTCTCTATACCCTTGCAAAATGACAGTCAGTTCCTTTTTGCATTTCTGTTCAGCATTTGTGTTATGGCATGGTGCTGAGTCCCACAAGGGTATACGGAAAGCCAATCTATTTTTAGCCAGATCCTTGAGAAGAATCTGGAGTCTTTAGTTATGCCCTGCAACTCTGTCCTGGTGCAGAATATTGACGACCTGCTGGTTGCATCAAATACTCTGGAAGCTTATAAGACTGACATTATTGCTCTACTGAACCACTTGGCTGGGAATGGGCATAAGGTGGGTCACACACTTTAGCAATGAAATCCTGAGGATGCTGTGTACCACTTTACAGGTTGAACAGAGTCTACATTGTAGCTACAGACCTGAGGCTTTGGGCCTGGTGGAACAGCTCAATGAGACTTTGAAATCCAGATTTGCCAAAGTGTGTGCTTCTACGTCTTTGAAATGGCCTGATGCTTTGCTGCTTGTGTTGATGAGTCTACGCAGCGTACCTAAACGTGGGACAGGATTGCCCCCCCCCCATGAAATCATCATGGGCAGGGCAATGAGGTTGCCAACTGTACCTGCAAATGTGCTTGTGAACATTACTGATTATCTGATACTTGATTTATGAAAAGGACTGGCTGATGTGGTGCATTCTGTGTCTCATCAGGTTGAAGCCGCCACAGCCCCGCCTCATCAGGAACAGTGTCATGACCTTAGTCCCGGAGACTGGGTCTTGGTGAAGAAACAGGTCTAAAAGAGTTGTCTAGGGCCTTGCTGATGTGGGCTCTTTCAGGTGATCCTTGTCACAACGACTGCTGTGAAGTGCGGAGGTCTCCCCATCTGGCTACATGCTGCCATACTTACCGAGTTTCGTGGCTCCTTGATGATATAACAGCACCTCTCCCAGAAGTGCCAGTGGTGGTCAAGAGATCATCAGAGCAGGTTAGTCAAGCTGTAGGGGACCAGCAAGGACCTGAAACAGCGCTTGCTCAGCCTGAGGGGGGTCCTGGAGAGTTGGTTGTCGAAACTGAAGAAAGAGAGGCTAGTCCTGTGGTTGTGACTGAGCCAGACTCAGACCCTGACGAAGGGCCCAGTGCTGTGGAACTGCGAGTGGCTGCAGGAGAACGTTGGCCGAGAAGGCAGGAGAGGGGAAGACTGGTCCCGCGTGGAGAAGGTGACCTCCCAGTCATCGCGGACGATACTGAGGATTCTGATCTGAGTGACGGAGGAGGAGAAGAGACTACACTCAGAAGGTCAAAGTTAGCAAGAGTGCCCAGTAAGAGGTACTCTTCCCCTGAATAGACTTACTTCCTTGCAAATGGCAGGGAGAACAAGTCCTGCGAATTCTGGGATCACTGTGAAAGTTCAGTTGAAACTTCAGGAACTTGATCTTCAGTTCAATCTTACTTTTGTACTTCCTCTGTTAGTGAGATTGAGTGCCTTGAGACATCTTATTCTGGATGTGGTCAGAGAAAGGGGAGTAATGGGTCCAGATCCTTAGCAATCCTGCATTAATAGAGCATATATAGTGTAGGTTACTTGTTCTTGGCAATGGGAGACCCCTTCCCCATTACTGGTACAGAACTTTAGAATGTGCCAGAACAAGTAAATGTAATTATTCTTTTTTTGGAAAAAATTCCAATTTATTGCTTCCTTAATAGTATTACTATGCTTGACTCTTTAGAAGATTCTGAGTCATGCAGAGAAGAGGTGGATAACAGATCCCCGAGACAAAGAGAGAGAACATATAACAGCCAACACGTGTTTCGCCCCTCACATTGGCCTTCTGGCCAAAAGAATGATTACATTTACTTGCTCTGGCACATCCTTATTCTGGATGTGGCTGAGTTTCCTTTCCTGGATGTGAATGAGTTCCCTGTGTTAGTTGATGAACTGAAACACTTCATTCTGAAACGGATTGTCAATGAACTTGAACCGTTTATTATTAGAGACATTTAAATAGACTTTGTAGGGAAGAAAGAAGAGTACCGAGGCCTGAGGCAGCTGAAGGAGCCTAAGGTGGTCTTTTAGAAGAACACGGAGTAGGGCTAAGGAAAACTCACAAAGGCACTTTGTACATATTGTTGTTGAATATCATTTGAACTTTGGTTTTGCTGCTTGTACATATGGAAACCGACAGAAAAGACTCTGCAGCTGCTATGTTCCACCCAAAGGTTTGGGTTCCAATAAAGAAATGGAAGCCAATTCTAATACTATTAGTCGTAGATACATTATAGCAGGCACACTAACAGTTGTAGTACTAATCGTATTGCTTACAGGGTTATATTCAGCCACATATAGGTCAGAAGAGACAAAGCCTACTGTTGCCCTTACCACACCACATCCTGTTGATATTTACGTACAGTTGCGGGGAGTTAAGAAATTTCTTACAGATTTATCAAGGGGAGATGTTTCTTCAAAGGCTTATTTTAGATTGCCTTAAGAATACATTGACTCTATGAATGCAAGAGATTGTTATGTTTGTACCCAGTTGCCTGCATGAGTTGCAGAGGGTATTACCTACCATATTATTCCTTTGACATACTTAATTTCTGGAGTATTTTACTAAGCCTATTCTATAGACAGGGTATTTTTCAATATAATTTTTTGAATTATCATATAGTCCTTTCAGAAGTTCCCATGTTCAATCATTTGAATAAGAATCCTTTTATTTTAAAAGTGAAGAGATTGCCAGCAAAGGTTTTGAGTCTCTAAGCCACTAGACAATGCATATGCACACACACACAATTTGACTTGTTCCAAGTCAGATGTGGAGAAAAAATTCTCGAATCTAGTGAAGGATAGGAGAGATCTAAAGTCTAAACAAGAAACTGATAAAGATCTTAAGAGACACCACAGGTGGAGTAGTGAAGAAATTGAACATTAGATGAACAGAAATTTCCCCGCCTTTACCTTAGATTGGCAACATAAGGGAAAGCTGTGTATACATGTTGAACAGAGTTATATACTATAACACAAAAGGGGTAGGGGAGGGTCCAAGGGAACTATTTTAAAGACCAATGAGGTGAATATCCCCTAATTCTAATCAATAAACACACTAAACAACCTCAGGTCTACGTTAGCACACAGGAGATTCACATAAAGCGATGTACATGAAATAATAGAAGGACTGGAGTGTACTCAAAATCTCCCCTATAAAGAGGGGGGATAATCCCTTTAAGGACAATAACCCTCACCCACCATAGGTGGCATGCTTCATCATATGGGTTTCTCCTCCCAATAGGAAACCTAGTCGTACTGAGGGCTACAACTCCCTCACTGTGAGGTAGGAGCTCCGGGATGTTTTGTTTTACTACTCTTTGCACTGTTTTTTTAATCCTACCAGTGAGAGCAAAGTTAATAAAGATTTCTTTTTGCATCCATTAGGTAGTTTTATCTCACCATTTCACATATTCACTATCATGTTTCATTGCGCTGCACTCTCACCACATTCATCATTCACATATGGGATTTTAGCATCCTAGATAGCTAGTGACCATCGTAAAACAAAACATGGTGGTTTGAAAGTTTGGGGACTAGGATTTCTGGGCACCATTTGAAACCTCCTTTGATAATTGCTCTTTGTGCAATATTCCTACTTTTGATCTTTAAGGGACACAAATATGCACAAGTTAGACGGGGAGTGAAGAGGAAGCGAGCAGGTGTAGAATTAGTAGGGAAGAGTCAGAGCAGGTACTATGATGACATAAAATGCCTGAAAGCCTCTAGACGAAAGATGTTCAAAATCACATGATTTTGAATGGTTCATCTGATATGATCTGATTGTAATCAGTGATGGCTTGATTCACCATCAGAGGGGGGACTGGAGCACTGTACATTTGGCTCCACCCTTTCATGTTCGGTCAGGCCACATAAATACATATTTTCACACTTGGCCTCATGTACTCATGTGATGTAACATTATTAATGTGATGAGGCACACTGAACAACTACAGAAAGTGCATTGACTGTATAATCTCGACATATTTATGTGTGTACATAACTAATGTTTCCAATACAGTAATATTGAATTGCAGTTCCCATGTATATATATTTGCATTTGCGTGCTTTGAATAATGTTGTTAACTCATATATAATTGTGTATTCATTTGAATAGTATTCTGCATTTAAATTTTACTGTATAAGTATCTATAATCATGTACTTAGACATGTATTGAGATGCTTGTCATGCTGAATTGCCCAAAGGCCCTAAGCCTTTGGATTTCTTAATGTTTAACCTTCAACGTGAATGTTTGCTTTGCATGCAATGATTTTCTCTTCTTTGCAGGTGCAGTTGTGTGATCTAATGAAAAGAAAAAGGCACATTGTGAAACAGAGATAGTGAGGCTCGTAAAGAGTATCTTTTGTCAAGGACTAGAATCCTTAATGAACAGAGGGAGGACTACTTTTTGTACAGAGTGGGGAGGAAGGAGGAATCCAAGGATGTTCTGATGTGCTGAACAATGGAAAGGAGTTTCAAGCGTAGTTGCCAAGTTTTACTTTTGAAAGGTGGAAAATAATGAGACATGTGACCTGGGGTTCTCATTGTTTCTTTTGGGGGGATTTATTGGGGACACACTTCAGTTAGATTCAGATTCCCGTTAGACATTAAGAGGTACAGACCTCTTTGTGACATCTCTGTTGTGTGGCTTCATGCAATAACAATATTCATTTCCTTTACAGAACTTCTACAGAGGTTCTGTTATGCTGACACCTTTCTCGTTTAATAGATTTAATCAGGGTTTCATCATCCAGTATTGTTTATAGTAGATTTAGATTAGGAGATTTAGATTTTCCTCATACATAACAGGAAAGAGGACCGCAAATGACATACTGATCATCAAATCCTTTTTTTAATATTCAGAATTCCAATCACAGAATTTCTTGTATGTTTTATATTGCTAGGGCTTAACTTCATTTGTCGTTTTGGCCTGCCTGTAGTTATTCTGTATTTTTACAATATATCCCTGAGACTTGTGTAAATAAGTCTGGCTTTGAATTTGTAATAAATTCATACTTAATTCCATCTTCTGATTCCTAGTTTTACTGTTTGGCCAAATGGGTTACACTGTAATTGTTAAATTGTAGTTGATCCTAACTCCTTTTATTCTTCAGACACCTAGAAAAGTACCATTGCAGGGAGCAAGGAAGGAGGAGACTGTGAGCGGGAGGACGGGGACGGAGAAAGGACGATGTTGGACTGGTGGACACCCCTTTCTTCCACTATTGTGTCGCCACAGCTGGAGGACTGGCCCGCGACACCGTATCATTCAGGGGCATCTCCGTCGAAGAAATGCTACGGCCCCTTTAACTGGGAATGGACGGAGGAGACGCTCCCGCCCCCTCATTGTGACGTCATCCCTCCCGGAACAGGAAAAGAGAGGAGTTCCCCGGCACAGGTGTGTGCATTCACCGGAGAGGAGAGAGCGGAGATCGGAGGAGACTCGAGGAGCAAGGAGATCGAGTACGAGGAGGGAGCAGACCGAAGCCGTGCAGTCGATACATCAGACGCCGGAGGAGAGCCAGGAGGCCAACGGCATCACGCTCGCCCAGCCACGCTCCTGGAGGTGCGTGGCTCAGCCAGGTACGTGAGCGGCTCGCGGGCTGGGTTGGTAGGAGGGAGAGCTCCTCTAGATAACCCGGGGCTGTTACGTAAACAGACGGCCGGAATCTGTGAAACCCCCCCCCTCACAAACACTTCCTCACCGCTTCGTTTGCACTGGTCACTACCACGTAGAAGTGCTCACGTGTGTCTCCTCCGCTCCCATCCCTTTACTATACGGTACAGCCTTACACTTACGTCCCATCATCTGTTTTTCCTTCCGGTAAAACGAGGGAGAAGCTGTTCCCCGCCCACCAACCTCGGGTGAAGCAGACGACCGGGAGAGCCTGGAAGAAGAACCCTGCGAATGAGAAGAATCGTGGACAATAACCCTGGCTTCCGTTAAGAAGCGTGTAACTAGAAAAATAAAACCATCACTATCTAGAGCCGGAGTGCGTGTCCCTTATTCCGTCCCGCTACAGAGACCAAATACTATACGCTAGCAATGTTGTATTTAAGTTTTACAAAGTTAATAATATATGATAGGAGATGTGGCCTAATGGCTAGAGCTGCTTTCTTCGGCACATGAGTAGCTAGATTTGAATCCCGAGTCCGGCTCAAGAGTTTATTGAAACTAGGGAACCTGGTTCAAGGGTCAGCATAGGCTCAACATCTGTGAGTCTGGACAAATCACTTAATCTCCGAGTGGCTAAAAAAAGAAAATTTTATCTGACATTGAATAATGAAATCTGGTGCACTTTTAATATGCCCTAACACCCCTGTGCCAAGTTTGCGCTATATTTTAAAAAGTTCACTCACATTCATGAGATCTGCTGCCAAGTCACAAAAGGATTATCATCGGATAAAGTTTTGGGAAGGAATATGCTGGAGTTCCTTAGAAAGTAAGTGCTGACTTCTAAAACAAAATGTTCCACTGCTTTAGTGATGTATCTCAATAAATGTTGATACTTTACTGCTGTCAGCTGTCAGGATTTCAGACTTATGGGCAGCTACGAGGGCTTAAAGCATTTACATTTTACAGCTCAAAGGGGCATATGTACAAGGGAAGTGGCGGAGCATGTTGTTAGCCTCCTTGGCTTAACGACACACTCCGCCACTTCTGAAACGCAGGGCTGTACCATATTTACAAGAATATGGTGCAGCCCTGCGTTTCCCCCTGCGCTGGTGCTAAGTTCAGCAGCTTAGCGCCAATGCAGGCACCCTTGCACCATAGTGCAAGGGTGTCTGCATGCAGGGGAAGATTGTTTAAGTGCAGGAAGGTCCCCCTTCCTGCACATAAACAATCTTGAAATGCCATTTTGTAACTTCTATATGTGCTGCTTAATGCAGCACACACAGAAGTTGCAAAACAGCATTTTAAAAACAAATGATTTTTTTATGTGCAGGAAGGGGGACCATCCTGTGCATTAACAATCATTGGCCTTTTGCTGTTTTCATGTGTGCTGCACAACGCATTGCAGCACACATGAAAACAGCAAAAACGAGGAGAAATTAAACATTTCTCCTTGCTTCGCCAGGTTAAGACCAGATTTTCCCTGGTCTTAATTCTGGCGCTGCCTCCTATTTACGCCCCCCTTGTAAATAGGAGGCAGTGTCAGAATCAATGGGTGTTGCGGTGGAAAGCCCACCGCAAAACCCATTGCCCTCCCCTTTCACGCTAAGCATAGCGTGAAAGGGGGCCTTATTTACAAGGCAGCTTTAAGCCACGTTAAATGGCTTAACGCTGCCTTGTAAATAAGGCAAAGCCCCTATCGCCACAGGACCGTCGAAAAAAGTGACGTTCCTGTAGTGATAGGGGCTTGTACATATGCCCCACAGTGTTGCAACTCCAGACACAATGGCGCTTGCCAGATGCACAATCTGAGAACACCATTCGATAACATTTCCGCTATCATGAAATATCAGTTTTGTTTATTAAACAGCAGATTCTTATGTGTTGTTCTGTTACCAAATGATTTACAAGAAACCCATGTGAGCGCTGGAATTACATTATGGAGTGTTGTACAACGTCTGATGAAACTCAATTTAAAAGCTACAATGTTCGTTACAAAGCAGAGTTTTGTAAAATGTATGGCAATACAGAATAAACAAGCCCCATAATATATGGAACATTGTTTACCCGAATTTTCTTTTTTGATAAGGATGGCGTCCTTTGTCCCACAGCAGTGTTTTTTGTGTGTGTATTAGGAGTTAAGCTGTAAAAGCAATCTCATAGGTCGGCTGGAACAATATTTAAGAGAAAGGTATATCTGAAAAAAATCGGAGGCATATTCACAAGGGCATTGCGCCACAGGAACATCACTTTTAA
This sequence comes from Calotriton arnoldi, assembly GCA_963921515.1. NCBI lineage: Eukaryota > Metazoa > Chordata > Amphibia > Caudata > Salamandridae > Calotriton > Calotriton arnoldi. The sequence goes on from CAWUFW010017440.1 coordinate 110,385, forward strand.
CGACGTTCCTTTGGCGCAATGCCCTGCTCCATATTTACAAAGAGGCGTTCAGCCACTTTTTGTGGCTTAACGCCGCTTTGTAAATATGGTACCCTTTCACACAGGTATCTGCGTGAAAAAGGGGCCTGCAATGGGTTTTGCTGTGGGAGTTCCACCACAACACCCATTGCTTTTTGACGCTGCATCAGATTTACAAGGATCTATAAATCTGAGGCAGCGCCTAAAACTAACGCCATGCAAGAGCAGGCTTTAAAATGGTGCAACGAAGAGAAATACTTTTTTTTCTCTTCGTTTTTGCTTTTTCTATGTGTGCTGTATTTTGCAGCACACACAGTAAGAGCAAAACGCCATGAATGATTGCTTATGTGCCGGAAGGTGTCCCTTCCTGCACATAAACAATCATTAAATAATGATGATTTGCTACTTGTATGTGTGCTGCATTCTGCAGCACACATAGAAGTAACAAATTGCCATTATTGATTGTTTATGTGCAACACAGGCACCCTTGCACTGTGGGAGCAAGGGTGCCTAAGTTGGCGCTAAGCAGCTAATTTAAGCGCCAGCGCAGGGGAAAACACATGGGTGCACTGTATTGCTGTAAATACGGCGCATCCCTGCGTTTTGGGCATGTCGGAGCACGGCGCTGCCAAATTTGGCGCAGCTCCGCACTCCGACATTTCATTGTACATATGCTCCTCTATTTAAGAGCAAGGGCGGAGATAAGCAAGCCTCATTTCAATGTGCTATATATAATATCCTATCCTTTATGTGTGTATTTTTCAAAATCTATATATCACATTTAATAGCGACTCAAAAAGTTGGCTCCGTGTACCAACACAAAATGAGCGAGGGTGGGGGTGCTTGGGTGAATAGTACAAGCAATGGTAGGGCAGGGAGAAGCACGTGGGCAAGGTGGAGAACTAAGAAAGGGGGTCACAGAATCACACTGGCGAGAGAGCGGCATTAAGTGTGAGGGGGTGAGAGGAGGGAGAAAAGCATATGCAGAAGACAGCTAGAAATGACATGCACTCTCCTGGAGTGTTTCAATAAAAATTAAAAAAAATATTCCTAAAGAGCCAGAACTCGTGGAAGGATAGGACCTGCCAATGAGATAGGTGGTTAACAGGCTATGCTCCTTGGGAGGGCCACACACAAGCTGCAGGGGCTAAAACAAACAAAGGCAGCAAATCGAACAAAAGCAAATGTGATTGACAAAAGAGAAAGCCAATGGCAAGCAATGGGCGGAATACATTTCTAGGTAAGCTTTTGGTATGTCCCCAATATGTCTTTCACAAGCAGACAGCGGTGCTGTCTGGTAGGCTTTGACCTAGAGAGGAGTTACTGGTTTTGAAAATGGGCTAGAAATCTAAGGGCGTTGCCTGGCATTATCAAATGTTAGCTTCTTTTATCTCTTAAACATCACCTTTAATGAAATTTCAGTTGGTTGGGGCACCTAACGTTGTTGAAATAATATTATCGTTGAAACTAGAGCACCACTCATCCTACTGGTTCCCACCATAGGTGGGATCCTAGGACATTTTGAGTGACAGTTCCACAACACATTTAAAATATAACAACTCCGGAACCACAGGTTATAGAGTGATAGTTCAAATCATTCCAGAAAGACAGCAACAGGTCTCCAACAACAGTGGTGAAAGTTAGAAACCATTGTACAGTTCCCAATCAGGATATTGGGTGACACAGGCATCCCCAACGTGAGGTGTCAAAGGACACCACAGAGGCTGTCTTTGAATGTCTCCAGAAGTTTCTCATCCGATTATTCACATGTTCTTTTGCTCAAGCAGATTCAGCTGGATTGCCAGGACAACTTGCTCCCTCTGTGCAGCTCTTCACCCACTTGGCCTTGGCTATGTCCTCTTGGCAAGGTTGGCTTGAGTGTTCTTGGCAGCTGAACCTTATCTTTGTCTTCCTGATAAAATTGTCTCCAGTGTCTCAGGTTAGTCTAAGCCTTGGGCAGGGCTTTAAGTGGGATGAAAAAACTGGGCGGGTCTCTCGAAGGGGCGTGGCCGATGTAATTTAGGGCATGGCTTAAGAACACATAAGCTAACAATCTGTGCTTAGCATAGTGTGCCGCCCGACTGGTATTTTGCTGCTTTTGTCATTGCATCCAGATATATAATACAGGGAGAGGATGTAACCTTACGGCTAGAGCGGTCGACCTCGAAGCTGGGGAGCCGAGTTCAAACCTCGGCTACGACGCTCAACATCCTGTGATTCTGGGCAAATCACTTAATCTACCCGTGCCTAACAAAATTGAATATGTCCATCTGTAACGAAACTGGTGCTCATGTAAAGCGTTCTGATACCTGATATTTTCGGGTTGAGTTCGCGATGTAAAAAACTCAAAAAATAAAAATAAAAATACAAGAAGTAATATTACACCTACAACAAGCCAGGACTATTAGCTTTGTCAATGGTTGTTAGCTGCATAAGATAAATAAGCAACAACTATGGCTTCATTGTATATAACATTGAAAATGCTTCAGTTTTGAAATGATGAGGCTGTGAAAGATCTATAACAAGTGTCTTTGAAGTTACATCAAAGGCAGTGAAGGGTGGTACTGCTGCAGAATTAAGATTTTTTTTTCACCCTCAGGGTGAGCGCAAACATGGAGAGCCCGATAGGAACCCGTCTCAGCATCTGCTTTTTAGAACTGCCAGTGCTGAGCACCGGCAGGACCCAGCCCACTTAAAGCCCTGGCCTTGGTTAATACAGCAACACCGGGAGTCCAGAATGAGGCATGTGTGAACAGGGCCGGCTTTAGCATTTTTATTTATTTATTTATTTATGTGTTTTATAGAGCGCGAACTTGACCCGTTAGGGTATCAGAGCGCTTTACAGGAGAGCAACGCAATCTATAGACAGACTTGGAGGTACATGAGGGAAGGGAGCACGTATTTGCAGTTTACATAATCAGTTACTCGAGGCGAGAAGCTTTATATACAAATAAAATTACAGTTTATTCAAGTCGTGCCCCAGGTTCCTGATGGGGTGACAAGGTAGTCCGGAGGAGGTAGAGGACGGCCATTGGTCGGGCCTGAGTCAATGTTTAGCCGAGGAATTTGCCCATAAGGAAGGTTTTGGTATCCTTTTTGAAGCGAGCCAGAGAGGGGATTCTTCTGATGTTGGGTGGGAGAGAGTTCCAAATTCTTGGAGCCGCCCCTGAGAAGGCTCGATTGTAGGTTTTTTTTTTCCGAAAGCATGCAGGTTGGAGCAAAAGGTCTCTGGAAGATCGGGAATTTCTGGTTCCTCCGGAGATGACAAGTTTCTGTGTCAGATAAGCAGGGGAGTTAGAGTATAAAGCTTTGTGCGTGATGCATGCTAGTTTGAGTTGTATTCTTGCCTGCAGGGAAGCCAGTTGAGAGCTTTCAAGTGTGGGGAAATATGATCGTATTTCCTTGTGCCGGTAAGTAGTCTGGCGGCCGCATTGAGGCAGGCTTTGAGAGGTGCCAGGGAGATCTTAGGTAAACCCGAGAGGGTTGAACAGCCGTATTCCAGTCTAGAGATGACGAGCGCTTGGACTGCCATTTTTAGGTCGGGAGCATTGAGGAAGGGCTTCAATTTCCTAAGATAGCTCAGGTGGAATCTGGCTGTCTTGGCCATCGAATTGATGTGGTCTCGCATGTTTAGGTTGCTGTCGAGGGTAATTCCCAGGGATTTGGCCGAGTTCACAATGGTCGGTGGGCAATTTAAGGCAGTGATAGCCTTAATCCATGACTGAATCTCGAGGTTGGTGTTGGGTGGGGAGATCATGAGAAATTCAGTTTTCTTTGCATTGAGTTTAAGATGATTGGATGCGAGCCATTGGACAGTGAGTTTCAGGGCTTCGTTCAGGGAGAGGATCTCTTCGAGAGAAGAGGTTTTGATGTAGATCTGGGTGTCATCAGCATACATATGATAGGAGATATTGGCTGCGCGTAATACTTCAGTAAGCGGTTCTAGGTAGAGGTTGAAAAGGGTGGGGGACAGGGTTGATCCTTGAGGGACTCCAACCGTGACCGGGGATGGTGAGGATAAGTTGCCGTTGATTAGGAATCTCTGTGACCGATTGTGGAGGAAGGACCTAAACCAGTCTAGAACAGTGCCATCCAGTCCCATCCTGAGCTTGAGGCGTTCAAGAAGTTTTTCATGGTTGACCGTGTCGAAGGACGAGGATAGGTCAAGGAGGATTAGGAGACACGTTTTGCCTTGGTCAAGGGCTTGGAGAGCATCATCCACGATATGGAGCATGGTGGTTTCGGTGCTATGCCCTGGTCTAAATCCGGATTGGAAGTCATCCAGCAGGTGGAAGTTGTTGATGTGGTGATTTAGCTGCTGTTGCACACATTTCTCCAGCACTTTGGCTAAGAGTGGGATGTTGGAGATGGGTCTGAAGTTGTCGGGGAGGCTGGATCCAGCGACGGCTTTTTCAGAATGGGGAGGACTTGGCCGGCTTTTAGAGATTCAGGTATTGTTCCCTGCTGGAGGGAGGCGTTGATTATTGAAGTCCAGCTGGGAATGATGGATTGGGCGACGGCAGCAAGGCAGTTGGCAGGGAGCGGGTCATTAAAGTGGTTGTTCGGGTTTAAGGTAGAAAGGATTTTAGAGATGGAATCTTCGTCATAGTCTTTGAAGACAGTCCAGTGAGCATGGTTTTTGGGTGGAGCCAGTGGGTGCGTCGCGGTGGGAGGTGGCGGGTCAGGAAGGGGATGAGGGTATGTGATGGAGTTGAGTTCGTTTCCGAGGGCTAAGATTTTGTCAGCGAAGAAAGAGGAGAATTCCTCTGAGGATATAAGAGATTTGGGGGTTTCTTTCGATGTTTTTGCTAGTTTATTAGATTGGTGTTTGACCAGTTCGAAGAGCTTGTGGGGTCTGTTATTGGCTTTCTCTAATTCAGTTCTGAAGAAGTCTTTTTTGAGTTGAGTATGTTCCTGTTGTAGACATTTCTGGCCTGGCGGAGGAGTTTTAAATGTGCGGCGGAGGGGTGCTGCCTCCAGGATCTTTCAGCTTGCCGGAGGGCTCTCCTCTCATTATTAAGGGATCCCGTGAACCAGGGGTTTCTGTCCTTGATTTGGGTTCTTTTCAGTTTAAGAGGGGCTAGATCATCCAGGATGTGTGAGATAGTCGCGGAGTAGTGATCATTGAGGCCACTGACTGTTGTGATATGCGTAGGAGGGGGAGGTCGGATTTGCAACGGGCCTCAAGTTCATTACGGTCCAAGTTCTTGGTGTCTCTGATCCAGCGTTTGGGAATCATCGGTTGCGGTGCTTTTGTCTTGAGGGTGCCAGGTAGATGGAAGGTGATGGCATGATGATCAGACCAGTCACATGGGTCAATAGAGATAAGCTTGACAGTTGATTCTTTGGAGATGATCCAGTCAAGGGTGGCCCCTTTTGAGTGAGTTGGTAGTGAGCAGGCTTGGGTCAGGGCTTGGTCTTCCAGGAGGACTTTGATGGCGATGACATGAGGGTCCTTGGGATCGTTCCAGTGTAAGTTAAAGTCGCCTAGGAAGATATCTTTGGCATTGGTGGGAAACTTAGCTGTGATGATTTCCATGAGGTGGTCAGTGAAGGAGTCGTTCCTGCCAGGGGGTGGTAGAAGATGTGAAGGTTGCACAGTTGGGTGGAGTTGCTGCAAATAGTGAGGGCAAGGTATTCGCAGGATTCGGTGGAGTCTGCCAAAAGTTCCGTGACACGAAGGTTAGAGCGGTAGATGCAGGCGATGCCTCCTCCTTTCTTGTTCGATTGTCTGTCCAGCCTTGCGATGTTGTATTTAGGAGGGACTAGGAGGTCCAGACATGGAGATGAGGATTCATTGAGCCATGATTCTGTTAGGATTGCTAAGTCGATGTTTTTGCCAAGGATGAGATCGGCAATATCTGCAGCGTGCTTAGCTGCTGATCGGCAATTGATTAACAGACCAGACAGAGAAGATTTGGACGGAGTTTCGGGAGTCTGGGCGGACAGGAGAATGGGTACTAGATTACTCTTGATCGTCGTTCTGTTGCGGAGGGTGGCAGGCCTGTTGGGGTTGATAGTGACCGTGCTGATGGCGAGTTCGGCATTCCTCTCGAAAGGATGAGGGGTAGCTGGGGTGGAGTTGTAGTCTCGGAGGAAAGCCAAGATTTCCATTTCCGTGAGATCTAGTGGATTTGGGGCGGCATGGGAAGGGGTGTAGGAGAGGACCAGAGCGAGGGTTTCTTCCTCAGAGAGGTGACGTTGTTGCTTACGGAGGCGAAGCTGTCTCAAGGCTAGCGGAAGAGGTTGTTTAGGGCGCTCTGTTGTAAGTGAGGGGATGGAATTTGGGAAGGGCATGAGGTTGGCGAGGAGAGTTCAGCGAGGTGAAGGAGGTTCGTTAATTCCAAGATGGAGATGTGAATGCTCTGGGTTAGTTTGGTAGCTCTGGAGAGCAGAGAAACCCTGTCCCTGTCAGGAGGAGACGTGAGAGGGCGGGGGGGCAGTGGTTCGGGAAACGTTCTGTCGGCATGTATAGGTGAAAGGAAGGGCGGACTAGTAAGGTCTGTGTTGTATGTTGTTGGATCTATGATGGTGCCCCTTTGCTGGTTGGGTTGAGGGCTGGGAGGGCAAGCACGATCTGTATCGTAGGTCTTTGGGGGCGTGTCGGTGGCATAGTCTACTTGGGGGGCTAGTGGGGAGGGGACCAAAGGTCTAGGGGTGTTTCTGATGGCAAGGCCAGGCGCCGTGTTGGAGTGGATAGGGGGTCTGTCTTGGAGGACCTGAGAGGGGTATGTGAGTGGCTAGTTACGATGGGTGGGCTGGACGAGGACTCCCCAGGGCGGGAGTTAGTTACCCAACCAGAGCCTTGCAAGTGGTTTCTGAGGAGGGTGAAAAGGTCTGCAAATTTATCCAAGTTTTTGGTTGAGGCTTGGATCAAGATAATGCCATTTTTGTAAAGGGTGATGGTGAGGTCAGCTCGCAGGGTTGGAGAGGGTGTTATTGTTAGTTTAGTGCCGTATGGGATGTTCTTTGTTGCACGAACATTGAGGAGGTGGGCAAAGGTTTTGCGCCAGGCAGCAGTTCTTCTAGAGTAGAAAATGAGGTCGTTAATGATTGTGCCGTTGTCCGTGCTGTAACGAAGGTCAGAGATCAGTGACTCAGGGTGTCTTTTCAGGGTGGAGTGCTTGAAGGATTTGGCGGCGGTTTTGGAGAGGTTGGGGGGGTAGACCAGTGTGTAATAATTTGCCCCCGTAGCGGATAGTCCAGGACTTATCATGCTGGCTCGGGAAGGTTACTCGAGGGTCAGTTACCACTAGGGACAATTTTGCAGCGGAGTGGGCTGCTCGCCTTACAGGGACTGGAATTGAGCAGAGTCAGTAACATGGGAGAGCGCACTGTTTAGGTAAGAGCATGGTTCCTAGCACTCCAAGAATATCTGGCGAGGATGAAGAAGACTGGTTGGCAGCTCTCGAGGAGTAGCTAGTGGGGGTGAGGATAGACAAGTTGTCTTTAGGAATTTTCGCCCGTGTAAGGTCAGGCAGTGAAAGGTGATTGTATTGTCTTCAGACTGTCGCCATTTAAGGGTCAGGCGATGAGCAGTCTGCCAGAATAGGAAATCTTTGTTGACGCCGCCCCATGACCTCCTTTTTCACACATTCCCTAACTACCACCCTCCAATGGTACTCCAAATCTCCCCTTAGCCTTTCTCTCACATTTATTTACTTTATAGCAAACTCATCCCAATGTAGAGTGTCAGAGCGCTTTACATCACTAACATATTATACAGAGACAATAGGTCATACAAGTTTGTAAATCAATGTATGGGAAATGTTACTTAAGACAATGAGGACTACAAGGCATATGAATCACATATCCATACTGGTAGGCCTTATATGTTAAGACTTCTTGGTTTGGAGAAACAAAGGGTAGGGTTTACTATGTTTTCACGCAGAGCAGTCCTCAAGGTGCTGTGCTGTGTTGTGTGAAAAGGAGAGTGCACAACAGTACCATATCTGCTAAAATATGGTTCTGTTGCTCTCTCCTCTAGTGCCAACTTACACAATGGTTGTCTTTCCCCAATGCACACACCTATGCACTATAGTGCAAAGGTGTGTCTGTGTTGTCAAGCATAGGTTTTATACTGGAAGCATACCCTCCCAGCACCATTTCTATGCTTTGACAAAGTTTAACACTTTACCACGTTTCAAGTGTGCTGCACTGTACAGCACTAATACAAAGTTGGAAAGGTTTGGAGAAAGTAAATCTTTTCTCCAACCTCGAGGATGTTACATTGTTTATGAAACAAAATTAGTAGATAAAGATTTGAGCTGAATCCATTGGTGGGGGCATAGGAATATCCATGTAAAACCCCATGACATGCCTTCTTGATGCAAAGAAGTATAAAGTATTACTTATGTTACCTTAGTGCTACTTTCCAACACAATTCAGGTTTTGCACTGGAAAGTAAACCCCATAACAACACTTTGCATCAGGTTTGCTTCCTCTCTGTAATGAACACCAGGCACAAAGTGTTAGTAAATCTGCCCATTAAAGACATGATTTGAAATGTAACACACTGATTGGGGTGTCATACTAATAAAACGGAATTAGTACTGATCCAGCGCAAAACCAATACCTGATCAGAGATCAATACTCAATAATATCACAGAACAATGGCCCATACACATTCACCCAAATCCCTGATGCGCTGGGGTAAATTTATATATGTCCAATTCTTTTCTTTCTAAAATTCATGTATGACATTTCCAAATTACTTATCTAACCTTTTCATCAAATTTCCTTCTGCTTGGTCGATGAACCAATTAGTTGAATAGTTGATGGTAATGATACTACTATCTAACTAATCATTCAATCAGCTAAATGAACACAGTCTCTCGTTGAAGTTAATAAAGTTTTATCTCAAATTAAATGATAAAATTCTCAAGGCATACGGTCACAAGTGCAAACAATGAACTCACAAAGGGGAGAAAAACATCAGCAATTTCAGATAGAGACAAACTCATCAATCAAATAATGACATTGTACATGAAGGAGTGGATAGATGAAGAGACAAAAGTTTCAGAGACAAAAATACATTTGCAGGTAATTTTGCAAGAAACGAGTCAGAATAATACAAACCCGAAGGATCTGTAGAAAACCACCCCTCTGGCCAAAGTGATGGTGGGGGTCCCCTGAAATAGAGTCAGGGAACAAAGATCACAGGGACAGGAACGGGACAGGACAGGAACAGCTAGGCCTCTCTGCAAACCGACGGACAGCGACGCATCTCCCCTCTCTCTCTCTCCGTAATCAGCCTAACCTAACCACACCCCTAAAGGCACCCCAGTTATACCCTAAAACCTACATGTCCATCCCACATCAGTTGAAACATTTCACGAAACTAGACAGATGATTGGAGAGTTTAAGAGGTGGTCTGTCACACCACTATGACTTCATTCAAAATTTGGGCTTATTCATTGTTCTATACCCATTCCCATGATTTCATAAATGTTCTGTTCACACGATTTAATTCATGTTACAATTTCACATAATTTTAAGCAATGTCCGCGGAAGGAGTCTTTCTGTCCCACGGTCAGTCACATCCCTTGGCAGGCGATCATCACATTGGCCTTCAACCCATGCACTTCTTCTGCTGTGCTCAGCGCTTCAGTGTGCCTTTGTCAGATCAATTTCACTCTTTTATCCTGCCCCTCCTTTTCCGGCTAAGTTAAGGGAAAATGGCGTCTCATCCAGCTCACTATATCAAATGGAAAATGAACATTCATTAATTATGTGATAGTGTAGTTTTCACTGTTTACCACCCACCTTTGCGCTATTCCCTGTTAGCGTTTTACCTAGCATAGCTTTATGCAAAAACGGTATTATTTATAATTTCAAAGCAAGCTGCAACATGCAAACTTCGAAATGCACATGTGGCCTAGTCATGCATTATTTCCCGTTTCTTTCAAAGCACAATGTAAATACTGTTTTAGTTCGTTCATGCATTATCTTACGTTAGTGCACGCATGCGCAAAGCAGTTTTCCCTTGTGTTCATGTAAGGTGCATGTTAAATTTATATTACTACTTACTGTTAGTACGTATTATGGGGGTATTCATTTGAGCAGGTTTCTTTTTGCGAAATCCTGCTCCATCAATCCCCCCTTTCATGGCTTTCTGGAGCCATCATAAAAATTCCTACCATACAGAGTGCCATCTTCATTTATCTAAAACTTTGTGTTCTTCTCTCTTTTTATGGCACTTTCATCTATATCTTTCATCATATTATAGTATTCTTTTAGCTCTATTTCCTCTCTTTTTCTCGCTCTTCGTCTATTCTCTGATTCTGTCATTTCCTTTTTCCCGCTCTTACACTTACAACATTTGTATGTTGTTATTATCACTAAAGCTACTATGGCTACTGAAATAATTGGCATTATTATTTTTCCTAATAAGCTACTTCCAAAAGTAGAAAACCATTTACCTACAGAGGAGAAACTCTTACCAAGTCTCTCCCAAACACCGTCAACCTCCAGTTGGGTCAAATCTTCATGTAATTTCGTAATATTCTTTATATATCCCTCAATTCCTTTACTTTTGTCAGGGATATAGGGACAGCAGTGTTGGATTTTCAACATGCTACAGACTCCACCCTCTTTTGCCAATAAGATATCAAGGGCAAGACGATTTTGCAAAACCATTGATCTGATTGCAACCATTTCTGTGTCAATCATTAAGAAACCACCAGCAGTATCTGTTGATAAACGATCAACCACTGTGGATAACTTTCGAATTTTGTGCAAATTTAGAACGACTCCAACTGATGGTATCAGTGCATTAAAATATCACCTACTATTTCTGAGAAACTTGCTCTCTTGTTACATGTTAGTCCGTGATTTATTTCCTTTAGTCTGTTGCTGTTTCGGTCCATGTGCTAGACCTTTGGAAAGACAATAGCAAAATAACAACTACCATACCAATGTGCAGGCAACCTATAGTAGGCTTTCTTACCGCACACATAGTAGACTCCCGGAAACACAGGATCAGTTCCACCCTTCAATCCCCAACCTGCAGTAATTTGAAAAGTATGCTCACATTCACTAGTACCAATGAAATAATTGTTATAGTTAGTTTTCATTCTAAGCAAACATATTTTTCCCTTCTGATGCCAGTCCAGGGACATTGCAGCGTATGTCTCGCCTTTCTCATAATTTCCTTCCCTGAAAGCCCATGGTGGAACCTGTGACTTCTGTTCAGCAGCTTTTCTCTAGAAACTTCCCCTTCTACTTTCTACCATTTCTATAAATACTTTTTCTTCAACCTGCAAACTACATGTTAAATTGTTTTTATAAGCATATTCTACATCTAAAGCTTTAGTAATATGGAAGAACTCTCCCAAATAATGTGCATTTTTACTACTCAAAACCTTATTTAGTTCCTTAATAACAGGTATTTCTGAAAACATTAAATCTATATTAGTATAGTGATATTCGAGCTTCCCCATTACGTAAAACAAACTTGTTAAGACACTGCAAGACACACCATATGTTAAAGGAAGGTGATGATACGTCACCCCCTCTGAGTCAGACGAAGGTAATTGCATGCACACATAACAATCACTCACATTCATCGTGTCAATGTATTCATACAACAATTTAGTAAACACATTTAACGAGAAATCACTAATTGATTTATCATGATGGAGAATGCTTCCATCCATTTGTTCTATGTTGTTATTAGGTGTTCTTTTAGTAACATCATTCACTCTTTCACTTGTTACATCATTAGTATTATTTCCATTATTAGTTACATTTAGAATAGGTACAAGGACAGTTAGTAATATCCACATGAATGTTAATAACAAGACACTACATAAGCAAGCTTTAATACATCTACGTTTTAGACTAGATTTTGGATGTTCAGTCACCTTTTCTTCAGCCATTTTGTATTCTACTAAAAATATATAAAAATCTATCTAAATCTATAAATACTAAACTTTACTAAAAATTTAAAATTCTAAGAAAATAGTGTAATCCCACACTTCAGACTTTCTTCTTTACCCCTTTCTTTTATTTTTTTATTTTCTTTAGGTCTTCAGAATTCTTTACTTCTTCTTCCAACTGACAATGTTGCACCTTAGTTTTTGTCACAGTTCTTTAAGGTGGTCTCAATTTGCTTTCATCAACATATTCAGTGTCAGAATTGTCTTTTTCTTCACTTGGATCTGAGCTTTCAATTTCTTCCAAGATTACATAAGTCCATTCTGGTGCTGTATATTTTCTGCTTAGAATTCTTACTCTTCTTGTTTTACGTACTAATTCTTCTCCTGACTCTTCTTTTTCTGTCTGACTTGAGACCTCATTACTTTGCTCTGGTCTTTTCTTTAACTTTCTCCTTACAAGAGTGTATTTCAGTCTTTTCACTCCACCTGGACAATTGTCACCTTTTCTTGGTTTCTTGGTTGGTACTACCCTTTCACCTTCTTCATCTGGCTCACGGGTTCTTTTGTTTGGCCTTTCTTCTATCTGTTCTTCTTCTTCTTCTGGATTTTCAGTGACTTCTGTTTCTGCTGATCCAAAAGCAATTTCACTTTCTCCTGGCTTAACTGTGAACCCACTTTCTTCTGGTTCAACAACAGTCTCACCTTCCTCTGGTTCAACAGCAGTCTCATGAGACCCAGTAGCTGGTGCCCACTTTACTTGACTTGTGCTTGGCTGTTCGTCATCAGTTTGTTCTTCAGAATCTGTTACTCTAGATTCTTCAGCTTCACACACTTCAACCTCTGGTCTTTGACTTTGTTTTACCAGTTGCTCCTCTTCTTGTCTTTCAAGTGGACTTGGGACTCGTTTAGTGTGGCTTGCGTGAATCCAGTTTGACAGACCACCACACTTCACTGCCATTGTCATCACCAGAATTATTTGGTAAGGACCATTCCACCTGGGTTCTAAACACGATTTCCTCACGTGTTTCTTGATGAGAACACACTCACCAGGACTCAGATCATGAGCTTGATTCGGCTGTGTTTGTTGTGGCATCTTCTCCAACCTGGCGAGACACAGAACGCACCAGATCACCCAATCCTCTGCAATAATCAAGCACTAGATCATTAGATATATTCCACAGTTTGTTCGCTGGTATGTATGCTTGTCTCATTGCTCTTCCCATTAAGACTTCGTGAGGACTCAAACCCGTCTTTTTGTCAGGAATGCTTCTAAGACTCATCAGTACAAGGGGTAAAGCATCAGGCCATTTCAGTGTTGTGAATGCACACACCTTTCCTAACCTAGATTTTATTGTGCCATTTAACTGCTCAACCACTCTAGATGCTTCGGGTCGATAGGCACAATGCAGCTTCTGTTCTATTTGTAATGCTGCACAAATCATCCGAATTATCTCATTATTGAAATGTGTTCCTCTATCTGTCTCTAAAGTGACTGGAAATCCAAACCTAGGAATAAGTTCTCTCAAAAGCAATTTGGCTACCGTTAGGCTGTCATTTCTTCTCGTGGGATAGGCCTCCACCCAGCGAGAGAACAAGCAGACGACAACCAACACATACTTCAGCCCATTACATGGGGGAAGTTCGATAAAATCCAATTGGAGACGGGTAAATGGTCCTCCTGCTCTTCCAATTCATCCCCAACTAGCAACTGTCTTCCTGCCTGGATTTTGTTTCTGACAAGTGATGCACCTCTGGCAAAGGCTCTCTGCAATGACCCTGAGCCTTGGGTTATACCATGACTGCTTGAAGAGTCTGATCATTGCATCTCTTCCAATATGCGCAATTCCATTGTACACCCTGGCCATATGAGATAGTAAACTGTCTGGCATGACTGGTCTTTCATCAATATAGACCCACACTTCGTCCTCTCCTCGCTTTCTGCAACCTGAATTTGTCCAAATTTCTTTTTCCTCATCACTTGCCTCTTCCTGCATTTGCCTCACTTCGTCCCAAGTTTCAAATGTGGTTGTAAACCTAAGATGGCATTCGGTATTTCCCTTTGCAATTGCTCTGTTTAAAACCATTAAATTTTGTGCACAGAAACGCGCTATTTGGTCGGCGTATCTGTTGCCCTTTGTCACATAATCATCTCCTGATTTATGTGCGGCACATTTGACCACTGCAATTCTTTTGGGCAATTGCAAAGCATCCAATAATTCTTTTACAGTTTTGCTGTTACGGATAGGGGAACCTGAAGAAGTCAGAAATCCCCTTTGCATCCATAGCTGTCCAAAATCATGGACAACCCCAAACCCATATTGGCTATCAGTGAATATGGTCACCCTCAGGCTTTTGTCAATTTTGCACGCTCTAATTAGAGCTATTAATTCAGCAATTTGAGCAGAGTTTACCCCTTTTAGACAGGATGCTTCTAGAACTCCCGCTATGGCGCAAACAGCATAGGCAGTGCATATTTCACCTTTCTCATTTCTTAGGCATGATCCATCCACAAATATCTCACCAATCTGGTTCTTCCAAAGGAACATCCTCTATATCAAACCTGAGTTTGGTGCACAGTTCTGTCACATCCAAACAATCATGATCCGCTTCCTCTCTCACTTCCTCACAATGAGAATTCGGCAGTAGAGTTTCCGGGTTTACAGTTGTGCACCTCACCACAGGCACATTTTCAGCACCGAGAATCACTCTCTCGTACTTAGTCAGCCGACTAGAGGTCATATATTGTGTCCGGGTTCGAGTTAAAAGAATCTCAACAGAATGTGGCACATACACCTTGACTGGATATCCCATCACAATCGCTTCGCTTTGTTCCAGACTCACACAAGTGGTGGCTACTGCTTTTAAACAGCCCAGTAACGCTGCAGCCACAGAATCCAAAGTAGCAGAAAAATATTCTACTGGACGTCGTGCCATTCCATGTTTCTGAGTTAGGACTGAAAGTGCACACCTATCTCTTTCACAACAGTACAATGCAAAATCATTTGCATAATCTGGCATTCCCAATGCAGGGGCTCGACAAAGACTGTTTCGCAGTTTCGTAAAGGCTTCCATACTTTCATCATCCAGCACAATTGGATCTTTCACATCTCTTCGTGTCAACCTCTGTAGAGGTTTTGGAATCAGTGAGGAACCACTGATCCACTGCCTACAGTATCCAACCATTCCCAGAAACATTCAGACTTTTTTCTGAGTGGTAGGTGGGCTCATCTGTTTAATCACACTAATTCTTTCTGGTGTCACCTTTCTGACCTCCTTTTTCTATTTTGTGTCCTAAGTATTGGACTTCCTGTTTACAAAATTGTAATTTTGCTGGTGACACTTTGTGTCCTCCTTCTGCCAAATGGTTCAGTAAGGCAATGGTATCTGTTACACATGCCTCTCGGGTCTTTGATGCCACAAGTAGGTCATCAATGTACTGAACCAAAACTATATTCCTGGCAGGACCAAGGTCTCCAGACACCTTTTCAGAATCTGATTAAAGATTGAAGGACTCTCGGTATACCCTTGAGGAACTCGGCACCATGCCAAAACATGGTCTCCGAACCGGAACGCCAAAAGATATTGGCTTTCCGGATGCAAAGGAATCGAGAAAAATGCTTGGCACAGATCAATCACTGTGTACCATTCTGAATCGCATGGAATTTGGTAAAGGATTACTGCTGGATTTGGTACTACTGGACAGCAAGGTACCACAATCTTATTAATCTTTCTTAAATCCTGTACTACTCTATATTTTCCGCTTGGCTTTTTAATTCCTATAATGGGCAAATTACAAGGACTACTCATTATTTCTTTCAAAATTCCCTGTTCAATCATTAAATCAATCACATGAGTGATTCCCGCAATTACTTCTGGACTCATTTTGTACTGAGGTGTGTTTGGATACACAGCACCCTCTTTCACTGTAACCTGAATTGGATCTACATTTGTCATTAGGCCGATTTCTTTTCCTGTAAAGTCCCATACATCTGACCTCACTGTACTTCTTAATTCTTCAGGCAAACTTTCTTCTGTGAGAAGTGAAAACAACTCTTCCACTTCTGTCCTTGCTTCGCTAGCATCATCTTGAATTCAACATCTTCATCAGGTGTCTGAAACGCAATACCATCTGGCGTACAGTAGATGGTACAGTTCATCTTGCACAACAAATCTCTTCCCAAGAGATTTACTGGACTTGAGTCACATACCACGAAACGATGCATGTCTCTGAAACTTCCAATATGAACTTCTATTGGATTTGTAACTGGTGTTCTAATATGCTTATTTGAGACTCCAACAACTTGGATAGTTTCTCCTGAGAGGGGTAGGTTTGGAATTTCTGCTGCTCTCACAGTAGAACGGGTAGCACCAGTGTCCACCAGGAATGTAATATCCTTACTGTCCACCTTTCTTTCGACAAATGGACCTGACTGTTCTACCGCCAAAGACGCGCCAAGTACGCACTCTTCCTCCCCCCTCAGGCACCGTCATTGAGATGAGTCTGAATCATTCTCATTGCACTGCAACCAATATTGCGGAACCATTTGCACACTTTGATTCTTACCAATTTGGTCACCTCCGTGAAATCCAGTGTTCGCACCGTACCTCTGCACCTGAGCATTCACATTATTTGGCATAGGAGCTTGTGGCACCTGTAACTGTGGAGTAACTACCTGCTGCTGCTGCTGTTGGATCACAACCACCTCATTCTGCATCTGTGAATTAAAATTTTGATTTACCCCATTATTCTTTTGAGCAGATCTACACTCGTTCTTCCAATGTCCAATCTTTCCGCACTCATGATAAGGAAATTTCTTCCTAGCCTCTTCTTTACTCATTTTACCTCTACCTCTACCTCCGTTGGGTACCTGAGCATTTTGATTCTGACCATTCATCTGATAACCTGTCTGGGAATTATTATTTACTTCTTGTTGGTCTGCTACCTTCACTTGTGCCCACATCATTTTCTCCTTTAATTTCTTATGTCTTGATTCAATGTCATCACTACAATACTTCGCATACCTTAAAATTTCATCAATTGTTTTACTCTGCCAACAGATCAAATGTTGCTGAATCATATTACTAATCTCCGGTTTCAACCCAAACACAAAACGATACACAAAATGTCCCATATCTTTGTCTCCAATATTCTCAAATCCGCTGTACTGTTTAAATACTTGTAACAACCTTTCATAGTAGGCATGCACTGACTCCTTTGGTTCTTGGGTCGTCCTGTCTATTTTAACCCAATCTGTTTCTTTAGGGGAAATTTTCCCTTTCAAGAAAGTGATCACCTGATTGTACTTTTTCATCACCTCTTCGGATGGTGCACCTGTTTTAGGGTCTCTAGGATATTCTTCTTTTGGCCAATCGACAGTAATCTTACATTCTGTCCACAGATCAGCTGGTACAACAATCTCGAACAAACCGTCTATATCTTTTAACAACACTTTTGAAACTTTTACAAACCTCTCTACCTGTTTGTACCACTCAACTGGTTTCTCTCTTAATCTGGGAAAATCATTTGTAAAGGACAATATATCCTGTCTTGACCATGGAACATGAACATATCCACCACCTGGAACTTCTCTCATTGGACACGCCCTTTCAACTTGTTCTGTTTCTTTTAACGGAAACATAGACGCTCCTTTACTAGCTGTTTCTTCCTTCTTTTTCACCCATCTATTTTTCCATCGATCTACATCTCCCCATTTCTTCAAAATATTCATCAACTCTTTTATCTGCAATCTTTTCCCAGACGCATTGAAACTCTCCAGATCTTTTTCAGTAAAGGCCAATCTGTACGATTTCTGCAACACCTTTGACTTTTCTATGTCTATTCCATACTCACTAGCAGCTTCGGATATTTTCTCATGAAGATTCCTTGCTCTCCAGGTAATGCTTTTACACAAGAACAATAATTTATCATCTCGGTAAATCCCTAATCTGTCTGGACTTATTGTACAAATTATCATCTCCTCCAGATGTACTTGCAATTGGCTCACATTTATACTCTGTGGTTGAGGTTTTTCTTTTCTATTCCCTGTATCCAATCATTCAATTCCTCTGGTGAAGGGCCTGCTGAACTCCCTGTCATTGAAATAACATTCGGCCCTATTCTCCTTGGATCTATTTGTATACTTCTTCTAGGGGTTTCTGTTATCATCTCACACACTGGAAGATCTAACAATGTAGTATTTGTGTCAGCCTGTCCATCCTCATTCACTACCGTCACCACTTCATTCCTGACACTACTCCTAGGAACTGCTAACGTATGTACTTTTGATACATTCTGTCTTTATCCATATACTGGAACTACGGGACCAATTGTAACCGGTACCGTTAATGCTTCTGCATTAAGACTTAAATGATTTATTTTCTGGATCTGTTCTACCTTTGCCTTATTTAGCATGTCAAATTCTTTTTCTCGCATTATCCTAGCCATGTCCGCAATCTGTGGTATTAATGGATTTCCCATAAAGAGTGCATTTGGGGTCACCTCAACTGTATTTTCTTGATAGGGCGGAGGTCTTTTGGTCATGATATCCTCTAATAACTCATCATCAGAATCGTTTACATCATCTCTTAAACTTGAAGTTTCTATATTTTTCTTTTTCTCTTTACATTTGCCTCCTGTCTGATCGTCAGCAACTAAAACTGGGTACAAACCCTTAGTTACCACAGCTCTCCTCCATCGTTTCATTGTATCCTCTCAAAAAGGTGCCTAGTCATTAAATTTCTGTTTCTCCTACCCCTCGATATTTCTCTCTTTCCATTGCTTCTACTTCCCATTCTTCTAATGCTTCATACTGTGTAGGTCTGGGATTTGGTTCTAATGAATTCATTTGATTTCTCAAATTCTGTAAAATCCTCATATTAAATGAACCATGCTGTGGAAGGGCTGTAACACCATCATCCTTTGTATATTCCATCCAATTCTCTAACCATGTGCACGTATGGTATCCTCGCTCTAACATCATATAAGAAGCAGGCGTTCCAGGAGGGGGAATAAGAATTCCCTCTCTAGTCACTATTGGTTTATCCTTCTTAAAGAAATTCTTTATTTTCTTTAACAACTTAATTTTGTCTGAC
This sequence comes from Calotriton arnoldi, assembly GCA_963921515.1. Classification (NCBI taxonomy): domain Eukaryota; kingdom Metazoa; phylum Chordata; class Amphibia; order Caudata; family Salamandridae; genus Calotriton; species Calotriton arnoldi. Next base: position 129,374 of record CAWUFW010017440.1, read on the forward strand.
TCTTTACGCAAATGAATCACAACAAAACACACTAAGAAACCTTTCCGTAATTTCTCCTTATTCTATTTGCTAGTTCTCATCCAAAACCAGCGCGACTCACACTAACCAACCAATCACAGCTCTCTACGTATCTGCTATCTTGACCAATGTCAGCGCGGCTCACACCAACTAACCAATCACAGCTCAGTACACGCCCGCTGCCTGACCAATGCCAGCGCGGCTTTTCAGACATCAGTATTTCTCCTTCTACTGACCCTCCCTTTACAAAATAATACAGCAAGGTATTTCTAAGTACTTTTAATCATAAAATTAGATTAGTAACAACACAAAACATTGCTACCTTGTCTGCTCCTCTAATAAAGAGATAGTCTTCACTTTTCCAAGAGGTTTTCTTCACTACGAGTCCTAATAACGTCCAGCGCTATTTTACTCTTCAAACAAGCTGCGAGTGGACCTATTACTCCTCTAGGGATAAGGCCAAAGTTTCGCAAGAGGACTTTTTGGTGTGAATAGAGGTCTTGGTACTCCCCTGGGGATAAGGCTAGAGTTTCGGAAGTGGACCCTTCGCTATTTCAGACACTCTACTCTCATACGAAATTTCCCTAAATATAACACCTTCAGCCCTCCGTAGCTTCGGTATTATTACAACAGACAAAGTACTTCTGCAGTGGGATTTCTTTACCACACTCTTCTTCTGCCTATTTCAGGCTAAATTCCATTCCCGGGATTCCTCAGGTATCTCCGTACCTGTACTTCTAGACAACATAGAACAGGACACTAACTTTTTATGTTAAGAACATATAATTAATAATCAATAATCATTACCAAACTAATCAATAATTAAACCATCCTCTGCTACCAAGAAACTGATCCAGCGCAAAACCAATACCTGACCAGGGATCAATACTCAATAATATCACAGAACAATGGCCCATACACATTCACGCAAATCCCTGATGCGCTGGGGTCAATTTATATATGTTCAATTCTTTTCTTTTTAAAATTATTGTATGACATTTCCAAATTACTTATCTAACCTTTTCATCAACTTTCCTTCTACTTGGTCGATTAACAAATTAGTTGAATAGTTGATGGTAATGATACTACTATCTAACTAATCATTCAATCAGCTAAATGAACACAAACTCTCGTTGAAGTTAATAAAGTTTTATCTCCAATTAAATGATAAAATGCATACGGTCACAAGTGCAAACAATGAACTCACAAAGGGGAGAAAAACATCAGCAATTTCAGATAGAGACAAACTCATCAATCAAATAATGACATTGTACATGAAGGAGTGGATAGATGAAGAGACAAAAGTTTCAGAGACAAAAATACATTTACAGGTAATTTTGCAAGAAACGAGTCAGAATAATACAAACCCGAAGGATCTGTAGAAAACCACCCCTCTGGCCAAAGTGATGGTGGGGGTCCCCTGAAATAGAGTCAGGGAACAAAGATCACAGGGACAGGAACGTGACAGGACAGGAACAGCTAGGCCTCTCTGCAAACCGACGGACAGCGACGCATCTCCCCTCTCTCTCTCTCCGTAATCAGCCTAACCTAACCACACCCCTAAAGGCACCCCAGTTATACCCTAAAACCTACATGTCCGTCCCACATCAGTTGAAACATTTCACGAAACTAGACAGATGATTGGAGTGTTTAGGAGGTGGTCTGTCACACCACTATGACTTCATTCAAAATTTGGGCTTATTCATTGTTCTATACCCATTCCCATGATTTCATAATTGTTCCGTTCACACGATTTAATTCATGTTACAATTTCACATAATTTTAAGCAATGTCCGCGGAAGAAGTCTTTCTCTCCCACGGTCAGTCACATCCCTTGGCAGGCGATCATCACATTGGCCTTCAACCCCTGCACTTCTTCTGCTGTGCTCAGCGCTTCAGTGTGCCTTTGTCAGATCAATTTCAGTCTTGTATCCTGCCCCTCCTTTATCCGGCTAAGTTAAGGGAAAATGGCGTCTCATCCAGCTCACTATATCAAATGGAAAATGAACATTCATTAATTATGTGATAATGTAGTTTTCACTGTTTACCACCCACCTTTGCACTATTCCCTGTTAGCGTTTTACCTAGCATAGCTTTATGCAAAAACTGTATTATTTATAATTTCAAAGCAAGCTGCAACATGCAAACTACGAAATGCACATGTGGCCTAGTCATGCATTAGTTCCTGTTTCTTTCAAAGCACAATGTAAATACGGTTTTAGTTCTTTCATGCGTTATCTTACATTAGTGCACGCATGCGCAAAGCAGTTTTCCCTTGTGTTCATGTAAGGTGCACGTTAATTTTATATTACTACTTACTGTTAGTACGTATTATGGGGGTATTCATTCAAGCAGGTTTCTTTTTGCGAAATCCTGCTCCATCAGTACCTAAAGGAGCCACTTTTGTCAATGTTAGAATAGTGAACGATTGAGGAAAAAAGCAATAAGATTCTAAACCTATGCTATGCAATTTGCATGCAGTTCTTTGGTGCCAGTTCGTTGCTCAATGTGCTACAGTAGAAGTCTTGTAAATTATGAGCTCCAAATAACCAAACACTCTCTGTGACACAAGCAGTACCCCTTTGAGCTACCTACACAAATACAAATTTGTGGTTTGCAGCGGGAACATTAACCCTCTATGCTACTTTATCATGAGTCAAAACTGTAACTACACAAATCATAGCTCTCTCCATTAATTGCATTAGCCACTAGAGTTACCATGCTGTTATTTTTCCCTGAAAAATGGCAGGCACAAAAAGATCTCTGCAGGCTGCTCTTAGTCTGCCTCAGCATGTCAAAGGGCAACACTTCGACCTTGACGCGCAGTGCGATGGCACTGGTCGCACAGGCCTAAAAACAGCACTGACCGTTTGAATTATAAAAGACAGCAATATTCAGGGTTCAGGGGGCCCCTCTGGTCTGTTGGCCCAGTGCCACTGAACCTGCTACAACAATGGAAACTACCACATCGGCATGCAATTTACTTAAGTAAAAGTAGACAGCGGACCTTCAGGAAATGCACCAGCCTCACAGACCTAACACCAGACAATGTCAATGCCCACTACAGGCTCAAAAGGACAACCACCCTCCGCATCCTGAACATCATTGCCCACAGGCTGACGGTACCAACACAGCGGACAACCAACATCCCTCCGCAGACAAAGCTGCTGGCTGTGCTGCACCTGTTGGCCTCTGGTACCTCCCAACCAACAACCGCCAGAGTCGGAGGAGTCTCACAGCCAGCCCCATCCAAGTTCCTCACACCTGTCCTGGATGCCATCATCAGCTAGGTACCCCAGTACCTATACGTCCCCCACAATGCGCAGGAACAGCTGGAGACCAAGCAAGGACTATACGCCATAGCTGGATTCCCGCACGTGTTGGGGGCAATCGACTGCACACATGTCCTACTTGTGCCCCCTGCCGACACTGCACACAATTACCGCAACAGAAAGCACACGCATTCTGTCCACCACCGCCAGGACCAACTCCAAACAACAGGTGCCAGAGTCGGAAGTGTCTTTACTGCCAGACTATCAGTGTTGCTCACACCTGTCGTGGGTGCCATCATCAGCTTGATACCCTGCTCAGCTCTTCAGGTGCCACTAACTCAGTGCACCACAAATCATGGACCATTCTGCTTGCATGTTGGGTGAACACTGTACTTTCTCCGGCTACCACCATGTTGCTTCACAGTTGTTTCTGTTATGCTGGTGTTTTCTATTTCCGCTTTAATTGTGATCACTGTTCAAGTTGTTGCCAGCACCAACGACTCCATGAGGGCTGGCTTACACTCACCCCACACACATCCAGCACATGCGTCACTGTACATGTGACCATGCCAATAAAGGTGTCGAGCGCACGTGCCCGTAGCCAGTTCAACAAACTATCTGAGTGTGTCCGTGTGCTCATGATGTATGCATTAGGGCCCCGGGCCCTACAACATTACATTGTGCCGTGTACAGAGGACGCAGCCATGTCACCGCAGGCAGCGGGTGAGACATTGCACATGTAGCTTTGTCGTCCCCCACTGAATACGTAAGAGGAGTGAACTGGGCCGGCGTACGCCAGTCCAGCGTGGGAGTGTGGATGATTATCCCGTGGCTCTGGGTGTGGTTCAGTTCTGGAAATGTGCAAAGGCATGTGTCTGTCGCAGTGTGGGTCTCCATTGGGGAGTGTAGGTGGTCCCTGATGGGACTTAGACACCCACGTATGTGATCTAGTTCGGCTTCCATGAGGTAGTACCCCACCCGCACATGTTCGGCCACCCCCTTCTGGCAGTCTGACACCTGGCCTTGGAATGCGATGTGTGCTTCGGTGGACTGCTGGGAGCCAGCCGGGGTGGTGGGGGCGTCCAGCTGTGTTGTCAGTGCAGGGGGTGGGGTATCCTCGATGCAGCGGTGCTGCCCTGCTTCTGGAGGTCGATTGCCTCGGATGTCCATGGACTGTTGTAGGGCGTCGGTGTTGGAAGTGTGGAGGTCCTCTTCAGCATCACTGTAGAGTTGTCTGGTCTGCTCTGCTGGAGGTGTTGTTTGTCCCTCTGCAAAAACTGGTCTGCTCTATTGGAGGTGTTGTTTGTCCCTCTGCAATGTGAAGGGGAGATGCTTGTTGACATTGTGTTGACTGCATGACAATGTACATTGTGACTGTTTTGGCGGGGCGGACTATTTGATGCTGGACAGTGGACATTTGGACTACATGACGTAGGTGAGGTGTACACGTACATTTGCATCTCACAATTTCCTTCTATGTCAGATGTGATTGGTCATTTTCTACGCACAGGCGGACCCAGTTGTGTCCTCTGTTCTGCAGTGTAAATGTTGCACTGTGTACCACATTGTCGTCCATGTGGATGTGCTGTCATTGCTATGTGTGTGTGCTGCATTGTGTGAGAGTCACACCTGCAGCTGTGATTTTGCTGCCCCTTATCCCTTGGAGGCGGTGTGCCTTTGGCTTTTGTGCTTTTAAGGTGCTGTGATGTTGGTGACTTGGTCATTTGTGCTCTTGGACGGTTTTTGTACTCTTGTGCATTGTTTGTCTGCAGATGTATTGTTGACGTCAGTGGTTGTTTGTGCACGTGGAAGTGTCAGAGTGTGACCTGCTCCTTTCCGGATGTGGTCCACACTCAGCCACCTCAGTCTCGTGGCGTGCACAAAGTCATGGTGATTGTACTCCAGCCATGCTGCTCGTCATGTGGTGTCACTTGCATTGTCAGTGTGGCTCTCACATACGCATCTTTGCTATGTTTCGCACGGGTGCATGTGTGTGTTGTGGAATTGGTGATGTGTGGGGTGGGACCCCTTTGGGCACATGGTGGACGGGGGCCTACTTGATGTTTGTATGTGTGCTGCAGTGTGCCACGGGGATCAGGGACATGACCCAGGGTCATTGTGGGTGTGCGGTGTGCTACACGTCGTTGTGCATGTGTGCCATTGTGCCTGTCCCCCCCGTCCCCACAGTCCCTGTTCGTTACTCACCCTGTTGATGTTTTGTCAGGTCATGTCGAGCAGTGTCCGGACTCCCGACTCCTTGCACCATCTCCGCACTGATGACTGTGGCCACCATTTGCTCCAGCTCCTCCTGTGGCGCAGGACTCCCACCTCCATTCGCCGTTGCTGCCTTCCTGTTTGCAGCGGGTTTCTGCTTGGTTTGGCTTTTCACATCGTGCCAGCGCATCTTGGCCTCCTCGACACTCAGGCTGCATTCACGATGGAATGCCATTTTTCCGTCTGTGTTGCCAATGACACGGTGGAGGTGACGGACAGTTGTTGTTAGTGCTCTGTCACCTCCGTGACGACGATCCGGTTGTCATGCGGACTGTACCCCGTCTTCCTCTTCTCCTTGGCCTTCCCCGACCCCGAGGTTCCTTGCTGGTGGTCTGTGGGGCTTGTGGGGTTTGCGTTGACTTGGGCACTCGTTCCGGGTGCATCCATGTTGCTACGCAGTTTATATTGTTTATGGTGTGTTTTTCTTGTTCAGCTTTTATAGTGCATTTTCCCGCATGACGCGTGGGAATTGCAGGCCAGTCGCTGGTTATCGCTGATTTTTGTATCGCGGTTGGCTTCATCGCAACTTTATTCGCGTTCGTGTTTCGCATTTTTGCGGCGTCGCGTTAATTTTAACGCGGTCATTTGACGCGTTATCGTGGGACTATCGCATGGTGCCACCAGGTTGGGAATACTACGTTAACACGGCGTTGTTTTCCCGCGATAGACTGCGATATGCAAAGTTGCGTTAAGCTAAACTTGCGGTGGTTATCACACGTTCTTGAGAATATGCCCCTATGTTGATTACGCTGGCGTAATGCACATTTCAGAGATGCCTGATGTACCGGCCTCCAGAACTACTTTGAAACCTAAAGTGGACACACCGTTCAAACTCTTCCCGTTCTCTTTTCATTATCACGGTGGGAGGCCAGGAACTTCATTTAGACTTTCACATGTTGAATTACTCATCAAATTTTGCATTTTTTTCTTTCAGAATAATATATGTCTTGGAACAGAATACATATAGACTTGTTTGCGTTTTTTAAAGTGTAGAACTAACTGCCTGTTTTTTTCGGGAAATTGCAGCAGAAAGATATGGCATGCAAATAAGAATAAAATGAAAACATGGAAAATGAATTCCAGAGTCAGTAATTTGTGTGTGAGGTGTGCCATAGCAATGTCATCTTCACTATCATTCTTGTGAAAGCCCACCTTAACTGGTATGGAGAGCCCAAACTTCGACCATTCAGTCCACCAACAGTTAGAGGAATCTTAAAACGACTACAGGATGTAAACAGTACATAAGCCCAGAACACCGTTTGATATCTCAGAAGTATCCTGTGGTAGCAGATGTTATAAAACATTTATGAATATTTTGAATAGGTGTGACTTGGATTATAAATACACGAGGTAATAAATACAGACTTCTAACCATAAAGCAGAGCAGAATGTTTGTGTATATTAGATTTCATTTTATGAAATATTACAATACATTTGTGACTTCTTATAAGATAAATGTGACCCTTGATTTTTTCAGAGGTGTGGAAATAATTTTCAAAGAAAATATTTACATTTGAATAAAGCAAACGTAATACTAACAAGGAGGATGATTACATTAAAGAATTGAATACCTTAAATGCAAAGAACCATGCATCATTTTGAAAATTCATAAATTTGACCAATTCAGATTAGGACCTGCTATATCCATCATTTCTGAAAAGTAGGGAAAGAAGCAGGAAGCAACTGGTCAAAGGTGTATATTTCATAGGAGAGATATGCCGTGATCTTCAAGAAAGTTTTTTATAGATTTCGTAGAGCTCTCCGCAGAACACGAAGGAAGAGACTGCAAATGTCCAGGAACATGATGGTTTGGCTCCTCTCAACTCACATACCATGATCTGGGGTAAGCTATGTGCACATAGTTCTAGATGCAGATATACCCAGGCCCTTACAACAGTTAAACCCAGTTTTTGGTGCCAGGCAGTGCTTTGACTTTATTGTAGGTAGAACCAAGGAAGCGAGCAATGGGGAAATTGCCATGGGGTCTCTGGAGTGCTTTTCTCGAGACCGCTGCAAGGAAGACTGGATTGACTAACCCTTTGGCGTGAGCTGCTTGTTTGTGTTGGATGCAATGTTCCCTCAAAGAGGGCACTACTGATCCCACAAATGATCACCTCAGAGATCCCACATGCGCACAAAGTGCATTTATGTTGAGGTAATGTATCCCAATTTTTCAAGACTGCATATTTTTACCAGCTGGGTCAGCTACAGGGTAGGCCAGAATGTGGAAATGAATGAAGAATGTACCTGCCTTCAATCCAGAATGGACTTTCATCAAAACACTCTGGGCAATGTTCAGTGGTTCGCTCAATGTGTGAGGCAACTTCACTTTGAGCACAGTAACTCATTCTAAGCCAGATATGGAGAGATTGAAGGAACTGTGAGGAAAGAGAGATCAGGCAATTGGCTGCTCACAGGAAGAAAAGCAGATTCAACATTGCCATAGAACGTATAGTCCCTGGACACGTCATAGGTCCAGTGCTTTTGACCTATTGAGAATGAGTTATAGTGCTATATCTAAGGAATGACCAGTGGTAGTTGGCTTTAGACATTCCTGCAGTGCCTTCCAGTAGGGACTGAGCTAAATAAACTAGACGATACAATCTTCTTTAAACTCATTCTGACAAGAAGAAATGCCAATTTGACTAATGAAAGCCTTAGAGTATATATTGTCCCCAACGAATTGTAGTTATAAATTACTGCAGATTTGAAAATGGTGAGATGCCACATGTTTTCAAGATAGCAGCGGTAGGACCCTTGTTAAACAATTATTATCCCATGAAAGAAGGTACCCAAGTGTTTTGCGAAAGGAAGGAAATTAGGTTGGCAACAACCATGCAGGTTTGACTAGCCACCTGTTTCAAAATGCTAGACTGGTCAGTTGAATGCTAATCAGTCCCCGTGATGACACTAGTACAAAAAACTTGGTTAGAAATGATTCTAATTTTAATAGGACCTCTTGGACTATTTTTGAAACAGACAAATCTTTGTTCTTTCCTCTGAGTTTAGCCACATAATTTATAGCACCCTTAACACAGCCTGGCTTCAAAATCATAACCAATCACACCTGAAGACCCATTTAATTAATTGCAACATTGGTTTTCAACTAAAATAAATAAAACCATTAAGGAAAATTGCACTATGGTGTGACTCACTCTGAACCAGCTCTACACGGAACAAAAAAGGTTCAGATTTACCAGCATTGTTGATAGCCAAGAAGCAAATTGAGAAGTTACCATATCCAGGTGACCCTTGACTTAGCATCCTTATGATAAAATGCATGGAATGTCAGTCTTTTATCTACCACGCACATTATGGTGAACCCTCTTCTAAAGAACCCCAAACTTGAAATAAACATTCCTCCCACCACAAGAAGCATTTCCATTACTAACATTAGTAGTTCTGCTCATGAAACACATTCTGAGTCACTAGCTACAGGTCTGCATTTATTCCAACAACTTTTTTTAATTGTTTTTACCACGTCCATGGCACAGACATTGGTGTCAGAGAGAACCCCTATCAATCTCATATCCAGGGGGCATCCAGCTATCCCCATACTGCAAGAGTTGTAAGCAATATTTGAAACAGTTGAACATAAGATTCTTTCAAATTCCCTGTCTGCATACATGGACATGAAGTAAACAACTCCGAACTCTATGCTGACTGCACACAACAGGTAAAACTGAACAATTCTAGCTCTCCACATTCCTCCCTATTATGCGGAGCCTATTGTGGCTCCATTGCTTCCCAATTGATCCACAAACAAGGAGACTGTCATGAGCTAAACTACCAAAACTAAGCAGATGATAAGCAACTCATCATTCATCTTTAAAAAGTCAAAACAATTGTGTAGGACTTGGCCTTTTTGGCTAGAGTTCCCTAAACTTTTGCTTTCCCCTAGACCGTTTTCCTGACATAGAGTTGCCAATTTAGATGCTTTGGGTACTTTGCCACTGCTGATCAGTGTCAAAGTACAAGGGTTCCTGTGTAAAGTGTAATGGTAATTGGTTGGCCATGATTGGTATGTTGGCCTTACTAGTAAAGTCCCTAGTGATGTGCACTGTGTGTTCCAGGGCTAGTAATGCAAAGGTGCGCGGAGAAGGGAACTCAGGCCTGCAGTGTAGGGCCTGCGCGCAGTTTGCTAAGTTAGCATGTTTTCCTGACAAGTGCAACCACTTGTCAGGCCTTACTTTCCCTTTTGCGTACAAAGTGGGCACCCCTGTGGTAGGTCCCGGGTAACCCCTGGGCAGGGTGCAGTGTAAGTAAAAGGCAGGACATATACTGAGGTGTGTGTTATGTCCTGACAGTGAAAAACACTCCATTTCGTTTTTCACTGGTGAAAGGCCATCCTGCCCATAGGACAGAATGGGGGAGGCTGGGTAATGTGTTTGTTAGATTAGTTTCCCATAAGTTTAAAATGGAGAGGTGAAGTTTAGTATGTATGAACTCACAGTGTCATACACATCTTTCTATGAAAGTGGTTTTGTCACTGGGTGTTCAGAAACCACTCTTTTAGAAAGTGGCTGAGTTTTGTGCTTTAAGCATTTCTGTGTGTCTCTGCTGAATGTGGATTGACTGTCTGGATCTGAGAGGGGAGAGGAGCTGGGGGAAGTCTTGACCCAGGGAGGGGTTGAGATGGCACCAGGCTGACCTGCATCTGGAGAGTAGGCGGAGGAGAAGCCCCGGGAGGTGAAGAGGCCTGGGTTGCGGCTATAAAACAATTGACCCATCTCCTGCTGAGTGATTAAGGATCCAGACCCCCAGTATCAAAGGGAGAAAGGTGACACTGGGAGGGAGAGACCCAGAACTGATTTAGGCAGGGGTCAGGGACCCCTGAGCACAACGAACTTCAAAGACATTTAGGGGTATAACTATGAGAGCTGAGACCCCTGAACGTTGGAATAGAAATGGATTGAGACTGAAAAGGCTTGGACCCATTTCGTGGTCAAGAGGAACCTCTGCTAAGGAAGGAACACCTGAAGAGACTGCTGGGAAGGACCGACCCTTGCTTCGTGATCTGCGGCTGGTCTGCAGTTTGCTGTTTTAACCAAGGAAGAGGCTGTTGGGACTGTGCTTTGTGCACTGGGTCCCCCTGCTTGAAGAAGACTGTGCTTTGTGCTGTGTCTTGTTACCCCAAGGGCCCGAGGTGAGCTGGCTCCCTGTTTGGAAACACAGGAACATAAAAGTTTCCGGAGAAGTTTCAAGCGACGCGGTGGGCGCGTGTTGTGGCAGCTTGAGACCCTCGGAAGGTGTGCCCTGTGATCTTGGACACACGGAGGAGAAGTGAGAATCGGACGCGCTGGGTGCGTTTCGTGGTGCACCGCAGGCGCTGGTGAAGAGCGCCTGGTCAGCGGGTGCATCGGAGGTGAAGGGAGTCTCGGACGCGCAGGGTGCGTGTTGTGGTGCACAGGAGGCGTTGGTGAGGAGCGCCTGGTCAACGTGTGCATCGGAAGTGGAGTGAGACTCAGATGCGCAGGGTGCGTGTCGGGGTGCACCGGAGGCGCTGGTGAAGAGCGCCTGGTCATCGAGTGCACCGGAGGAGAAGTGAGGCTCGGACACGGTGAGCGTGTCGGGGTGCGGCCGAAGGCGTTGAAGAGCGCCTGGATATCGGGGCACCGGAGTTGGAGTAAGTCTCAGTGAAGCAGTGTGCGTGCTTTGGTGCAACCTGGGACTGTGGAGGTGATTGGCTGATCATCGTGTGCACCGGAAGAAAGTGAGTCTCTGCAGCGCGGTGTGCGTGTCTTGGTGCCAACTGAGACCCCAGGAAGGAGTGCCTGGTGAACGTGCACTAGGAGTCGACGTGAAGTCCCATCATCGTTGTGTGTGTGGCTTCATGCCGAGGAGACCCGGAGGGTGCTGTGGTGAACGTGCACCCGGAGTAGCGTAATCTCAGAGGCGTGGGGTACGTGTGCCCTGCGGCCGCCTGAGACCTTCCTAACAGTCGCGGCCCGGACCGGCAGCCCTGGAGGAGCTGAGCTGCCAGGCCGAGCCGCTGAGGCCCATTGAGAAAGTTCTGCATGGAAGGCCCAGTTCGCTGAAGGAGGAGAGGAGAGTGGGGTCACGCCCCCAGGTAACGTGGATCACTGCCTGGGCGGGGTGCGGGCTCGGAGGGACACTCTCTCGGCCTCTCAGTCCTTCTGGCAACGTGAGCCTTTGCTTCGGCTCAGATTGGGGCCCGTACTGACCAAAGGAGTGGCAGTACTGGGGCCAGAGTGAGAAGCTGTACTTTATGTCATCGTTGATACGTGTGGGGGGGCAACTGTTATCGAAGAGGCTGACTGTCGTAATACACATTGCCACTATTGCTGCTAACGAACTGCTGGACTGTCTTATGATGCCTGACATTATTTCTGCATAACGAAGTACACGGTTGTAGCACTACGCATTGCATTATTTCTCCATTGCAAAATACCAGATGGTAGCGGCCCGCATTGCATTATTTCTTCATTGCAAAGTACATGATTGTAGCTACGCATTGCATTATTCCTTAATTGCAAAGTACATGATTGTAGCGGTGCGCATTGCATTATTTCTTCATTGCAAAGTACGTGATTGGGGTGTGACGCATTGCTATATTCCTTCATTGCGCAGTACATGATTGTAGCGGTACGCATTGCATTATTTCTCCCATTGCTAGGTACCGGGGTGTATCGTTGCGCATTGTATTATTTCTCCTTTGCCCAGCACAGGATTGTATCGTTACGCAGCGCACTATTGTTTGTCCATTGCAACGTGTGTGATTCTAGCATTGCGACCAGCATAGCATTTTGAAAGCGGTGGTTGGGATTTGAACCTACCAGCCAGCCGGAACGATTATTACCCTTTATTATATGTTGGCTTTTGTATCGTGTGGTCTGATCGTATATCTTTCTATATAAAGTTTATACTCGTTTTATCAAACTCGTGTGGAGTCCATTTGTGGTGTCACCAGTGGGTTGCTGTGAGTGTGGTTGCACATACTGTACACTTGTGCCTTGGAGATAGGCCTGGCTGCTCGTGCCAACCTATTAAGGGGGTGAGCAGGGCTATCTCAAACGGTGTCCTTACTTGGCCTAACGTTGAGTGAGGAGTCCCGGGTCTCGCATTTGGTGACAGTGGTGCGGGACTGGGACTCCGGCTTCCAACAAATTGCATCTTCCTCAGTACAGAAACTCAATCAAATTTACCAATCTCTGCACCCACATCAAGACCTGGATGGAAATAAACACATAATTCCAGTTCGTAGTTACACATCTCGTTTGATTTACCCTCATAACCCAAGTTGCTGTTACTGCAGCAATGACCCTCCAAGTCCATTGACCAACTGCAGGCAATGGATCATGTTGAATTTAAGTAACTGCACTGACTGACAGAGTAGAGAAGAGTGGAAGTCTCAATTCTAACATTGATGCACAAAAGCTATTGACAGACAAATTCAGTGGGGCAGATTTACAAGCCCCTTGCGATATCTTTACGACACTGTTGCGTCACTTATGTGATGCAGCGGCGTCGTAAACAATGCGCCACTATGCGACAGATTTACAACGTGACGCATCTAGTGAGATGCGTCACGTTGTAATGCACTGCGCTACATTATACCTGCGTCAGGTATAATGTATGCAGGGTGGGCGTTCCGTCGCAAGGAAGCCCCGTAAAAGTGACGCAGTGAAATCTACAAGATTTCACTGATCACTTTTACATCCCCGCTGCATCAAAACCCTACGCCTGCTTGTAGCAGGCGTAAGGAGTGATGCAGCATTGCAAGTATGGGATGCCCCTGAGCAGTGCTGAAGTTGCGTCGCGCTTGCGACACGACTCCAGCACTGCGTCACCTATACGCTGACAGATGCGTCACGTATCTGTCTCTCCTGCGCCACTGTGTGCCGCATTGTAAATGCGGCGCATCCATGGTGGCGCAAGGGGTTCCTAACGTCACGCAAAATAACTGGCGTATCCCTGCTGATCTGCAGGGATGCGCCAGTTATTGTAAATCTGCCCCAGTGTATTTTCAGTTGCAAATGAGAAAAGCAATCACCCACCAAGTAATGGTAACTGCCACACAAAACAAAATGCTTGATAGTCTTTAAACTGTTGCTTCTGATGGGGATAGTGAGATAGTTTGATCAAATCAAAAGTATGGGTGGTTTGCTTTGGGTGGCTGGATATGTAGTGAGGACTAAGTGAAGGCTGTGGTTTTTGTAGTGATTCATTGCGTGACATGCTTTATCACGTTGAGTATGTTGATGATGTCGAGGAAGGAATCTCTTTTGTTGTCTTAGGGCCATATCATGATTTTGGCGGTGCGGGTGCAGGACCGCCCCACTCCCTCACCTCCAAACCCATGTAGAAACTGCCCGCCAGATCAGGAGTTTTCTCCTGTCTGGTGGGCAGTTCTTTGGCGTTCCCATGGCGGTGCCTATGAAATAGGCACCGCAATGGGAACATCAAAGGCAGTACCTGCATGGCATGGACTGCTGCAGTCCATGCTGTGCAGGTACTGGGGTACATGCACACAGGGGGGCATATGTTGTCCCCCCTGTATGCATCCACATGGCGTGAGGCACCAGGGGTAGGGCCCCCTTTGTTTCCTCACCGCCAAACTTCTCATAGTGGTCGCACCGCCATGAAAAATGTGGCGGTGAGGAAACTCATAATATACTTGGCAGGGCCACAGCGGCCCGTCAAGCATATTGCAGTCTCAAGACCGCTGCGCCATTGCCAGGGATCTCTGATCCCTGGCGGTTGCGGTGGTCCCAGCGTGGCCCGACCGCCCTGGTCCTAATAGAGCGGTCGGAAGACTGCCACCGCCGCACCACTGCAAGTCTGGCAGTCCATGGACTGCCAGACTCGTAATAAGCCCCTGAGTGTTTGAGTTGTCTTGACAGGTTGAAGTTGCCAAGAAGGGTTGCCAAACAAGTTTCATTGTGATACATTATTGCTGCAGGTGAGGCTGCAGTGGTGAAGAGCTGTTTGTCTGGCCTTTCTTCAATGTTTTTAAAGTCTCCAATGTGGGCAGTGAAAAGCCACTCTGCAGTCAACATATGACGTTTGTCTTTTATGTCACTTGCACTGTCTCACTGATTTTTACAGCGAGTGTTGCCCAAAACTTTAATCTGCAAATTGGTGTTTGTTAATCATTTGAAAGGTTTATGGGCAGAACACATGAACTGGGAGGTGTTTAGCTGTCTACCAGTGGCGAAAGCCAAATTATGGCATCCGCTCGTTTTAAGTAATAACAATGGGGGAAGCACACAAACCGGTGCACTAGTCTAAAAACACTACATAACACAATACCACATTACATGGTCTATCACAGAAATGTATTTGAATGCATTTATTAAAATGTGTTTTCTTATTTGTGTCTTTATTTCGAACAAATATTCTTTTCTATTGTGCTGGAGCGATGTGGCTACCACATTACGACTCATCAAACCGTTCCGCCTGTCCCGACAGGCCCCCAGTAGCATTTCCGTTGCTTGAGGAATGCCCTATTACTTACCGGTAATCTTCATTTCTCCTGGTCCCGTTGTCCTCGTCCCATTCCTTAACAAAGTGGAGATGACCATCTCCACGACCGAAAAAAGAGCAGGACAATGCTGGGATACCTAAACCCACCCCCTCCCACTGGGAGTAGATAAGATGCACCATCCCATCATTCAGCCTGAAATACCAAGCCACCAACCGGAAGGCCGGCCGTCCGGGAGGGAGGGAGGGGTGTAAGGAATGGGACGAGGACAACGGGACCAGGAGTAATGAAGATTACCGGTAAGTAATAGGGCATTACCTCCCGGTCCCTCCAGTCCTCGTCCCATTCCTTAACAAAGTGGAGAATACCAAAGCAAACAACCCGGCCTTCCGAACTCCCACCAACACCAGGGAAACCACACCGAAAGCGGCACCCAACAGAAGCAAAATGGAGAACCACAAGAAAAAACACAGGCAGGAGCACCCAACCAGCAATGCCCCCAACCAAACCAACAGAGCCGAAACCCCAAGAGGAGCAGGGGACGACCAGGAAAACCCCAAAACAAGGAGCCCAGCCAAGGAGCCGCCACCCAAAGGGCAGACAACCGACACCAGGAACACCCCAACCAGCCACAGAGGAGGAGAACCCAACAAGAAAGGACCAGGAACAGACGGCAAGAACAGCGAAGAGGCCACCACAGAGGAAGTTCCAGAGCAACCCGACCGAGCAAGGAGCCAGGGCAGCAACGAGAGGGACACAAGAACCCCAGGCAAGGCCAGAAGGAGACCCAGCACCCAGAGCCAAGCCCCAAGGGAACCCCCAGAGGGGCCAAAACAACTAGCCCCCCCACCCCAGAACAACCAGCAGAAGGGGGCCCAGAAGAAGCGGAAGCACCCACACGGCACAAGAGCCAGGAAGGGCAACCGACCAGCGATAAAACAGCGAAGGAGGCAGCTAACAGCACCCGGCAGCACCAGGCAGGCACCCAGCCAGGCAAAAACCAGGCCAACCCCGCCAAACATCGGAGAGCTGACGAGAACAGGGGCAGGCAGGGAGGCAAGGCCATAGGCACAGAAACACCACCCGCCGACCAGAACACAGCAGGAGCAACAACAGAGAGCGACCCCCCACAGACGAGGGAAGGAAGCGACCTCACGACGAAAGAACCCACAACGGAAGCACCAAAAAAGCAGAGGGGAAGGAAGCAGAGACCGAACAAGCCCACCAAAAGCAAGAGACAAAGGAACGACACGACCAACCACAGGACCAACCCCAACACACCAGGGGAAGCCCCCAGGAGAGCCGCAGAGACAGAAGAGGATGGAGCCTGAAAGAACCCAGGCACCGACCCAGAGGACCAACCAAGGACAGGATAAAACCGAGCAAACCAGGAAGAGAGAGGGCAGCGACCATGAGCAAGCCCCCCCTGCAACACTGACAGTACCGGCAACAGAGAGCCCAGAGGCACAGAACCCCAGAGGCGGCCCAGGCCACGGGGCAGGAACAACCACCAGCCAACACCAGCGGAGACACCGGACAGCCGCAGAAAGGCCGCCACACCCGGAGAAGAACCCGGGGCACAGGGACAGGCCAACAGGCCAGGTCCGAGGCAACCACACCAAAAGCAGGAGACACCGGGACACAAACCCAGCACCCCGCCAAAAGAAAGCAAGGAGGAGGCCAGAAGCGCAACCACCCCCCCTAAAATGAGGCCAACAACAGGACCCGCCCAAGGAAAGCCAGGGACGGACCCAGCGGACCATGAACCAGACCAGGCACAAACCAAAGAAAGGGGAGAGGAAAAACCCCAAAGGCCACCGAGACCAGGGGAACCCAAAGAACAAACAGAGACAACCTGGAAGAAGACGCCACAAACAACCCCCAGCAAGGGAGACACCCCCAACCAAAAAGCAGGGGTCAACCACAGGGGGAAAACACGGGACCGGGGAAGACAAAGCCACCGGGCACCGGACAAGAACCCGGAACAAGGAAGGGAAAAAAACCAACCAGCAGCTGACACAAGAGCAGTCGCAGACGGGCAAAACAGGAGAGAAAACAGGGAGGCCCAATGCCCAAACTGGCAGACGCACCCAGAAATACCCAAGAAGCCAGCAAACTGAACAACAGACACGCCAGCAAACAGGAGGCCATCAACCCAGTGCCCCCACGGGCCCAGAAGGAGAGGCACAGGGACAACCGCCCCAAACCCGAAACCCCAAACCACCAGGGGCAGCAGGGAACGACACAGGACCCAGCCAAAGCCAGGCCACCCAGGGCACCCAAAGCGACAGGAAGACAGGGAGGGAGCCAAGCAGCCCACACCAGCCAGCCAATGCCAAGGCCCAGCCCACACCAGGGAGGCACAGAGAAGAGCCCAGAGGAAGGAACAGAAGGCCGGCCCGAGCCCCCTCAACACCAGGCACCGGACCGCCGACCACCAAGGGGCCAAACGACCCACACCCAAACAAAGCGCCGCACCCGTAGACAGGGAGAGCAAGGAGCTGGGTGCCCAACCCCCGACCGACACCACCGCAACCCGAGGGCGGAGCACACGCAGGGGGGACAGGAGATGTCACATGAGCACCGGCGTGCCCAGGCAACAACCAGGAAGGGAGAGGTGGACCAAGGCCAAAGTGAGGAGAAAGCAGACACCCAAAGGCGACCCGCAAGGGACCAAGGCCCCCACCGCCAGAACCGGACACAACCCAGCAGGAAAAGGCCCTGCCAGAGGCGCACCACCCACCGAAGGGTGAGGAACCGGAAGAGGCCAAGGAAGAAACCGAACCACAGCAGACCCGAAATCCACAGAGACAACAAGTACAGGGACCAGAGACACCACAGGCCCCAAGGTGCCCCCGTACCGGAGAGCCAAAGAACCAGGCCCAAACAACCAACCCCAAGGGGAAAGAGACAGGACCAAACCAACCCATCGCCACCCCACAAAAGTGGGTGACAGCCACAAGGCCGACCAGGGTAGAGGGAAAGCGTGGCCAGAGAAAAAAAATACAGCACAGGGCCTCCAAGCAGGAGCGGAAGGGAAAGCCGCAAACCCGGCATACACCACAGGGCAGGTACACACCAGACCAACCAACCGCCCACCAACACCCCCAAAAGAGAGGCAGAACAACGGGCAAAGGACGGCAAAGGAACCGGCAGTAGAGAGACAGAGGACCCCCAAAAGCGGTTCAAGCTCCCCCAAAGGAACCCAACAGGGGAGAAGGAAACCACAACACGGCACCAAACCTCGAAAAGCCAGCCCAGGCGCGAACTGAAGCCCACAGCACCCGGCATCCCCAGGCGGTCCCACATCCAAGTATGAGCCAGGCCCAACCCCGCTGAACATCAGAGAACAGACTAGAGCAGGTGCCGTCAGGGAGGAATGGCCGCAGACCAGCCAACCCCAGCACCAAGGGCCAAGCCAGGCCAGAGAGAGGGTACAACACCAACCCCCCCCAACCGCGAGACCAAGGACCGACACCGGACACGACCAGGGAGGAACGTAAAGCTGGGCAACTCAGCACGCAGCACCCAACACCGGGGCAAACAGACAGCACAACACACCGCCAGCCCCTACCAGCCAGCCCAGGAACCAGCGCTGCGCCGGACAGACGGCCAACCGGAAACACCCTCGCAAGAAAACAGAACAAAACGGGGGACACAAACACCGACCAAACAACAAGCAGCCGGGAAAACAAAAGGCCAACAGGCAACAACACCAGGGAGCACCCAGGCGTACACCAGCGCCATACCCGCCAAAAGGGAGGGTGAGGGAGGCGCGACCACCAAGAGAAGACCAGAGCAGGCGAACAGAAACGCCGGCCAACAAGACAGGCACCCCCAGGCGGCCACCCAGGCAAGGCAACAATCAGGCCCCCACCAGAGCAGACTGCGAAGCACACAGCACCCGGAAACCCACAATAGGCACCCAGCTGAAAGGCCACAGCACCAGCTATTCCCAGGCGGACACCCAACCAGGAACCAACCCCGCCTGACCCTGCGGAACCACGGAGGGCAGACGAGAACACGCTCAGACAGGGAGGAAGGGCCAGAGGGCAGGCACCAACCAGGGCCAACCCAGCGGAACAACAGAGAGCAGCCGGAACACAGGACCACAGCACCCGGAAAACCCAGGCTGAACCACAACCAGGAACCAACAAGGTACGACCGCATGGAACATCCGCATGGCCAAAAAGCCCACAGGACCAGGCAAACCCCCAAACAGGCCCGACCCCGCACAACAGCGAAGCCCACAGCACCTGGCACGCAGACGAGAGCAGCTGCAGACAGGGAGGAAAGGCCAAAGGCCCAGGAAAACGACCCAGGAGCCCTCCGTACCAGGCACCAAACAGAGCCAACCCCGCAGGGCAGGCGGCACCAGGGCGGTATAGGAACACACAACCTGTGGAGGAAGAGCCAGCAACCAGAACCATGACGCCACAGAGACACACGGAAAAACAGGACCGGCAAAGGAACCGCTACGCGGTACTCACCACAGGGGCAGGGAGATAGCCCCACTCACTCACCGCCCCCATCAGCCAGTCCAGGTGCCCTCCAGCAAACCAGCGCCGGGCAGAAGGGAGAAGACTGCAGCAACCGGCACTCCAAGGCCATGGCCAAGCACGCCCCCGCTCCACCACGGAGAACAGCAGGGGCGCCAGGGAGGAAAGGACTCCAGCAGGATCCCAACAGCCAGCTAGGAAGCCCAGGGGCACCACCAGGACCAGCCCAGAGACACACCAAACAGCCGCAGCAGCGCATCTTCCAGACCTGCCAAGCCACAGGAAGACGTGCCCAGGAACCCGGAAGAGACCGGGAGGAACGGCGCCCCAGCCGCAAAGGGCCGGCCGGCCGCCAACCAATGCGGCTCCCGGCAAGCCCGGCAGTCCAGGAGACAGCGCAGAAGGATGTCGAGGACAGCCCAGCAGCCCGACGAGTCCAATGAAGACTGCAAACAGGTAAGAACCAGCACAACTCCAACCATTCTGTCGGAAGACAGAAAAAAAGAACAGGCTGAATGCTGGGATGGTGCAGCTTATGTACTCCCAGTGGGGGGTGGGTTAAGGTATTCCAGCCTTCTCCTGCTCTTTTTTTCTGTCGTGGAGATGGTCATCTCCACTTTGTTAAGGAATGGGACGAGGACTGGAGGGACCGGGAGGTAATGTACACTTATCAATGTGTGCCCCCCCCACACACACACACACAACCCCCAGAAGACTGGGATAATATAAGTAAAAAGCACTGGAAGAAATCTGCAACCGACAACACTTAACCCAAAGACTCTGTAGGTCTTTTACAAGGCTTTGAGATTGAAATAGTCTAGGGTTAAAAGGAGCTTAATCACCACATGCACTTAGTGGAGTGCACTAAATGGAGAGTTCAGACACCATTTTAATGCACACATATTTCCAATGTTGACCATTACTGTATTGTAGGGTTCTCCCGCAGCAGCGGATCTACACGTTCAAGGGAGCATGAACTGAGATGAAGGGCAACAGTGATGGCTGCTGGTAGCGAGCATGCCATGGGTGTTCAGCCTTGAGATTTCAGGTTCTTAAAAAGAACAGGCCGACTTATCTCAAGCTTTTTAGACCCGACTCACAAAAGAAAGTGTAAAAGTACGTGCAGTGATTTACACCTCACTGAAACATAGTTTTACACTTTGTTTGCTTTTCAAAAAATATCAAAGAAGTTTGCCTGGACAGCTGTACCAGGTACAGGTTTCCGTGTGTGCTACTGTGAATTACATGAGGCATTTTTACAACTTGCCTGTCCCCCCGTGCTTAACTGTACAGATTGTGCAATTATACACAGTTGGAAGGCAGAAAGACGTGCAAATAAATATTTTTTTCTTTTTCTTTTCTTTTCTTCTGCTCCCCAAGGATAAAAGCACCATTCCTATACACCCTTTGAATTTGAGGTTGGTCCATTAACCATCACGCTCTGAGAGAAGAGTTTCTCCAGCTCTTTGCAGGAATAAAACACTGACCATATCCAGAGAGTAATCTGTAAAAGAACGAAAACTCACATTTTTTGGCGGTGTTCACAAATGCACCAGGTAAATCATGCCTTGTTCCATCCTCTTCCTACCTAGCATGCGTGGGGTCTATCACTGCATAATTCTAAGCACTTGTGGTGGAGAATTACACATAAGTACAACATTTATGCCTGGCACCATCAGACATAAATGCAGCCATTTATGGCCATACACCCAGGGACATACTGAAACATAGAAAGACGTGTTTAGCCAAATTTAATTTCACTTGATTTTGATCTGTAAAATGTATTTTGAAGTTCCCTTTCCTACTTAAAATAATCCGAAAAGGTTAACCCAAGAATTACATTGACCGTTAAGGATGTAGATGACACATATATTACAGAGCTTCAAATGGAAAATAATTTTATATAGAATGGTGAGGCGGTTCAGTCCTAGCGGCTGTCTGAAGGGAGGATTGTCTATAAAATAACACGTTTATTATACGGCTTTTAATACTACAATTTTAGGGCCGTATTTCACAGGTGTGTCGTTACCCAATGTAATGGTAAACAAGCATTGGCATAGCCAATAGGTCTCGCCTTTGGGAACTTAAAAGTGTTTAGCCAGAGATATTGACTTTGCCTATGTCTTTAAGCTGTGCTGTACAGAAGTCTGCAGCATGCTGAAAAGTTATAATAAAGAAGTGTCAGAAGCATTTTTGTTACCTTAGATATGACCAAGAAAGCATTATGTACAACTGAACGACCATATTAAAAAAGTATTAATAATAAATAATGTCTTGAGTTTTTTTTTGTCTTTTCAATGCTGGCAACTTGTATCTGCCTGTCCCAATGGTTGCTTGTTATGGTTTTTATTGTTTTGGGGGGCATAAATAACAGGAGGGTGAAGGTCAGTCAGTCAGTCAGTCAGTTAGTCAGTTAGTGAGAGTGAGAGACTCAGTCAGTCAGTCAGTGAGAGAGAGTGAGAGAGTCAGTCAGTCAGTGAGAGAGAGAGAGAGTGAAAGAGTCAGTCAGTCAGTGAGGGTGAGAAAGTCAGTCAGTCAGTGAGAGTGAGAGAGTCAGTTAGTCAGTTAGTGAGAGTGAGAGAGACAGTCAGTCAGTGAGAGTGAGAGAGTCAGTCAGTCAGTCAGTGAGAGAGAGTGAGTGTCAGTGAGTCAGTGAGAGAGAGTGAGAGAGTCAGTCAGTGAGAGTGAGAGAGTCAGTCAGTAAGAGTGAGAGTCAGTCAGTGAGAGTGTGAGAGTCAGTCAGTCAGTGAAAGAGTCAGTCAGTGAGAGTGAGAGTCAGTTAGTCAGTCAGTGAGAGTGAGAGTCAGTCAGTCGGTGAGAGTCAGAGAGTCAGTCAGTGAGAGAGAGTGAAGAGAGTCAGTCAGTCAGTGAGAGAGAGTCAGTCAGTGAGTGAGAGAGAGTCAGTCAGTGAGTGAGAGAGAGTGAGAGAGTCAGTCAGTCAGTGAGAGTGAGAGAGTCAGTCAGTCAGTCAGTTAGTGAGAGTGAGTCAGTCAGTCAGTGAGAGTGAGAGAGTCAGTTAGTCAGTCAGTCAGTGAGAGAGAGTGAGAGAGTCAGTCAGTCAGTCAGTGAGAGAGAGTGAAAGTTAGTGAGTCAGTGAGAGTGAGAGAGTCAGTCAGTCAGTCAGTCAGTGAGAGAGTCAGTCAGTCAGTGAGAGTGAGAGTCAGTCAATCAGTGAGAGTCAGTCAGTCAGTGAGAGTCAGTCAGTCAGTCAGTGAGAGTGAGAGAGTCAGTGAGAGTGAGAGAGTCAGTCAGTCAGTGAGAGTGAGAGAGTCAGTCAGTGAGAGTGAGAGAGTCAGTCAGTCAGTGAGAGTGAGAGAGTCAGTCAGTGAGAATGAGAGAGTCAGTCAGTCAGTGAGAGAGAGTGAGAGAGTCAGTCAGTCAATCAGTGAGAGAGAGTCAGTCAGTGAGTGAGAGAGAGTGAGAGAGTCAGTCAGTCAGTGAGAGTGTCAGTCAGTTAGTCAGTTAGTGAGAGTGAGAGAGTCAGTCAGTCAGTGAGAGAGAGTGAGAGTCAGTCAGTCAGTCAGTGAGAGAGAGTGAGAGTTAGTGAGTCAGTGAGAGTGAGAGAGTCAGTCAGTCAGTCAGTCAGTGAGAGAGTCAGTCAGTCAGTGAGAGTGAGAGTCAGTCAATCAGTGAGAGTGAGAGTCAGTCAGTCAGTGAGAGTCAGTCAGTCAGTCAGTGAGAGTGAGAGAGTCAGTGAGAGTGAGAGAGTCAGTCAGTCAGTGAGAGTGAGAGAGTCAGTCAGTCAGTGAGAGTGAGAGAGTCAGTCAGTGAGAGAGAGTGAGAGAGTCAGTCAGTGAGTGAGAGAGAGTCAGTCAGTCAGTGAGAGAGAGAGTCAGTCAGTCAGTGAGAGAGTCAGTCAGTCAGTAAGTGAGAGTTAGAGAGTCAGTCAGTCAGTCAGTCAGTGAGAGTGAGTGAGTCAGTCAGTTAGTGAGAGTGAGAGAGTCAGTCAGTAAGTGAGAGTGAGAGAGTCAGTCAGTTAGTCAGTTAGTGAGAGTGAGAGAGTCAGTCAGTTAGTCAGTGAGAGTGAGAGAGTCAGTCAGTCAGTGAGAGTGAGAGAGTCAGTCAGTCAGTGAGAGTGAGAGAGTCAGTCAGTGAGAGTGAGAGAGTTAGTCAGTGAGAGAGTGAGAGAGTCAGTCAGTCAGTGAGAGAGAGTGAGAGTCAGTCAGTGAGAGAGAGTCAGTCAGTGAGTGAGAGAGAGTGAGAGAGTCAGTCAGTCAGTGAGAGAGTCAGTCAGTCAGTTAGTCAGTGAGTGAGAGAGTCAGTCAGTGAGAGTGAGAGAGTCAGTCTGTCAGTTAGTGAGAGAGAGAGAGAGTCAGTCAGTCAGTCAGTGAGAGTGAGAGAGTCAGGCAGTCAGGCAGTCAGTTAGTAAGTCAGCAAGAGAGAGTGAGAGAGTCAGTCAGTCAGTCAGTGAGAGTGAGAGAGTCAGTCAGTTAGTCAGTTAGTGAGAGTGAGAGAGTCAGTCAGTGAGAGAGTGAGAGAGTCAGTCAGTCAGTGAGAGTGAGAGAGTAAGTCAGTCAGTGAGAGAGAGAGTCAGTCAGTCAGTTAGTGAGAGTGAGAGTGAGAGTCAGTCAGTCAGTGAGAGTGAGAGAGTCAGTCAGTCAGTCAGTGAGAGAGAGTGAGAGTTAGTGAGTCAGTGAGAGTGAGAGAGTCAGTCAGTCAGTGAGAGAGTCAGTCAGTCAGTGAGAGTGAGAGTCAGTCAATCAGTGAGAGTGAGAGTCAGTCAGTCAGTGAGAGTCAGTCAGTCAGTGAGAGTCAGTCAGTCAGTGAGAGTCAGTCAGTGAGAGAGTGAGAGAGTCAGTCAGTCAGTGAGAGTGAGAGAGTCAGTTAGCCAGTGAGAGAGAGAGTCAGTCAGTCAGTTAGTGAGAGTGAGAGTGAGAGTCAGTCAGTCAGTGAGAGTGAGAGAGTCAGTCAGTCAGTCAGTGAGAGAGAGTGAGAGTGAGAGAGTCAGTGAGAGTGAGAGAGTCAGTCAGTCAGTGAGAGTGAGAGAGTCAGTCAGTCAGTGAGAGTGAGAGAGTCAGTCAGTGAGAATAAGAGAGTGAGTCAGTCAGTGAGAGAGAGTGAGTCAGTCAGTCAATCAGTGAGAGAGAGTCAGTCAGTGAGTGAGAGAGAGTGAGAGAGTCAGTCAGTCAGTGAGAGTGTCAGTCAGTTAGTCAGTTAGTGAGAGTGAGAGAGTCAGTCAGTCAGTGAGAGAGAGTGAGAGTCAGTCAGTCAGTCAGTGAGAGAGAGAGAGTGAGTCAGTCAGTTAGTCAGTGAGAGAGTCAGTCAGTCAGTGAGAGTGCGAGAGTCAGTCAGTCAGTTAGTGAGAGTGAGAGAGTCAATCAGTCAGTCAGTGAGAGTGAGAGAGTCAGTCAGTGAGAGAGTGAGAGAGTCAGTCAGTGAGAGAGTGAGAGTCAGTGAGAGAGTCAGTCAGTCAGTGAGAGTGAGAGAGTCAGTCAGTCAGTGAGAGTGAGAGAGTCAGTTAGCCAGTTAGTGAGAGTGAGAGAGTCAGTCAGTCAGTGAGAGTGAGAGAGTCAGTCAGTCAGTGAGAGAGAGTGAGTGTCAATGAGTCAGTGAGAGAGAGAGAGAGTCAGTCAGTGAGAGTGAGATAGTCAGTCAGTGAGAGTGAGAGTCAGTCAGTGAGAGTGTGAGAGTCAGTCAGTCAGTGAGAGTGAGAGAGTCAGTTAGTGAGAGTGAGAGAGTCAGTCAGTCAGTGAGTGAGAGTGAGAGTCAGTCAGTCAGTCAGTGAGAGAGAGAGAGTGAGTCAGTCAGTTAGTCAGTGAGAGAGTCAGTCAGTCAGTGAGAGTGAGAGAGTCAGTCAGTCAGTTAGTGAGAGTGAGAGAGTCAGTCAGTCAGTGAGAGTGAGAGAGTCAGTCAGTGAGAGAGTGAGAGAGTCAGTGAGTGAGAGTCAGTGAGAGAGTCAGTCAGTCAGTGAGAGTGAGAGAGTCAGTCAGTCAGTCAGTGAGAGTGAGAGAGTCAGTTAGCCAGTTAGTGAGAGTGAGAGAGTCAGTCAGTCAGTGAGAGTGAGAGAGTCAGTCAGTCAGTGAGAGTGAGAGAGTCAGTCAGTGAGTGGAGAGAGAGAGAGTCAGTCAGTGAGTGAGAGAGAGTGAGAGTCAGTCAGTCAGTGAGAGTGAGAGAGTCAGTCAATCAGTCAGAGAGAGTGAGAGAGTCAGTTAGTCAGTCAGTCAGTCAGTCAGTGAGAGAGAGTGAGAGAGTCAGTCAGTCAGTCAGTGAGAGTGAGAGAGTCAGTCAGTCAGTGAGAGAGAGTGAGAGAGTCAGTCAGTGAGTGAGAGAGTCAGTCAGTCAGTCAGTCAGTGAGAGTGAGTCAGTCAGTCAGTTAGTGAGAGTGAGAGAGTGAGTCAGTCAGTGAGAGAGTCAGTCAGTCAGTTAGTCAGTGAGAGAGAGTCAGTCAGTCAATGAGAGTGAGAGAGTCAGTCAGTTAGTCAGTTAGTGAGAGTGAGAGAGTCAGTCAGTCAGTGAGAGAGAGTGAGAGTCAGTCAGTCAGTGAGAGAGAGTGAGTCAGTCAGTTAGTCAGTGAGAGTGAGAGAGTCAGTCAGTCAGTGAGAGTGAGAGAGTCAGTCAGTCAGTTAGTGAGAGTGAGAGAGTCAGTTAGTCAGTGAGAGTGAGAGAGTCAGTCAGTGAGAGTGTCAGTCAGTTAGTCAGTTATTGAGAGTGAGAGAGTCAGTCAGTCAGTGAGAGAGAGTGAGAGTCAGTCAGTCAGTCAGTGAGAGAGAGTGAGAGTTAGTGAGTCAGTGAGAGTGAGAGAGTCAGTCAGTCAGTCAGTGAGAGAGTCAGTCAGTCAGTGAGAGTGAGAGTCAGTCAATCAGTGAGAGTGAGAGTCAGTCAGTCAGTGAGAGTCAGTCAGTCAGTCAGTGAGAGTGAGAGAGTCAGTGAGAGTGAGAGAGTCAGTCAGTCAGTGAGAGTGAGAGAGTCAGTCAGTCAGTGACAGTGAGAGAGTCAGTCAGTGAGAGAGAGTGAGAGAGTCAGTCAGTGAGTGAGAGAGATTCAGTCAGTGAGTGAGAGACAGAGAGTCAGTCAGTCAGTGAGAGAGTCAGTCAGTCAGTAAGTGAGAGTTAGAGAGTCAGTCAATCAGTCAGTCAGTGAGAGTGAGTGAGTGAGTCAGTTAGTGAGAGTGAGAGAGTCAGTCAGTCAGTGAGAGTGAGAGAGTCAGTCAGTCAGTTAGTCAGTGAGAGAGAGTCAGTCAGTAAGTGAGAGTGAGAGAGAGAGTCAGTCAGTTAGTCAGTTAGTGAGAGTGAGAGAGTCAGTCAGTTAGTCAGTGAGAGTGAGAGAGTCAGTCAGTCAGTGAGAGTGAGAGAGTCAATCAGTCAGTGAGAGTGAGAGAGTCAGTCAGTGAGAGTGAGAGAGTTAGTCAGTGAGAGAGTGAGAGAGTCAGTCAGTGAGAGAGAGTGAGAGTCAGTCAGTGAGAGAGAGTCAGTCAGTGAGTGAGAGAGTAAGTCAGTCAGTGAGAGAGAGAGTCAGTCAGTCAGTTAGTGAGAGTGAGAGTCAGTCAGTCAGTGAGAGTGAGAGAGTCAGTCAGTCAGTGAGAGAGAGTGAGAGTTAGTGAGTCAGTGAGAGTGAGAGGCAGTCAGTCAGTCAGTGAGAGAGTCAGTCAGTCAGTGAGAGTGAGAGTCAGTCAATCAGTGAGAGTGAGAGTCAGTCAGTCAGTGAGAGTCAGTCAGTCAGTCAGTGAGAGTGAGAGAGTCAGTGAGAGTGAGAGAGTCAGTCAGTCAGTGAGAGTGAGAGAGTCAGTCAGTCAGTGAGAGTGAGAGAGTCAGTCAGTGAGAATAAGAGAGTCAGTCAGTCAGTGAGAGAGAGTGAGTCAGTCAGTCAATCAGTGAGAGAGAGTCAGTCAGTGAGTGAGAGAGAGTGAGAGAGTCAGTCAGTCAGTGAGAGTGTCAGTCAGTTAGTCAGTTAGTGAGAGTGAGAGAGTCAGTCAGTCAGTGAGAGAGAGTGAGAGTCAGTCAGTCAGTCAGTGAGAGAGAGAGAGTGAGTCAGTCAGTTAGTCAGTGAGAGAGTCAGTCAGTCAGTCAGTGAGAGTGAGAGAGTCAGTCAGTTAGTGAGAGAGTCAGTCAGTCAGTCAGTGAGAGTGAGAGAGTCAGTCAGTGAGAGAGTCAGTCAGTGAGAGAGTGAGTGAGAGTCAGTGAGAGTGAGAGAGTCAGTCAGTCAGTGAGAGTGAGAGTGAGAGAGTCAGTCAGTCAGTGAGAGTGAGAGAGTCAGTTAGCCAGTTAGTGAGAGTGAGAGAGTCAGTCAGTCAGTGAGAGTGAGAGAGTCAGTCAGTCAGTGAGAGAGAGTGAGTGTCAATGAGTCAGTGAGAGAGAGAGAGAGAGAGTCAGTCAGTGAGAGTGAGATAGTCAGTCAGTGAGAGTGAGAGTCAGTCAGTGAGAGTGTGAGAGTCAGTCAGTCAGTGAGAGTGAGAGAGTCAGTCAGTGAGAGTGAGAGTCAGTTAGTCAGTCAGTGAGAGTGAGTCAGTCAGTCAGTGAGAGTGAGAGAGTGAGTCAGTGAGAGAGAGTGAAGAGAGTCAGTCAGTCAGTAAGAGAGAGTCAGTCAGTGAGTGAGAGAGAGAGAGTCAGTCAGTGAGTGAGAGAGAGAGAGAGAGTCAGTCAGTCAGTGAGAGTGAGAGAGTCAGTCAGTCAGTCAGTGAGAGTGAGAGAGACAGTTAGTCAGTCAGTCAGTCAGTGAGAGAGAGTGAGAGAGTCAGTCAGTCAGTCAGTGAGAGTGAGAGAGTCAGTCAGTCTGTGAGAGAGAGTGAGAGAGTCAGTCAGTGAGTGAGAGAGTCAGTCAGTCAGTCAGTGAGAGTGAGTCAGTCAGTCAGTTAGTGAGAGTGAGAGAGTGAGTCAGTCAGTGAGAGAGTCAGTCAGTCAGTTAGTCAGTGAGAGAGAGTCAGTCAGTCAGTGAGAGTGAGAGAGTCAGTCAGTTAGTCAGTTAGTGAGAGTGAGAGAGTCAGTCAGTCAGTAAGAGAGAGTGAGAGTCAGTCAGTCAATGAGAGAGAGAGAGTGTCAGTCAGTTAGTCAGTGAGAGTGAGAGAGTCAGTCAGTCAATGAGAGTGAGAGAGTCAGTCAGTCAGTTAGTGAGAGTGAGAGAGTCAGTCAGTCAGTCAGTGAGAGTGAGAGAGTCAGTCAGTGAGAGAGTGAGTGAGAGTCAGTGAGAGTGAGAGAGTCAGTCAGTCAGTGAGAGTGAGAGAGTCAGTCAGTCAGTCAGTGAGAGAGTCAGTTAGTCAGTTAGTGAGAGTGAGAGAGTCAGTCAGTCAGTGAGAGTGAGAGAGTCAGTCAGTGAGAGTGTGAGAGTCATTCAGTCAGTGAGAGAGTCAGTC
Source organism: Calotriton arnoldi (assembly GCA_963921515.1). Classification (NCBI taxonomy): domain Eukaryota; kingdom Metazoa; phylum Chordata; class Amphibia; order Caudata; family Salamandridae; genus Calotriton; species Calotriton arnoldi. The sequence goes on from CAWUFW010017440.1 coordinate 158,168, forward strand.
AGTGAGAGTGAGAGTCAGTTATTCAGTCAGTGAGAGTGAGAGTCAGTCAGTCAGTGAGAGTGAGAGTGAGAGAGTCAGTCAGTGAGAGAGAGTGAAGAGAGTCAGTCAGTCAGTGAGAGAGAGTCAGTCAGTGAGTGTGAGAGAGAGTCAGTCAATGAGTGAGAGAGAGTGAGAGAGTCAGTCAGTCAGTGAGAGTGAGAGAGTCAGTCAGTCAGTTAGTGAGAGTGAGAGAGTCAGTCAGTCAGTGAGACTGAGAGAGTCAGTTAGTCAGTCAGTCAGTGAGAGAGAGTGAGAGAGTCAGTCAGTCAGTCAGTGAGAGTGAGAGAGTCAGTCAGTCAGTGAGAGAGAGTGAGAGAGTCAGTCAGTGAGTGAGAGAGACTCAGTCAGTGAGTGAGAGAGAGTCAGTCAGTCAGTGAGAGAGTCGGTCAGTCAGTTAGTGAGAGAGTCAGTCAGTCAGTCAGTCAGTGAGAGTGAGTCAGTCAGTCAGTTAGTGGGAGTGAGAGAGTCAGTCAGTCAGTGAGAGTGAGAGAGTCAGTCAGTTAGTCAGTTAGTGAGAGTGAGAGAGTCAGTCAATCAGTGAGAGAGAGTGAGAGTCAGTCAGTGAGAGAGAGTGAGAGAGTCAGTCAGTTAGTCAGTGAGAGTGAGAGAGTCAGTCAGTCAGTGAGAGTGAGAGAGTCAGTCAGTCAGTCAGTGAGAGTGAGAGAGTCAGTCAGTGAGAGAGTGAGTGAGAGTCAGTGAGAGTGAGAGAGTCAGTCAGTCAGTGAGAGTGAGAGAGTCAGTCAGTCAGTGAGAGAGAGTGAGAGTCAGTCAGTGAGAGAGAGTCAGTCAGTGAGTGAGAGAGTCAGTCAGTTAGTGAGAGAGTCAGTCAGTCAGTTAGTCAGTGAGTGAGAGAGTCAGTCAGTCAGTCAGTGAGAGTGAGAGAGTCAGTCAGTCAGTTAGTGAGAGTGAGAGAGTCTGTCAGTCAGTCAGTGAGAGTGAGAGAGTCAGGCAGTCAGTTAGTCAGTTATTCAGTCAGTAAGAGAGAGTGAGAGAGTCAGTCAGTCAGTCAGTGAGAGTGAGTCAGTCAGTCAGTTAGTGAGAGTGAGAGAGTGAGTCAGTCAGTGAGAGTGAGAGAGTCAGTCAGTCAGTTAGTCAGTGAGAGAGAGTCAGTCAGTCAGTGAGAGAGAGTGAGAGTCAGTCAGTCAGTGAGAGAGAGTGAGTCAGTCAGTTAGTCAGTGAGAGTGAGAGAGTCAGTCAGTCAGTGAGAGTGAGAGAGTCAGTCAGTCAGTTAGTGAGAGTCAGTCAGTCAGTCAGTGAGAGTGAGAGAGTCAGTCAGTGAGAGAGTGTGAGTCAGTGAGAGTGAGAGAGTCAGTCAGTCAGTGAGAGTGAGAGAGTCAGTCAGTCAGTCAGTGAGAGTGAGAGAGTCAGTTAGTCAGTTAGTGAGAGTGAGAGAGTCAGTCAGTCAGTGAGAGTGAGAGAGTCAGTCAGTCAGTGAGAGAGAGTGAGTGTCAGTGAGTCAGTGAGAGAGAGTGAGAGAGTCAGTCTGTGAGAGTGAGAGAGTCAGTCAGTGAGAGTGAGAGTCAGTCAGTGAGAGTGTGAGAGTCAGTCAGTCAGTGAGAGAGTCAGTCAGTGAGAGTGAGAGTCAGTTATTCAGTCAGTGAGAGTGAGAGTCAGTCAGTCAGTGAGAGTGAGAGAGTCAGTCAGTGAGAGAGTGACGAGAGTCAGTCAGTCAGTGAGAGAGAGTCAGTCAGTGAGTGAGAGAGAGAGAGTCAGTCAATGAGTGAGAGAGAGTGATAGAGTCAGTCAGTCAGTGAGAGTGAGAGAGTCAGTCAGTCAGTCAGTTAGTGAGAGTGAGAGAGTCAGTCAGTCAGTGAGAGTGAGAGAGTCAGTTAGTCAGTCAGTCAGTGAGAGAGAGTGAGAGAGTCAGTCAGTCAGTGAGAGTGAGAGAGTCAGTCAGTCAGTGAGAGAGAGTGAGAGAGTAGGTCAGTGAGTGAGAGAGACTCAGTCAGTGAGTGAGAGAGAGTCAGTCAGTCAGTGAGAGAGTCGGTCAGTCAGTTAGTGAGAGAGTCAGTCAGTCAGTCAGTGAGAGTGAGTCAGTCAGTCAGTTAGTGGGAGTGAGAGGGTCAGTCAGTCAGTGAGAGTGAGAGAGTCAGTCAGTCAGTTAGTCAGTGAGAGAGAGTCAGTCAGTCAGTAAGAGTGAGAGAGTCAGGCAGTTAGTCAGTTAGTGAGAGTGAGAGAGTCAGTCAATCAGTGAGAGAGAGTGAGAGTGAGTCAGTCAGTCAGTGAGAGAGAGTGAGAGAGTCAGTCAGTTAGTCAGTGAGAGTGAGAGAGTCAGTCAGTCAGTGAGAGTGAGAGAGTCAGTCAATCAGTGAGAGAGAGTGAGTCAGTCAGTCAGTGAGAGAGAGTGAGAGAGTCAGTCAGTTAGTCAGTGAGAGTGAGAGAGTCAGTCAGTCAGTGAGAGTGAGAGAGTCAGTCAGTCAGTTAGTGAGAGTGAGAGAGTCAGTCAGTCAGTGAGAGTGAGTGAGTCAGTCAGTGAGAGAGTGAGAGTCAGTGAGAGTGAGAGAGTCAGTCAGTCAGTGAGAGTGAGAGAGTCAGTCAGTCAGTCAGTGAGAGTGAGAGAGTCAGTTAGTCAGTTAGTGAGAGTGAGAGAGTCAGTCAGTCAGTGAGAGTGAGAGAGTCAGTCAGTCAGTGAGAGTGAGAGAGTCAGTCAGTGAGAGTGAGAGTCAGTCAGTGAGAGTGTGAGAGTCAGTCAGTCAGTGAGAGAGTCAGTCAGTGAGAGTCAGTTATTCAGTCAGTGAGAGTGAGAGTCAGTCAGTCACTGAGAGTGAGAGTGAGAGAGTCAGTCAGTGAGAGAGAGTGAAGAGAGTCAGTCAGTCAGTGAGAGAGAGTCAGTCAGTGAGTGTGAGAGAGAGAGTCAGTCAATGAGTGAGAGAGAGTGAGAGAGTCAGTCAGTCAGTGAGAGTGAGAGAGTCAGTCAGTCAGTTAGTGAGAGTGAGAGAGTCAGTCAGTAAGTGAGAGTGAGAGAGTCAGTTAGTCAGTCAGTCAGTGAGAGAGTCAGTCAGTCAGTGAGAGTGAGAGAGTCAGTCAGTCAGTGAGAGAGAGTGAGAGAGTCAGTCAGTGAGTGAGAGAGACTCAGTCAGTGAGTGAGAGAGAGTCAGTCAGTCAGTTAGAGAGTCGGTCAGTCAGTTAGTGAGAGAGTCCGTCAGTCAGTCAGTCAGTGAGAGTGAGTCAGTCAGTCAGTTAGTGGGAGTGAGAGAGTCAGTCAGTCAGTGAGAGTGAGAGAGTCAGTCAGTTAGTCAGTTAGTGAGAGTGAGAGAGTCAGTCAATCAGTGAGAGAGAGTGAGAGTCAGTCAGTCAGTGAGAGAGAGTGAGAGAGTCAGTCAGTTAGTCAGTGAGAGTGAGAGAGTCAGTCAGTCAGTGAGAGTGAGAGAGTCAGTCAGTCAGTCAGTTAGTGAGAGTGAGAGAGTCAGTCAGTCAGTCAGTGAGAGTGAGAGAGTCAGTCAGTGAGAGAGTGAGAGTCAGTGAGAGTGAGAGAGTCAGTCAGTCAGTGAGAGTGAGAGAGTCAGTCAGTCAGTGAGAGAGAGTGAGAGTGTCAGTGATAGAGAGTCAGTCAGTGAGTGAGAGAGTCAGTCAGTCAGTGAGAGAGTCAGTCAGTCAGTTAGTCAGTGAGTGAGAGAGTCAGTCAGTCAGTCAGTGAGAGTGAGAGAGTCAGTCAGTCAGTTAGTGAGAGTGAGAGAGTCAGTCAGTCAGTCAGTGAGAGTAAGAGAGTCAGCCAGTCAGTTAGTCAGTTAGTCAGTCAGTAAGAGAGAGTGAGAGAGTCAGTCAGTCAGTCAGTGAGAGTGAGTCAGTCAGTCAGTTAGTGAGAGAGTGAGTCAGTCAGTGAGAGTGAGAGAGTCAGTCAGTCAGTTAGTCAGTGAGAGAGAGTCAGTCAGTCAGTTAGTCAGTTAGTGAGAGTGAGAGAGTCAGTCAGTGAGAGAGAGTGAGAGTCAGTCAGTCAGTCAGTGAGAGAGAGTGAGTCAGTCAGTTAGTCAGTGAGAGTGAGAGAGTCAGTCAGTGAGAGTGAGAGAGTCAGTCAGTCAGTTAGTGAGAGTCAGTCAGTCAGTGAGAGAGTGAGAGTCAGTGAGAGTGAGAGAGTCAGTCAGTCAGTGAGAGTGAGAGAGTCAGTCAGTCAGTCAGTGAGAGTGAGAGAGTCAGTTAGTCAGTTAGTGAGAGTGAGAGAGTGAGTCAGTCAGTGAGAGTGAGAGAGTCAGTCAGTCAGTTAGTCAGTGAGAGAGAGTCAGTCAGTCAGTGAGAGAGAGTGAGAGTCAGTCAGTCAGTCAGTGAGAGAGAGTGAGTCAGTCAGTTAGTCAGTGAGAGTGAGAGAGTCAGTCAGTCAGTGAGAGTGAGAGAGTCAGTCAGTCAGTTAGTGAGAGTCAGTCAGTCAGTCAGTGAGAGTGAGAGAGTCAGTCAGTGAGAGAGTGTGAGTCAGTGAGAGTGAGAGAGTCAGTCAGTCAGTGAGAGTGAGAGTCAGTCAGTCAGTCAGTGAGAGTGAGAGAGTCAGTTAGTCAGTTAGTGAGAGTGAGAGAGTCAGTCAGTCAGTGAGAGTGAGAGAGTCAGTCAGTCAGTGAGAGAGAGTGAGTGTCAGTGAGTCAGTGAGAGAGAGTGAGAGAGTCAGTCAGTGAGAGTGAGAGAGTCAGTCAGTGAGAGTGAGAGTCAGTCAGTGAGAGTGTGAGAGTCAGTCAGTCAGTGAGAGAGTCAGTCAGTGAGAGTGAGAGTCAGTTATTCAGTCAGTGAGAGTGAGAGTCAGTCAGTCAGTGAGAGTGAGAGAGTCAGTCAGTGAGAGAGAGTGAAGAGAGTCAGTCAGTCAGTGAGAGAGAGTCAGTCAGTGAGTGAGAGAGAGAGAGTCAGTCAATGAGTGAGAGAGAGTGATAGAGTCAGTCAGTCAGTGAGAGTGAGAGAGTCAGTCAGTCAGTCAGTTAGTGAGAGTGAGAGAGTCAGTCAGTCAGTGAGAGTGAGAGAGTCAGTTAGTCAGTCAGTCAGTGAGAGAGAGTGAGAGAGTCAGTCAGTCAGTGAGAGTGAGAGAGTCAGTCAGTCAGTGAGAGAGAGTGAGAGAGTAGGTCAGTGAGTGAGAGAGACTCAGTCAGTGAGTGAGAGAGAGTGAGTCAGTCAGTGAGAGAGTCGGTCAGTCAGTTAGTGAGAGAGTCAGTCAGTCAGTCAGTGAGAGTGAGTCAGTCAGTCAGTTAGTGGGAGTGAGAGAGTCAGTCAGTCAGTGAGAGTGAGAGAGTCAGTCAGTCAGTTAGTCAGTGAGAGAGAGTCAGTCAGTCAGTAAGAGTGAGAGTCAGTCAGTTAGTCAGTTAGTGAGAGTGAGAGAGTCAGTCAATCAGTGAGAGAGAGTGAGAGTGAGTCAGTCAGTCAGTGAGAGAGAGTGAGAGAGTCAGTCAGTTAGTCAGTGAGAGTGAGAGAGTCTGTCAGTCAGTGAGAGTGAGAGAGTCAGTCAGTCAGTTAGTGAGAGTGAGAGAGTCAGTCAGTCAGTGAGAGTGAGTGAGTCAGTCAGTGAGAGAGTGAGAGTCAGTGAGAGTGAGAGAGTCAGTCAGTCAGTGAGAGTGAGAGAGTCAGTCAGTCAGTCAGTGAGAGTGAGAGAGTCAGTTAGTCAGTTAGTGAGAGTGAGAGTGAGAGAGTCAGTCAGTCAGTGAGAGTGAGAGAGTCAGTCAGTGAGAGTGAGAGTCAGTCAGTGAGAGTGTGAGAGTCAGTCAGTCAGTGAGAGAGTCAGTCAGTGAGAGTGAGAGTCAGTTATTCAGTCAGTGAGAGTGAGAGTCAGTCAGTCACTGAGAGTGAGAGTGAGAGAGTCAGTCAGTGAGAGAGAGTGAAGAGAGTCAGTCAGTCAGTGAGAGAGAGTCAGTCAGTGAGTGTGAGAGAGAGAGTCAGTCAATGAGTGAGAGAGAGTGAGAGAGTCAGTCAGTCAGTGAGAGTGAGAGAGTCAGTCAGTCAGTTAGTGAGAGTGAGAGAGTCAGTCAGTCAGTGAGAGTGAGAGAGTCAGTTAGTCAGTCAGTCAGTGAGAGAGAGTGAGAGAGTCAGTCAGTCAGTGAGAGTGAGAGAGTCAGTCAGTCAGTGAGAGACAGTGAGAGAGTCAGTCAGTCAGTGAGTGAGAGAGACTCAGTCAGTGAGTGAGAGAGAGTCAGTCAGTCAGTGAGAGAGTCGGTCAGTCAGTTAGTGAGAGAGTCAGTCAGTCAGTCAGTCAGTGAGAGTGAGTCAGTCAGTCAGTTAGTGGGAGTGAGAGAGTCAGTCAGTCAGTGAGAGTGAGAGAGTCAGTCAGTTAGTCAGTTAGTGAGAGTGAGAGAGTCAGTCAATCAGTGAGAGAGAGTGAGAGTCAGTCAGTCAGTGAGAGAGAGTGAGAGAGTCAGTCAGTTAGTCAGTGAGAGTGAGAGAGTCAGTCAGTCAGTGAGAGTGAGAGAGTCAGTCAGTCAGTCAGTGAGAGTGAGAGAGTCAGTCAGTCAGTGAGAGAGAGTGAGAGTCAGTCAGTGAGAGAGAGTCAGTCAGTGAGTGAGAGAGTCAGTCAGTCAGTGAGAGAGTCAGTCAGTCAGTTAGTCAGTGAGTGAGAGAGTCAGTCAGTCAGTCAGTGAGAGTGAGAGAGTCAGTCAGTCAGTTAGTGAGAGTGAGAGAGTCAGTCAGTCAATCAGTGAGAGTGAGAGAGTCAGGCAGTCAGTTAGTCAGTTAGTCAGTCAGTAAGAGAGAGTGAGAGAGTCAGTCAGTCAGTCAGTGAGAGTGAGTCAGTCAGTCAGTTAGTGAGAGAGTGATCAGTCAGTGAGAGTGAGAGAGTCAGTCAGTCAGTTAGTCAGTGAGAGAGAGTCAGTCAGTCATGAAAGTGAGAGAGTCAGTCAGTTAGTCAGTTAGTGAGAGTGAGAGAGTCAGTCAGTCAGTGATGAGAGAGTGAGAGTCAGTCAGTGAGAGAGTCGGTCAGTCAGTTAGTGAGAGAGTCAGTCAGTCAGTCAGTGAGAGTGAGTCAGTCAGTCAGTTAGTGGGAGTGAGAGAGTCAGTCAGTCAGTGAGAGTGAGAGAGTCAGTCAGTTAGTCAGTTAGTGAGAGTGAGAGAGTCAGTCAATCAGTGAGAGAGAGTGAGAGTCAGTCAGTCAGTGAGAGAGAGTGAGAGAGTCAGTCAGTTAGTCAGTGAGAGTGAGAGAGTCAGTCAGTCAGTGAGAGTGAGAGAGTCAGTCAGTCAGTTAGTGAGAGTGAGAGAGTCAGTCAGTCAGTGAGAGTGAGAGAGTCAGTCAGTGAGAGAGTGAGAGTCAGTGAGAGTGAGAGAGTCAGTCAGTCAGTGAGAGTGTGAGAGTCAGTCAGTCAGTGAGAGAGAGTGAGAGTCAGTCAGTGAGAGAGAGTCAGTCAGTGAGTGAGAGAGTCAGTCAGTCAGTGAGAGAGTCAGTCAGTCAGTTAGTCAGTGAGTGAGAGAGTCAGTCAGTCAGTCAATGAGAGTGAAAGAGTCAGTCAGTCAGTCAGTGAGAGAGAGTCAGTCAGTGAGTGAGAGAGTCAGTCAGTCAGTGAGAGAGTCAGTCAGTCAGTTAGTCAGTGAGTGAGAGAGTCAGTCAGTCAGTCAGTGAGAGTGAGAGAGTCAGTCAGTCAGTTAGTGAGAGTGAGAGAGTCAGTCAGTCAGTCAGTGAGAGTAAGAGAGTCAGGCAGTCAGTTAATCAGTTAGTCAGTCAGTAAGAGAGAGTGAGAGAGTCAGTCAGTCAGTCAGTGAGAGTGAGTCAGTCAGTCAGATAGTGAGAGAGTGAGTCAGTCAGTGAGAGTGAGAGAGTCAGTCAGTCAGTTAGTCAGTGAGAGAGAGTCAGTCAGTCAGTGAGAGTGAGAGAGTCAGTCAGTTAGTCAGTTAGTGAGAGTGAGAGAGTCAGTCAGTCAGTGAGAGAGAGTGAGAGTCAGTCAGTCAGTCAGTGAGAGAGAGTGAGTCAGTCAGTTAGTCAGTGAGAGTGAGAGAGTCAGTCAGTCAGTGAGAGTGAGAGAGTCAGTCAGTCAGTTAGTGAGAGTCAGTCAGTCAGTCAGTGAGAGAGTGAGAGTCAGTGAGAGTGAGAGAGTCAGTCAGTCAGTGAGAGTGAGAGAGTCAGTCAGTCAGTCAGTGAGAGTGAGAGAGTCAGTTAGTCAGTTAGTGAGAGTGAGAGAGTCAGTCAGTCAGTGAGAGTGAGAGAGTCAGTCAGTCAGTTAGTCAGTGAGAGAGAGTGAGTCAGTCAGTTAGTCAGTGAGAGTGAGAGAGTCAGTCAGTCAGTGAGAGTGAGAGAGTCAGTCAGTCAGTTAGTGAGAGTCAGTCAGTGAGAGTGAGAGAGTCAGTCAGTGAGAGAGTGTGAGTCAGTGAGAGTGAGAGAGTCAGTCAGTCAGTGAGAGTGAGAGTCAGTCAGTCAGTCAGTGAGAGTGAGAGAGTCAGTTAGTCAGTTAGTGAGAGTGAGAGTCAGTCAGTCAGTGAGAGTGAGAGAGTCAGTCAGTGAGAGAGAGTGAGTGTCAGTGAGTCAGTGAGAGAGAGTGAGAGAGTCAGTCAGTGAGAGTGAGAGAGTCAGTCAGTGAGAGTGAGAGTCAGTCAGTGAGAGTGTGAGAGTCAGTCAGTCAGTGAGAGAGTCAGTCAGTGAGAGTGAGAGTCAGTTATTCAGTCAGTGAGAGTGAGAGTCAGTCAGTCAGTGAGAGTGAGAGAGTCAGTCAGTGAGAGAGAGTGAAGAGAGTCAGTCAGTCAGTGAGAGAGAGTCAGTCAGTGAGTGAGAGAGAGAGAGTCAGTCAATGAGTGAGAGAGAGTGATAGAGTCAGTCAGTCAGTGAGAGTGAGAGAGTCAGTCAGTCAGTTAGTGAGAGTGAGAGAGTCAGTCAGTCAGTGAGAGTGAGAGAGTCAGTTAGTCAGTCAGTCAGTGAGAGAGAGTGAGAGAGTCAGTCAGTCAGTGAGAGTGAGAGAGTCAGTCAGTCAGTGAGAGAGAGTGAGAGAGTAGGTCAGTGAGTGAGAGAGACTCAGTCAGTGAGTGAGAGAGAGTCAGTCAATCAGTGAGAGAGTCGGTCAGTCAGTTAGTGAGAGAGTCAGTCAGTCAGTCAGTCAGTGAGAGTGAGTCAGTCAGTCAGTTAGTGGGAGTGAGAGAGTCAGTCAGTCAGTGAGAGTGAGAGAGTCAGTCAGTCAGTTAGTCAGTGAGAGAGAGTCAGTCAGTCAGTAAGAGTGAGAGAGTCAGTCAGTTAGTCAGTTAGTGAGAGTGAGAGAGTCAGTCAATCAGTGAGAGAGAGTGAGAGTGAGTCAGTCAGTCAGTGAGAGAGAGTGAGAGAGTCAGTCAGTTAGTCAGTGAGAGTGAGAGAGTCTGTCAGTCAGTGAGAGTGAGAGAGTCAGTCAGTCAGTTAGTGAGAGTGAGAGAGTCAGTCAGTCAGTGAGAGTGAGTGAGTCAGTCAGTGAGAGAGTGAGAGTCAGTGAGAGTGAGAGAGTCAGTCAGTCAGTGAGAGTGAGAGAGTCAGTCAGTCAGTCAGTGAGAGTGAGAGAGTCAGTTAGTCAGTTAGTGAGAGTGAGAGAGTCAGTCAGTCAGTGAGATTGAGAGAGTCAGTCAGTCAGTGAGAGAGTCAGTCAGTGAGAGTGAGAGTCAGTCAGTGAGAGTGTGAGAGTCAGTCAGTCAGTGAGAGAGTCAGTCAGTGAGAGTGAGAGTCAGTTATTCAGTCAGTGAGAGTGAGAGTCAGTCAGTCACTGAGAGTGATAGTGAGAGAGTCAGTCAGTGAGAGAGAGTGAAGAGAGTCAGTCAGTCAGTGAGAGAGAGTCAGTCAGTGAGTGTGAGAGAGAGAGTCAGTCAATGAGTGAGAGAGAGTGAGAGAGTCAGTCAGTCAGTGAGAGTGAGAGAGTCAGTCAGTCAGTTAGTCAGTGAGAGAGAGTCAGTCAGTCAGTGAGAGTGAGAGAGTCAGTCAGTTAGTCAGTTAGTGAGAGTGAGAGAGTCAGTCAGTCAGTGAGAGAGAGTGAGAGTCAGTCAGTCAGTCAGTGAGAGAGAGTGAGTCAGTCAGTTAGTCAGTGAGAGTGAGAGAGTCAGTCAGTCAGTGAGAGTGAGAGAGTCAGTCAGTCAGTTAGTGAGAGTCAGTCAGTCAGTCAGTGAGAGAGTGAGAGTCAGTGAGAGTGAGAGAGTCAGTCAGTCAGTGAGAGTGAGAGAGTCAGTCAGTCAGTCAGTGAGAGTGAGAGAGTCAGTTAGTCAGTTAGTGAGAGTGAGAGAGTGAGTCAGTCAGTGAGAGTGAGAGAGTCAGTCAGTCAGTTAGTCAGTGAGAGAGAGTCAGTCAGTCAGTGAGAGAGAGTGAGAGTGAGTCAGTCAGTCAGTGAGAGAGAGTGAGTCAGTCAGTTAGTCAGTGAGAGTGAGAGAGTCAGTCAGTCAGTGAGAGTGAGAGAGTCAGTCAGTCAGTTAGTGAGAGTCAGTCAGTGAGAGTGAGAGAGTCAGTCAGTGAGAGAGTGTGAGTCAGTGAGAGTGAGAGAGTCAGTCAGTCAGTGAGAGTGAGAGTCAGTCAGTCAGTCAGTCAGAGTGAGAGAGTCAGTTAGTCAGTTAGTGAGAGTGAGAGAGTCAGTCAGTCAGTGAGAGTGAGAGAGTCAGTCAGTCAGTGAGAGAGAGTGAGTGTCAGTGAGTCAGTGAGAGAGAGTGAGAGAGTCAGTCAGTGAGAGTGAGAGAGTCAGTCAGTGAGAGTGAGAGTCAGTCAGTGAGAGTGTGAGAGTCAGTCAGTCAGTGAGAGAGTCAGTCAGTGAGAGTGAGAGTCAGTTATTCAGTCAGTGAGAGTGAGAGTCAGTCAGTCAGTGAGAGTGAGAGAGTCAGTCAGTGAGAGAGAGTGAAGAGAGTCAGTCAGTCAGTGAGAGAGAGTCAGTCAGTGAGTGAGAGAGAGAGAGTCAGTCAATGAGTGAGAGAGAGTGATAGAGTCAGTCAGTCAGTGAGAGTGAGAGAGTCAGTCAGTCAGTTAGTGAGAGTGAGAGAGTCAGTCAGTCAGTGAGAGTGAGAGAGTCAGTTAGTCAGTCAGTCAGTGAGAGAGAGTGAGAGAGTCAGTCAGTCAGTGAGAGTGAGAGAGTCAGTCAGTCAGTGAGAGAGAGTGAGAGAGTAGGTCAGTGAGTGAGAGATACTCAGTCAGTGAGTGAGAGAGAGTCAGTCAGTCAGTGAGAGAGTCGGTCAGTCAGTTAGTGAGAGAGTCAGTCAGTCAGTCAGTGAGAGTGAGTCAGTCAGTCAGTTAGTGGGAGTGAGAGAGTCAGTCAGTCAGTGAGAGTGAGAGAGTCAGTCAGTCAGTTAGTCAGTGAGAGAGAGTCAGTCAGTCAGTAAGAGTGAGAGAGTCAGTCAGTTAGTCAGTTAGTGAGAGTGAGAGAGTCAGTCAATCAGTGAGAGAGAGTGAGAGTGAGTCAGTCAGTCAGTGAGAGAGAGTGAGAGAGTCAGTCAGTTAGTCAGTGAGAGTGAGAGAGTCTGTCAGTCAGTGAGAGTGAGAGAATCAGTCAGTCAGTTAGTGAGAGTGAGAGAGTAAGTCAGTCAGTGAGAGTGAGTGAGTCAGTCAATGAGAGAGTGAGAGTCAGTGAGAGTGAGAGAGTCAGTCAGTCAGTGAGAGTGAGAGAGTCAGTCAGTCAGTCAGTGAGAGTGAGAGAGTCAGTTAGTCAGTTAGTGAGAGTGAGAGAGTCAGTCAGTCAGTGAGATTGAGAGAGTCAGTCAGTCAGTGAGAGAGTCAGTCAGTGAGAGTGAGAGTCAGTCAGTGAGAGTGTGAGAGTCAGTCAGTCAGTGAGAGAGTCAGTCAGTGAGAGTGAGAGTCAGTTATTCAGTCAGTGAGAGTGAGAGTCAGTCAGTCACTGAGAGTGATAGTGAGAGAGTCAGTCAGTGAGAGAGAGTGAAGAGAGTCAGTCAGTCAGTGAGAGAGAGTCAGTCAGTGAGTGTGAGAGAGAGAGTCAGTCAATGAGTGAGAGAGAGTGAGAGAGTCAGTCAGTCAGTGAGAGTGAGAGAGTCAGTCAGTCAGTTAGTGAGAGTGAGAGAGTCAGTCAGTCAGTGAGAGTGAGAGAGTCAGTTAGTCAGTCAGTCAGTGAGAGAGAGTGAGAGAGTCAGTCAGTCAGTGAGAGTGAGAGAGTCAGTCAGTCAGTGAGAGACAGTGAGAGAGTCAGTCAGTGAGTGAGAGAGACTCAGTCAGTGAGTGAGAGAGAGTCAGTCAGTCAGTGAGAGAGTCGGTCAGTCAGTTAGTGAGAGAGTCAGTCAGTCAGTCAGTCAGTGAGAGTGAGTCAGTCAGTGAGTTAGTGGGAGTGAGAGAGTCAGTCAGTCAGTGAGAGTGAGAGAGTCAGTCAGTTAGTCAGTTAGTGAGAGTGAGAGAGTCAGTCAATCAGTGAGAGAGAGTGAGAGTCAGTCAGTCAGTGAGAGAGAGTGAGAGAGTCAGTCATTTAGTCAGTGAGAGTGAGAGAGTCAGTCAGTCAGTGAGAGTGAGAGAGTCAGTCAGTCAGTCAGTTAGTGAGAGTGAGAGAGTCAGTCAGTGAGAGAGTGAGAGTCAGTGAGAGTGAGAGAGTCAGTCAGTCAGTGAGAGTGAGAGAGTCAGTCAGTCAGTGAGAGAGAGTGAGAGTCAGTCAGTGAGAGAGAGTCAGTCAGTGAGTGAGAGAGTCAGTCAGTCAGTGAGAGAGTCAGTCAGTCAGTTAGTCAGTGAGTGAGAGAGTCAGTCAGTCAGTCAGTGAGAGTGAGAGAGTCAGTCAGTCAGTTAGTGAGAGTGAGAGAGTCAGTCAGTCAGTCAGTGAGAGTGAGAGAGTCAGGCAGTCAGTTAGTCAGTTAGTCAGTCAGTAAGAGAGAGTGAGAGAGTCAGTCAGTCAGTCAGTGAGAGTGAGTCAGTCAGTCAGTTAGTGAGAGAGTGATCAGTCAGTGAGAGTGAGAGAGTCAGTCAGTCAGTTAGTCAGTGAGAGAGAGTCAGTCAGTCATGAAAGTGAGAGAGTCAGTCAGTTAGTCAGTTAGTGAGAGTGAGAGAGTCAGTCAGTCAGTGAGAGAGAGTGAGAGTCAGTCAGTCAGTCAGTGAGAGAGAGTCAGTCAGTGAGTGAGAGAGTCAGTCAGTCAGTGAGAGAGTCAGTCAGTCAGTTAGTCAGTGAGTGAGAGAGTCAGTCAGTCAGTCAGTGAGAGTGAGAGAGTCAGTCAGTCAGTTAGTGAGAGTGAGAGAGTCAGTCAGTCAGTCAGTGAGAGTAAGAGAGTCAGGCAGTCAGTTAATCAGTTAGTCAGTCAGTAAGAGAGAGTGAGAGAGTCAGTCAGTTAGTCAGTTAGTGAGAGTGAGAGAGTCAGTCAATCAGTGAGAGAGAGTGAGAGTCAGTCAGTCAGTGAGAGAGAGTGAGAGAGTCAGTCAGTTAGTCAGTGAGAGTGAGAGAGTCAGTCAGTCAGTGAGAGTGAGAGAGTCAGTCAGTCAGTCAGTTAGTGAGAGTGAGAGAGTCAGTCAGTCAGTCAGTGAGAGTGAGAGAGTCAGTCAGTGAGAGAGTGAGAGTCAGTGAGAGTGAGAGAGTCAGTCAGTCAGTGAGAGTGAGAGAGTCAGTCAGTCAGTGAGAGAGAGTGAGAGTGTCAGTGATAGAGAGTCAGTCAGTGAGTGAGAGAGTCAGTCAGTCAGTGAGAGAGTCAGTCAGTCAGTTAGTCAGTGAGTGAGAGAGTCAGTCAGTCAGTCAGTGAGAGTGAGAGAGTCAGTCAGTCAGTTAGTGAGAGTGAGAGAGTCAGTCAGTCAGTCAGTGAGAGTAAGAGAGTCAGGCAGTCAGTTAGTCAGTTAGTCAGTCAGTAAGAGAGAGTGAGAGAGTCAGTCAGTCAGTCAGTGAGAGTGAGTCAGTCAGTCAGTTAGTGAGAGAGTGAGTCAGTCAGTGAGAGTGAGAGAGTCAGTCAGTCAGTTAGTCAGTGAGAGAGAGTCAGTCAGTCAGTTAGTCAGTTAGTGAGAGTGAGAGAGTCAGTCAGTCAGTGAGAGAGAGTGAGAGTCAGTCAGTCAGTCAGTGAGAGAGAGTGAGTCAGTCAGTTAGTCAGTGAGAGTGAGAGAGTCAGTCAGTGAGAGTGAGAGAGTCAGTCAGTCAGTTAGTGAGAGTCAGTCAGTCAGTCAGTGAGAGAGTGAGAGTCAGTGAGAGTGAGAGAGTCAGTCAGTCAGTGAGAGTGAGAGAGTCAGTCAGTCAGTCAGTGAGAGTGAGAGAGTCAGTTAGTCAGTAAGTGAGAGTGAGAGAGTGAGTCAGTCAGTGAGAGTGAGAGAGTCAGTCAGTCAGTTAGTCAGTGAGAGAGAGTCAGTCAGTCAGTGAGAGAGAGTGAGAGTCAGTCAGTCAGTCAGTGAGAGAGAGTGAGTCAGTCAGTTAGTCAGTGAGAGTGAGAGAGTCAGTCAGTCAGTGAGAGTGAGAGAGTCAGTCAGTCAGTTAGTGAGAGTGAGAGAGTCAGTCAGTCAGTCAGTGAGAGTGAGAGAGTCAGTCAGTCAGTCAGTGAGAGTGAGAGAGTCAGTTAGTCAGTTAGTGAGAGTGAGAGAGTGAGTCAGTCAGTGAGAGTGAGAGAGTCAGTCAGTCAGTTAGTCAGTGAGAGAGAGTCAGTCAGTCAGTGAGAGAGAGTGAGAGTCAGTCAGTCAGTCAGTGAGAGAGAGTGAGTCAGTCAGTTAGTCAGTGAGAGTGAGAGAGTCAGTCAGTCAGTGAGAGTGAGAGAGTCAGTCAGTCAGTTAGTGAGAGTCAGTCAGTCAGTCAGTGAGAGTGAGAGAGTCAGTCAGTGAGAGAGTGTGAGTCAGTGAGAGTGAGAGAGTCAGTCAGTCAGTGAGAGTGAGAGTCAGTCAGTCAGTCAGTGAGAGTGAGAGAGTCAGTTAGTCAGTTAGTGAGAGTGAGAGAGTCAGTCAGTCAGTGAGAGTGAGAGAGTCAGTCAGTCAGTGAGAGAGAGTGAGTGTCAGTGAGTCAGTGAGAGAGAGTGAGAGAGTCAGTCAGTGAGAGTGAGAGAGTCAGTCAGTGAGAGTGAGAGTCAGTCAGTGAGAGTGTGAGAGTCAGTCAGTCAGTGAGAGAGTCAGTCAGTGAGAGTGAGAGTCAGTTATTCAGTCAGTGAGAGTGAGAGTCAGTCAGTCAGTGAGAGTGAGAGAGTCAGTCAGTGAGAGAGAGTGAAGAGAGTCAGTCAGTCAGTGAGAGAGAGTCAGTCAGTGAGTGAGAGAGAGAGAGTCAGTCAATGAGTGAGAGAGAGTGATAGAGTCAGTCAGTCAGTGAGAGTGAGAGAGTCAGTCAGTCAGTCAGTTAGTGAGAGTGAGAGAGTCAGTCAGTCAGTGAGAGTGAGAGAGTCAGTTAGTCAGTCAGTCAGTGAGAGAGAGTGAGAGAGTCAGTCAGTCAGTGAGAGTGAGAGAGTCAGTCAGTCAGTGAGAGAGAGTGAGAGAGTAGGTCAGTGAGTGAGAGAGACTCAGTCAGTGAGTGAGAGAGAGTGAGTCAGTCAGTGAGAGAGTCGGTCAGTCAGTTAGTGAGAGAGTCAGTCAGTCAGTCAGTGAGAGTGAGTCAGTCAGTCAGTTAGTGGGAGTGAGAGAGTCAGTCAGTCAGTGAGAGTGAGAGAGTCAGTCAGTCAGTTAGTCAGTGAGAGAGAGTCAGTCAGTCAGTAAGAGTGAGAGAGTCAGTCAGTTAGTCAGTTAGTGAGAGTGAGAGAGTCAGTCAATCAGTGAGAGAGAGTGAGAGTGAGTCAGTCAGTCAGTGAGAGAGAGTGAGAGAGTCAGTCAGTTAGTCAGTGAGAGTGAGAGAGTCTGTCAGTCAGTGAGAGTGAGAGAGTCAGTCAGTCAGTTAGTGAGAGTGAGAGAGTCAGTCAGTCAGTGAGAGTGAGTGAGTCAGTCAGTGAGAGAGTGAGAGTCAGTGAGAGTGAGAGAGTCAGTCAGTCAGTGAGAGTGAGAGAGTCAGTCAGTCAGTCAGTGAGAGTGAGAGAGTCAGTTAGTCAGTTAGTGAGAGTGAGAGTGAGAGAGTCAGTCAGTCAGTGAGAGTGAGAGAGTCAGTCAGTGAGAGTGAGAGTCAGTCAGTGAGAGTGTGAGAGTCAGTCAGTCAGTGAGAGAGTCAGTCAGTGAGAGTGAGAGTCAGTTATTCAGTCAGTGAGAGTGAGAGTCAGTCAGTCACTGAGAGTGAGAGTGAGAGAGTCAGTCAGTGAGAGAGAGTGAAGAGAGTCAGTCAGTCAGTGAGAGAGAGTCAGTCAGTGAGTGTGAGAGAGAGAGTCAGTCAATGAGTGAGAGAGAGTGAGAGAGTCAGTCAGTCAGTGAGAGTGAGAGAGTCAGTCAGTCAGTTAGTGAGAGTGAGAGAGTCAGTCAGTCAGTGAGAGTGAGAGAGTCAGTTAGTCAGTCAGTCAGTGAGAGAGAGTGAGAGAGTCAGTCAGTCAGTGAGAGAGAGTGAGAGTCAGTCAGTGAGTGAGAGAGAGTCAGTCAGTGAGTGAGAGAGTCAGTCAGTGAGAGAGTCAGTCAGTCAGTTAGTCAGTGAGTGAGAGAGTCAGTCAGTCAGTCAGTGAGAGAGTCGGTCAGTCAGTTAGTGAGAGAGTCAGTCAGTCAGTCAGTCAGTGAGAGTGAGTCAGTCAGTCAGTTAGTGGGAGTGAGAGAGTCAGTCAGTCAGTGAGAGTGAGAGAGTCAGTCAGTTAGTCAGTTAGTGAGAGTGAGAGAGTCAGTCAATCAGTGAGAGAGAGTGAGAGTCAGTCAGTCAGTGAGAGAGAGTGAGAGAGTCAGTCAGTTAGTCAGTGAGAGTGAGAGAGTCAGTCAGTCAGTGAGAGTGAGAGAGTCAGTCAGTCAGTCAGTTAGTGAGAGTGAGAGAGTCAGTCAGTCAGTCAGTGAGAGTGAGAGAGTCAGTCAGTGAGAGAGTGAGAGTCAGTGAGAGTGAGAGAGTCAGTCAGTCAGTGAGAGTGAGAGAGTCAGTCAGTCAGTGAGAGAGAGTGAGAGTCAGTCAGTGAGAGAGAGTCAGTCAGTGAGTGAGAGAGTCAGTCAGTCAGTGAGAGAGTCAGTCAGTCAGTTAGTCAGTGAGTGAGAGAGTCAGTCAGTCAGTCAATGAGAGTGAGAGAGTCAGTCAGTCAGTTAGTGAGAGTGAGAGAGTCAGTCAGTCAGTCAGTGAGAGTGAGAGAGTCAGGCAGTCAGTTAGTCATCTAGTCAGTCAGTAAGAGAGAGTGAGAGAGTCAGTCAGTCAGTCAGTGAGAGTGAGTCAGTCAGTCAGTTAGTGAGAGAGTGATCAGTCAGTGAGAGTGAGAGAGTCAGTCAGTCAGTTAGTCAGTGAGAGAGAGTCAGTCAGTCATGAAAGTGAGAGAGTCAGTCAGTTAGTCAGTTAGTGAGAGTGAGAGAGTCAGTCAGTCAGTGAGAGAGAGTGAGAGTCAGTCAGTCAGTCAGTGAGAGAGAGTCAGTCAGTGAGTGAGAGAGTCAGTCAGTCAGTGAGAGAGTCAGTCAGTCAGTTAGTCAGTGAGTGAGAGAGTCAGTCAGTCAGTCAGTGAGAGTGAGAGAGTCAGTCAGTCAGTTAGTGAGAGTGAGAGAGTCAGTCAGTCAGTCAGTGAGAGTAAGAGAGTCAGGCAGTCAGTTAATCAGTTAGTCAGTCAGTAAGAGAGAGTGAGAGAGTCAGTCAGTCAGTCAGTGAGAGTGAGTCAGTCAGTCAGATAGTGAGAGAGTGAGTCAGTCAGTGAGAGTGAGAGAGTCAGTCAGTCAGTTAGTCAGTGAGAGAGAGTCAGTCAGTCAGTGAGAGTGAGAGAGTCAGTCAGTTAGTCAGTTAGTGAGAGTGAGAGAGTCAGTCAGTCAGTGAGAGAGAGTGAGAGTCAGTCAGTCAGTCAGTGAGAGAGAGTGAGTCAGTCAGTTAGTCAGTGAGAGTGAGAGAGTCAGTCAGTCAGTGAGAGTGAGAGAGTCAGTCAGTCAGTTAGTGAGAGTCAGTCAGTCAGTCAGTGAGAGAGTGAGAGTCAGTGAGAGTGAGAGAGTCAGTCAGTCAGTCAGTGAGAGTGAGAGAGTCAGTTAGTCAGTTAGTGAGAGTGAGAGAGTCAGTCAGTCAGTGAGAGTGAGAGAGTCAGTCAGTCAGTTAGTCAGTGAGAGTCAGTCAGTCAGTGAGAGAGAGTGAGAGTGAGTCAGTCAGTCAATGAGAGAGAGTGAGTCAGTCAGTTAGTCAGTGAGAGTGAGAGAGTCAGTCAGTCAGTGAGAGTGAGAGAGTCAGTCAGTGAGAGAGTGTGAGTCAGTGAGAGTGAGAGAGTCAGTCAGTCAGTGAGAGTGAGAGTCATTCAGTCAGTCAGTGAGAGTGAGAGAGTCAGTTAGTCAGTTAGTGAGAGTGAGAGTCAGTCAGTCAGTGAGAGTGAGAGAGTCAGTCAGTCAGTGAGAGAGAGTGAGTGTCAGTCAGTCAGTGAGAGAGAGTGAGAGAGTCAGTCAGTGAGAGTGAGAGAGTCAGTCAGTGAGAGTGAGAGTCAGTCAGTGAGAGTGTGAGAGTCAGTCAGTCAGTGAGAGAGTCAGTCAGTGAGAGTGAGAGTCAGTTATTCAGTCAGTGAGAGTGAGAGTCAGTCAGTCAGTGAGAGTGAGAGAGTCAGTCAGTGAGAGAGAGTGAAGAGAGTCAGTCAGTCAGTGAGAGAGAGTCAGTCAGTGAGTGAGAGAGAGAGAGTCAGTCAATGAGTGAGAGAGAGTGATAGAGTCAGTCAGTCAGTGAGAGTGAGAGAGTCAGTCAGTCAGTTAGTGAGAGTGAGAGAGTCAGTCAGTCAGTGAGAGTGAGAGAGTCAGTTAGTCAGTCAGTCAGTGAGAGAGAGTGAGAGAGTCAGTCAGTCAGTGAGAGTGAGAGAGTCAGTCAGTCAGTGAGAGAGAGTGAGAGAGGAGGTCAGTGAGTGAGAGAGACTCAGTCAGTGAGTGAGAGAGAGTCAGTCAATCAGTGAGAGAGTCGGTCAGTCAGTTAGTGAGAGAGTCAGTCAGTCAGTCAGTGAGAGTGAGTCAGTCAGTCAGTTAGTGGGAGTGAGAGAGTCAGTCAGTCAGTGAGAGTGAGAGAGTCAGTCAGTCAGTTAGTCAGTGAGAGAGAGTCAGTCAGTCAGTAAGAGTGAGAGAGTCAGTCAGTTAGTCAGTTAGTGAGAGTGAGAGAGTCAGTCAATCAGTGAGAGAGAGTGAGAGTGAGTCAGTCAGTCAGTGAGAGAGAGTGAGAGAGTCAGTCAGTTAGTCAGTGAGAGTGAGAGAGTCTGTCAGTCAGTGAGAGTGAGAGAGTCAGTCAGTCAGTTAGTGGGAGTGAGAGAGTCAGTCAGTCAGTGAGAGTGAGTGAGTCAGTCAGTGAGAGAGTGAGAGTCAGTGAGAGTGAGAGAGTCAGTCAGTCAGTGAGAGTGAGAGATTCAGTCAGTCAGTCAGTGAGAGTGAGAGAGTCAGTTAGTCAGTTAGTGAGAGTGAGAGAGTCAGTCAGTCAGTGAGATTGAGAGAGTCAGTCAGTCAGTGAGAGAGTCAGTCAGTGAGAGTGAGAGTCAGTCAGTGAGAGTGTGAGAGTCAGTCAGTCAGTGAGAGAGTCAGTCAGTGAGAGTGAGAGTCAGTTATTCAGTCAGTGAGAGTGAGAGTCAGTCAGTCACTGAGAGTGATAGTGAGAGAGTCAGTCAGTGAGAGAGAGTGAAGAGAGTCAGTCAGTCAGTGAGAGAGAGTCAGTCAGTGAGTGTGAGAGAGAGAGTCAGTCAATGAGTGAGAGAGAGTGAGAGAGTCAGTCAGTCAGTGAGAGTGAGAGAGTCAGTCAGTCAGTTAGTCAGTGAGAGAGAGTCAGTCAGTCAGTGAGAGTGAGAGAGTCAGTCAGTTAGTCAGTTAGTGAGAGTGAGAGAGTCAGTCAGTCAGTGAGAGAGAGTGAGAGTCAGTCAGTCAGTCAGTGAGAGAGAGTGAGTCAGTCAGTTAGTCAGTGAGAGTGAGAGAGTCAGTCAGTCAGTGAGAGTGAGAGAGTCAGTCAGTCAGTTAGTGAGAGTCAGTCAGTCAGTCAGTGAGAGAGTGAGCGTCAGTGAGAGTGAGAGAGTCAGTCAGTCAGTGAGAGTGAGAGAGTCAGTCAGTCAGTCAGTGAGAGTGAGAGAGTCAGTTAGTCAGTTAGTGAGAGTGAGAGAGTGAGTCAGTCAGTGAGAGTGAGAGAGTCAGTCAGTCAGTTAGTCAGTGAGAGAGAGTCAGTCAGTCAGTGAGAGAGAGTGAGAGTGAGTCAGTCAGTCAGTGAGAGAGAGTGAGTCAGTCAGTTAGTCAGTGAGAGTGAGAGAGTCAGTCAGTCAGTGAGAGTGAGAGAGTCAGTCAGTCAGTTAGTGAGAGTCAGTCAGTGAGAGTGAGAGAGTCAGTCAGTGAGAGAGTGTGAGTCAGTGAGAGTGAGAGAGTCAGTCAGTCAGTGAGAGTGAGAGTCAGTCAGTCAGTCAGTCAGAGTGAGAGAGTCAGTTAGTCAGTTAGTGAGAGTGAGAGAGTCAGTCAGTCAGTGAGAGTGAGAGAGTCAGTCAGTCAGTGAGAGAGAGTGAGTGTCAGTGAGTCAGTGAGAGAGAGTGAGAGAGTCAGTCAGTGAGAGTGAGAGAGTCAGTCAGTGAGAGTGAGAGTCAGTCAGTGAGAGTGTGAGATTCAGTCAGTCAGTGAGAGAGTCAGTCAGTGAGAGTGAGAGTCAGTTATTCAGTCAGTGAGAGTGAGAGTCAGTCAGTCAGTGAGAGTGAGAGAGTCAGTCAGTGAGAGAGAGTGAAGAGAGTCAGTCAGTCAGTGAGAGAGAGTCAGTCAGTGAGTGAGAGAGAGAGAGTCAGTCAATGAGTGAGAGAGTGATAGAGTCAGTCAGTCAGTGAGAGTGAGAGAGTCAGTCAGTCAGTTAGTGAGAGTGAGAGAGTCAGTCAGTCAGTGAGAGTGAGAGAGTCAGTTAGTCAGTCAGTCAGTGAGAGAGAGTGAGAGAGTCAGTCAGTCAGTGAGAGTGAGAGAGTCAGTCAGTCAGTGAGAGAGAGTGAGAGAGTAGGTCAGTGAGTGAGAGAGACTCAGTCAGTGAGTGAGAGAGAGTCAGTCAGTCAGTGAGAGAGTCGGTCAGTCAGTTAGTGAGAGAGTCAGTCAGTCAGTCAGTCAGTGAGAGTGAGTCAGTCAGTCAGTTAGTGGGAGTGAGAGAGTCAGTCAGTCAGTGAGAGTGAGAGAGTCAGTCAGTCAGTTAGTCAGTGAGAGAGAGTCAGTCAGTCAGTAAGAGTGAGAGAGTCAGTCAGTTAGTCAGTTAGTGAGAGTGAGAGAGTCAGTCAATCAGTGAGAGAGAGTGAGAGTGAGTCAGTCAGTCAGTGAGAGAGAGTGAGAGAGTCAGTCAGTTAGTCAGTGAGAGTGAGAGAGTCTGTCAGTCAGTGAGAGTGAGAGAATCAGTCAGTCAGTTAGTGAGAGTGAGAGAGTAAGTCAGTCAGTGAGAGTGAGTGAGTCAGTCAGTGAGAGAGTGAGAGTCAGTGAGAGTGAGAGAGTCAGTCAGTCAGTGAGAGTGAGAGAGTCAGTCAGTCAGTCAGTCAGAGTGAGAGAGTCAGTTAGTCAGTTAGTGAGAGTGAGAGAGTCAGTCAGTCAGTGAGATTGAGAGAGTCAGTCAGTCAGTGAGAGAGTCAGTCAGTGAGAGTGAGAGTCAGTCAGTGAGAGTGTGAGAGTCAGTCAGTCAGTGAGAGAGTCAGTCAGTGAGAGTGAGAGTCAGTTATTCAGTCAGTGAGAGTGAGAGTCAGTCAGTCACTGAGAGTGATAGTGAGAGAGTCAGTCAGTGAGAGAGAGTGAAGAGAGTCAGTCAGTCAGTGAGAGAGAGTCAGTCAGTGAGTGTGAGAGAGAGAGTCAGTCAATGAGTGAGAGAGAGTGAGAGAGTCAGTCAGTCAGTGAGAGTGAGAGAGTCAGTCAGTCAGTTAGTGAGAGTGAGAGAGTCAGTCAGTCAGTGAGAGTGAGAGAGTCAGTTAGTCAGTCAGTCAGTGAGAGAGAGTGAGAGAGTCAGTCAGTCAGTGAGAGTGAGAGAGTCAGTCAGTCAGTGAGAGACAGTGAGAGAGTCAGTCAGTGAGTGAGAGAGACTCAGTGAGTGAGAGAGAGTCAGTCAGTCAGTGAGAGAGTCGGTCAGTCAGTTAGTGAGAGAGTCAGTCAGTCAGTCAGTCAGTGAGAGTGAGTCAGTCAGTCAGTTAGTGGGAGTGAGAGAGTCAGTCAGTCAGTGAGAGTGAGAGAGTCAGTCAGTTAGTCAGTTAGTGAGAGTGAGAGAGTCAGTCAATCAGTGAGAGAGAGTGAGAGTCAGTCAGTCAGTGAGAGAGAGTGAGAGAGTCAGTCAGTTAGTCAGTGAGAGTGAGAGAGTCAGTCAGTCAGTGAGAGTGAGAGTCAGTCAGTCAGTCAGTTAGTGAGAGTGAGAAAGTCAGTCAGTCAGTCAGTGAGAGTGAGAGAGTCAGTCAGTGAGAGTGAGAGTCAGTGAGAGTGAGAGAGTCAGTCAGTCAGTGAGAGTGAGAGAGTCAGTCAGTCAGTGAGAGAGAGTGAGAGTCAGTCAGTGAGAGAGAGTCAGTCAGTCAGTGAGAGAGTCAGTCAGTCAGTGAGAGAGTCAGTCAGTCAGTTAGTCAGTGAGTGAGAGAGTCAGTCAGTCAGTCAGTGAGAGTGAGAGTCAGTCAGTCAGTTAGTGAGAGTGAGAGAGTCAGTCAGTCAATCAGTGAGAGTGAGAGAGTCAGGCAGTCAGTTAATCAGTTAGTCAGTCAGTAAGAGAGAGTGAGAGAGTCAGTCAGTCAGTCAGTGAGAGTGAGTCAGTCAGTCAGATAGTGAGAGAGTGAGTCAGTCAGTGAGAGTGAGAGAGTCAGTCAGTCAGTTAGTCAGTGAGAGAGAGTCAGTCAGTCAGTGAGAGTGAGAGAGTCAGTCAGTTAGTGAGAGAGTCAGTCAGTCAGTTAGTCAGTGAGTGAGAGAGAGTCAGTCAGTCAATGAGAGTGAAAGAGTCAGTCAGTCAGTCAGTGAGAGAGAGTCAGTCAGTGAGTGAGAGAGTCAGTCAGTCAGTGAGAGAGTCAGTCAGTCAGTTAGTCAGTGAGTGAGAGAGTCAGTCAGTCAGTCAGTGAGAGTGAGAGAGTCAGTCAGTCAGTTAGTGAGAGTGAGAGAGTCAGTCAGTCAGTCAGTGAGAGTAAGAGAGTCAGGCAGTCAGTTAATCAGTTAGTCAGTCAGTAAGAGAGAGTGAGAGAGTCAGTCAGTCAGTCAGTGAGAGTGAGTCAGTCAGTCAGATAGTGAGAGAGTGAGTCAGTCAGTGAGAGTGAGAGAGTCAGTCAGTCAGTTAGTCAGTGAGAGAGAGTCAGTCAGTCAGTGAGAGTGAGAGAGTCAGTCAGTTAGTCAGTTAGTGAGAGTGAGAGAGTCAGTCAGTCAGTGAGAGAGAGTGAGAGTCAGTCAGTCAGTCAGTGAGAGAGAGTGAGTCAGTCAGTTAGTCAGTGAGAGTGAGAGAGTCAGTCAGTCAGTGAGAGTGAGAGAGTCAGTCAGTCAGTTAGTGAGAGTCAGTCAGTCAGTCAGTGAGAGAGTGAGAGTCAGTGAGAGTGAGAGAGTCAGTCAGTCAGTGAGAGTGAGAGAGTCAGTCAGTCAGTCAGTGAGAGTGAGAGAGTCAGTTAGTCAGTTAGTGAGAGTGAGAGAGTCAGTCAGTCAGTGAGAGTGAGAGAGTCAGTCAGTCAGTTAGTCAGTGAGAGAGAGTGAGTCAGTCAGTTAGTCAGTGAGAGTGAGAGAGTCAGTCAGTCAGTGAGAGTGAGAGAGTCAGTCAGTCAGTTAGTAGAGAGTCAGTCAGTGAGAGTGAGAGAGTCAGTCAGTGAGAGAGTGTGAGTCAGTGAGAGTGAGAGAGTCAGTCAGTCAGTGAGAGTGAGAGTCAGTCAGTCAGTCAGTGAGAGTGAGAGAGTCAGTTAGTCAGTTAGTGAGAGTGAGAGTCAGTCAGTCAGTGAGAGTGAGAGAGTCAGTCAGTGAGAGAGAGTGAGTGTCAGTGAGTCAGTGAGAGAGAGTGAGAGAGTCAGTCAGTGAGAGTGAGAGAGTCAGTCAGTGAGAGTGAGAGTCAGTCAGTGAGAGTGTGAGAGTCAGTCAGTCAGTGAGAGAGTCAGTCAGTGAGAGTGAGAGTCAGTTATTCAGTCAGTGAGAGTGAGAGTCAGTCAGTCAGTGAGAGTGAGAGAGTCAGTCAGTGAGAGAGAGTGAAGAGAGTCAGTCAGTCAGTGAGAGAGAGTCAGTCAGTGAGTGAGAGAGAGAGAGTCAGTCAATGAGTGAGAGAGAGTGATAGAGTCAGTCAGTCAGTGAGAGTGAGAGAGTCAGTCAGTCAGTTAGTGAGAGTGAGAGAGTCAGTCAGTCAGTGAGAGTGAGAGAGTCAGTTAGTCAGTCAGTCAGTGAGAGAGAGTGAGAGAGTCAGTCAGTCAGTGAGAGTGAGAGAGTCAGTCAGTCAGTGAGAGAGAGTGAGAGAGTAGGTCAGTGAGTGAGAGAGACTCAGTCAGTGAGTGAGAGAGAGTCAGTCAATCAGTGAGAGAGTCGGTCAGTCAGTTAGTGAGAGAGTCAGTCAGTCAGTCAGTCAGTGAGAGTGAGTCAGTCAGTCAGTTAGTGGGAGTGAGAGAGTCAGTCAGTCAGTGAGAGTGAGAGAGTCAGTCAGTCAGTTAGTCAGTGAGAGAGAGTCAGTCAGTCAGTAAGAGTGAGAGAGTCAGTCAGTTAGTCAGTTAGTGAGAGTGAGAGAGTCAGTCAATCAGTGAGAGAGAGTGAGAGTGAGTCAGTCAGTCAGTGAGAGAGAGTGAGAGAGTCAGTCAGTTAGTCAGTGAGAGTGAGAGAGTCTGTCAGTCAGTGAGAGTGAGAGAGTCAGTCAGTCAGTTAGTGAGAGTGAGAGAGTCAGTCAGTCAGTGAGAGTGAGTGAGTCAGTCAGTGAGAGAGTGAGAGTCAGTGAGAGTGAGAGAGTCAGTCAGTCAGTGAGAGTGAGAGAGTCAGTCAGTCAGTCAGTGAGAGTGAGAGAGTCAGTTAGTCAGTTAGTGAGAGTGAGAGAGTCAGTCAGTCAGTGAGATTGAGAGAGTCAGTCAGTCAGTGAGAGAGTCAGTCAGTGAGAGTGAGAGTCAGTCAGTGAGAGTGTGAGAGTCAGTCAGTCAGTGAGAGAGTCAGTCAGTGAGAGTGAGAGTCAGTTATTCAGTCAGTGAGAGTGAGAGTCAGTCAGTCACTGAGAGTGATAGTGAGAGAGTCAGTCAGTGAGAGAGAGTGAAGAGAGTCAGTCAGTCAGTGAGAGAGAGTCAGTCAGTGAGTGTGAGAGAGAGTCAGTCAATGAGTGAGAGAGAGTGAGAGAGTCAGTCAGTCAGTGAGAGTGAGAGAGTCAGTCAGTCAGTTAGTCAGTGAGAGAGAGTCAGTCAGTCAGTGAGAGTGAGAGAGTCAGTCAGTTAGTCAGTTAGTGAGAGTGAGAGAGTCAGTCAGTCAGTGAGAGAGAGTGAGAGTCAGTCAGTCAGTCAGTGAGAGAGAGTGAGTCAGTCAGTTAGTCAGTGAGAGTGAGAGAGTCAGTCAGTCAGTGAGAGTGAGAGAGTCAGTCAGTCAGTTAGTGAGAGTCAGTCAGTCAGTCAGTGAGAGAGTGAGAGTCAGTGAGAGTGAGAGAGTCAGTCAGTCAGTGAGAGTGAGAGAGTCAGTCAGTCAGTCAGTGAGAGTGAGAGAGTCAGTTAGTCAGTTAGTGAGAGTGAGAGAGTGAGTCAGTCAGTGAGAGTGAGAGAGTCAGTCAGTCAGTTAGTCAGTGAGAGAGAGTCAGTCAGTCAGTGAGAGAGAGTGAGAGTGAGTCAGTCAGTCAGTGAGAGAGAGTGAGTCAGTCAGTTAGTCAGTGAGAGTGAGAGAGTCAGTCAGTCAGTGAGAGTGAGAGAGTCAGTCAGTCAGTTAGTGAGAGTCAGTCAGTGAGAGTGAGAGAGTCAGTCAGTGAGAGAGTGTGAGTCAGTGAGAGTGAGAGAGTCAGTCAGTCAGTGAGAGTGAGAGTCAGTCAGTCAGTCAGTCAGAGTGAGAGAGTCAGTTAGTCAGTTAGTGAGAGTGAGAGAGTCAGTCAGTCAGTGAGAGTGAGAGAGTCAGTCAGTCAGTGAGAGAGAGTGAGTGTCAGTGAGTCAGTGAGAGAGAGTGAGAGAGTCAGTCAGTGAGAGTGAGAGAGTCAGTCAGTGAGAGTGAGAGTCAGTCAGTGAGAGTGTGAGAGTCAGTCAGTCAGTGAGAGAGTCAGTCAGTGAGAGTGAGAGTCAGTTATTCAGTCAGTGAGAGTGAGAGTCAGTCAGTCAGTGAGAGTGAGAGAGTCAGTCAGTGAGAGAGAGTGAAGAGAGTCAGTCAGTCAGTGAGAGAGAGTCAGTCAGTGAGTGAGAGAGAGAGAGTCAGTCAATGAGTGAGAGAGAGTGATAGAGTCAGTCAGTCAGTGAGAGTGAGAGAGTCAGTCAGTCAGTTAGTGAGAGTGAGAGAGTCAGTCAGTCAGTGAGAGTGAGAGAGTCAGTTAGTCAGTCAGTCAGTGAGAGAGAGTGAGAGAGTCAGTCAGTCAGTGAGAGTGAGAGAGTCAGTCAGTCAGTGAGAGAGAGTGAGAGAGTAGGTCAGTGAGTGAGAGATACTCAGTCAGTGAGTGAGAGAGAGTCAGTCAGTCAGTGAGAGAGTCGGTCAGTCAGTTAGTGAGAGAGTCAGTCAGTCAGTCAGTGAGAGTGAGTCAGTCAGTCAGTTAGTGGGAGTGAGAGAGTCAGTCAGTCAGTGAGAGTGAGAGAGTCAGTCAGTCAGTTAGTCAGTGAGAGAGAGTCAGTCAGTCAGTAAGAGTGAGAGAGTCAGTCAGTTAGTCAGTTAGTGAGAGTGAGAGAGTCAGTCAATCAGTGAGAGAGAGTGAGAGTGAGTCAGTCAGTCAGTGAGAGAGAGTGAGAGAGTCAGTCAGTTAGTCAGTGAGAGTGAGAGAGTCTGTCAGTCAGTGAGAGTGAGAGAATCAGTCAGTCAGTTAGTGAGAGTGAGAGAGTAAGTCAGTCAGTGAGAGTGAGTGAGTCAGTCAGTGAGAGAGTGAGAGTCAGTGAGAGTGAGAGAGTCAGTCAGTCAGTGAGAGTGAGAGAGTCAGTCAGTCAGTCAGTGAGAGTGAGAGAGTCAGTTAGTCAGTTAGTGAGAGTGAGAGAGTCAGTCAGTCAGTGAGATTGAGAGAGTCAGTCAGTCAGTGAGAGAGTCAGTCAGTGAGAGTGAGAGTCAGTCAGTGAGAGTGTGAGAGTCAGTCAGTCAGTGAGAGAGTCAGTCAGTGAGAGTGAGAGTCAGTTATTCAGTCAGTGAGAGTGAGAGTCAGTCAGTCACTGAGAGTGATAGTGAGAGAGTCAGTCAGTGAGAGAGAGTGAAGAGAGTCAGTCAGTCAGTGAGAGAGAGTCAGTCAGTGAGTGTGAGAGAGAGAGTCAGTCAATGAGTGAGAGAGAGTGAGAGAGTCAGTCAGTCAGTGAGAGTGAGAGAGTCAGTCAGTCAGTTAGTGAGAGTGAGAGAGTCAGTCAGTCAGTGAGAGTGAGAGAGTCAGTTAGTCAGTCAGTCAGTGAGAGAGAGTGAGAGAGTCAGTCAGTCAGTGAGAGTGAGAGAGTCAGTCAGTCAGTGAGAGACAGTGAGAGAGTCAGTCAGTGAGTGAGAGAGACTCAGTCAGTGAGTGAGAGAGAGTCAGTCAGTCAGTGAGAGAGTCGGTCAGTCAGTTAGTGAGAGAGTCAGTCAGTCAGTCAGTCAGTGAGAGTGAGTCAGTCAGTGAGTTAGTGGGAGTGAGAGAGTCAGTCAGTCAGTGAGAGTGAGAGAGTCAGTCAGTTAGTCAGTTAGTGAGAGTGAGAGAGTCAGTCAATCAGTGAGAGAGAGTGAGAGTCAGTCAGTCAGTGAGAGAGAGTGAGAGAGTCAGTCAGTTAGTCAGTGAGAGTGAGAGAGTCAGTCAGTCAGTGAGAGTGAGAGAGTCAGTCAGTCAGTCAGTTAGTGAGAGTGAGAGAGTCAGTCAGTGAGAGAGTGAGAGTCAGTGAGAGTGAGAGAGTCAGTCAGTCAGTGAGAGTGAGAGAGTCAGTCAGTCAGTGAGAGAGAGTGAGAGTCAGTCAGTGAGAGAGAGTCAGTCAGTGAGTGAGAGAGTCAGTCAGTCAGTGAGAGAGTCAGTCAGTCAGTTAGTCAGTGAGTGAGAGAGTCAGTCAGTCAGTCAGTGAGAGTGAGAGAGTCAGTCAGTCAGTTAGTGAGAGTGAGAGAGTCAGTCAGTCAGTCAGTGAGAGTGAGAGAGTCAGGCAGTCAGTTAGTCAGTTAGTCAGTCAGTAAGAGAGAGTGAGAGAGTCAGTCAGTCAGTCAGTGAGAGTGAGTCAGTCAGTCAGTTAGTGAGAGAGTGATCAGTCAGTGAGAGTGAGAGAGTCAGTCAGTCAGTTAGTCAGTGAGAGAGAGTCAGTCAGTCATGAAAGTGAGAGAGTCAGTCAGTTAGTCAGTTAGTGAGAGTGAGAGAGTCAGTCAGTCAGTGAGAGAGAGTGAGAGTCAGTCAGTCAGTCAGTGAGAGAGAGTCAGTCAGTGAGTGAGAGAGTCAGTCAGTCAGTGAGAGAGTCAGTCAGTCAGTTAGTCAGTGAGTGAGAGAGTCAGTCAGTCAGTCAGTGAGAGTGAGAGAGTCAGTCAGTCAGTTAGTGAGTGAGAGAGTCAGTCAGTCAGTCAGTGAGAGTAAGAGAGTCAGGCAGTCAGTTAATCAGTTAGTCAGTCAGTAAGAGAGAGTGAGAGAGTCAGTCAGTTAGTCAGTTAGTGAGAGTGAGAGAGTCAGTCAATCAGTGAGAGAGAGTGAGAGTCAGTCAGTCAGTGAGAGAGAGTGAGAGAGTCAGTCAGTTAGTCAGTGAGAGTGAGAGAGTCAGTCAGTCAGTGAGAGTGAGAGAGTCAGTCAGTCAGTTAGTGAGAGTGAGAGAGTCAGTCAGTCAGTCAGTGAGAGTGAGAGAGTCAGTCAGTGAGAGAGTGAGAGTCAGTGAGAGTGAGAGAGTCAGTCAGTCAGTGAGAGTGAGAGAGTCAGTCAGTCAGTGAGAGAGAGTGAGAGTGTCAGTGATAGAGAGTCAGTCAGTGAGTGAGAGAGTCAGTCAGTCAGTGAGAGAGTCAGTCAGTCAGTTAGTCAGTGAGTGAGAGAGTCAGTCAGTCAGTCAGTGAGAGTGAGAGAGTCAGTCAGTCAGTTAGTGAGAGTGAGAGAGTCAGTCAGTCAGTCAGTGAGAGTAAGAGAGTCAGGCAGTCAGTTAGTCAGTTAGTCAGTCAGTAAGAGAGAGTGAGAGAGTCAGTCAGTCAGTGAGAGTGAGTCAGTCAGTCAGTTAGTGAGAGAGTGAGTCAGTCAGTGAGAGTGAGAGAGTCAGTCAGTCAGTTAGTCAGTGAGAGAGAGTCAGTCAGTCAGTTAGTCAGTTAGTGAGAGTGAGAGAGTCAGTCAGTCAGTGAGAGAGAGTGAGAGTCAGTCAGTCAGTCAGTGAGAGAGAGTGAGTCAGTCAGTTAGTCAGTGAGAGTGAGAGAGTCAGTCAGTGAGAGTGAGAGAGTCAGTCAGTCAGTTAGTGAGAGTCAGTCAGTCAGTCAGTGAGAGAGTGAGAGTCAGTGAGAGTGAGAGAGTCAGTCAGTCAGTGAGAGTGAGAGTCAGTCAGTCAGTCAGTGAGAGTGAGAGAGTCAGTTAGTCAGTTAGTGAGAGTGAGAGAGTGAGTCAGTCAGTGAGAGTGAGAGAGTCAGTCAGTCAGTTAGTCAGTGAGAGAGAGTCAGTCAGTCAGTGAGAGAGAGTGAGAGTCAGTCAGTGAGAGAGAGTGAGTCAGTCAGTTAGTCAGTGAGAGTGAGAGAGTCAGTCAGTCAGTGAGAGTGAGAGAGTCAGTCAGTCAGTTAGTGAGAGTCAGTCAGTCAGTCAGTGAGAGTGAGAGAGTCAGTCAGTGAGAGAGTGTGAGTCAGTGAGAGTGAGAGAGTCAGTCAGTCAGTGAGAGTGAGAGTCAGTCAGTCAGTCAGTCAGAGTGAGAGAGTCAGTTAGTCAGTTAGTGAGAGTGAGAGTCAGTCAGTCAGTGAGAGTGAGAGAGTCAGTCAGTCAGTGAGAGAGAGTGAGTGTCAGTGAGTCAGTGAGAGAGAGTGAGAGAGTCAGTCAGTGAGAGTGAGAGAGTCAGTCAGTGAGAGTGAGAGTCAGTCAGTGAGAGTGTGAGATTCAGTCAGTCAGTGAGAGAGTCAGTCAGTGAGAGTGAGAGTCAGTTATTCAGTCAGTGAGAGTGAGAGTCAGTCAGTCAGTGAGAGTGAGAGAGTCAGTCAGTGAGAGAGAGTGAAGAGAGTCAGTCAGTCAGTGAGAGAGAGTCAGTCAGTGAGTGAGAGAGAGAGAGTCAGTCAATGAGTGAGAGAGAGTGATAGAGTCAGTCAGTCAGTGAGAGTGAGAGAGTCAGTCAGTCAGTCAGTCAGTTAGTGAGAGTGAGAGAGTCAGTCAGTCAGTGAGAGTGAGAGAGTCAGTTAGTCAGTCAGTCAGTGAGAGAGAGTGAGAGAGTCAGTCAGTCAGTGAGAGTGAGAGAGTCAGTCAGTCAGTGAGAGAGAGTGAGAGAGTAGGTCAGTGAGTGAGAGAGACTCAGTCAGTGAGTGAGAGAGAGTGAGTCAGTCAGTGAGAGAGTCGGTCAGTCAGTTAGTGAGAGAGTCAGTCAGTCAGTCAGTGAGAGTGAGTCAGTCAGTCAGTTAGTGGGAGTGAGAGAGTCAGTCAGTCAGTGAGAGTGAGAGAGTCAGTCAGTCAGTTAGTCAGTGAGAGAGAGTCAGTCAGTCAGTAAGAGTGAGAGAGTCAGTCAGTTAGTCAGTTAGTGAGAGTGAGAGAGTCAGTCAATCAGTGAGAGAGAGTGAGAGTGAGTCAGTCAGTCAGTGAGAGAGAGTGAGAGAGTCAGTCAGTTAGTCAGTGAGAGTGAGAGAGTCTGTCAGTCAGTGAGAGTGAGAGAGTCAGTCAGTCAGTTAGTGAGAGTGAGAGAGTCAGTCAGTCAGTGAGAGTGAGTGAGTCAGTCAGTGAGAGAGTGAGAGTCAGTGAGAGTGAGAGAGTCAGTCAGTCAGTGAGAGTGAGAGAGTCAGTCAGTCAGTCAGTGAGAGTGAGAGAGTCAGTTAGTCAGTTAGTGAGAGTGAGAGTGAGAGAGTCAGTCAGTCAGTGAGAGTGAGAGAGTCAGTCAGTGAGAGTGAGAGTCAGTCAGTGAGAGTGTGAGAGTCAGTCAGTCAGTGAGAGAGTCAGTCAGTGAGAGTGAGAGTCAGTTATTCAGTCAGTGAGAGTGAGAGTCAGTCAGTCACTGAGAGTGAGAGTGAGAGAGTCAGTCAGTGAGAGAGAGTGAAGAGAGTCAGTCAGTCAGTGAGAGAGAGTCAGTCAGTGAGTGTGAGAGAGAGAGTCAGTCAATGAGTGAGAGAGAGTGAGAGAGTCAGTCAGTCAGTGAGAGTGAGAGAGTCAGTCAGTCAGTTAGTGAGAGTGAGAGAGTCAGTCAGTCAGTGAGAGTGAGAGAGTCAGTTAGTCAGTCAGTCAGTGAGAGAGAGTGAGAGAGTCAGTCAGTCAGTGAGAGAGAGTGAGAGTCAGTCAGTGAGTGAGAGAGAGTCAGTCAGTGAGTGAGAGAGTCAGTCAGTGAGAGAGTCAGTCAGTCAGTTAGTCAGTGAGTGAGAGAGTCAGTCAGTCAGTCAGTGAGAGAGTCGGTCAGTCAGTTAGTGAGAGAGTCAGTCAGTCAGTCAGTCAGTGAGAGTGAGTCAGTCAGTCAGTTAGTGGGAGTGAGAGAGTCAGTCAGTCAGTGAGAGTGAGAGAGTCAGTCAGTTAGTCAGTTAGTGAGAGTGAGAGAGTCAGTCAATCAGTGAGAGAGAGTGAGAGTCAGTCAGTCAGTGAGAGAGAGTGAGAGAGTCAGTCAGTTAGTCAGTGAGAGTGAGAGAGTCAGTCAGTCAGTGAGAGTGAGAGAGTCAGTCAGTCAGTCAGTTAGTGAGAGTGAGAGAGTCAGTCAGTCAGTCAGTGAGAGTGAGAGAGTCAGTCAGTGAGAGAGTGAGAGTCAGTGAGAGTGAGAGAGTCAGTCAGTCAGTGAGAGTGAGAGAGTCAGTCAGTCAGTGAGAGAGAGTGAGAGTCAGTCAGTGAGAGAGAGTCAGTCAGTGAGTGAGAGAGTCAGTCAGTCAGTGAGAGAGTCAGTCAGTCAGTTAGTCAGTGAGTGAGAGAGTCAGTCAGTCAGTCAATGAGAGTGAGAGAGTCAGTCAGTCAGTTAGTGAGAGTGAGAGAGTCAGTCAGTCAGTCAGTGAGAGTGAGAGAGTCAGGCAGTCAGTTAGTCATCTAGTCAGTCAGTAAGAGAGAGTGAGAGAGTCAGTCAGTCAGTCAGTGAGAGTGAGTCAGTCAGTCAGTTAGTGAGAGAGTGATCAGTCAGTGAGAGTGAGAGAGTCAGTCAGTCAGTTAGTCAGTGAGAGAGAGTCAGTCAGTCATGAAAGTGAGAGAGTCAGTCAGTTAGTCAGTTAGTGAGAGTGAGAGAGTCAGTCAGTCAGTGAGAGAGAGTGAGAGTCAGTCAGTCAGTCAGTGAGAGAGAGTCAGTCAGTGAGTGAGAGAGTCAGTCAGTCAGTGAGAGAGTCAGTCAGTCAGTTAGTCAGTGAGTGAGAGAGTCAGTCAGTCAGTCAGTGAGAGTGAGAGAGTCAGTCAGTCAGTTAGTGAGAGTGAGAGAGTCAGTCAGTCAGTCAGTGAGAGTAAGAGAGT
Organism: Calotriton arnoldi; assembly: GCA_963921515.1. Lineage (NCBI taxonomy): Eukaryota > Metazoa > Chordata > Amphibia > Caudata > Salamandridae > Calotriton > Calotriton arnoldi. The sequence continues at coordinate 190,510 of CAWUFW010017440.1, forward strand.
CAGGCAGTCAGTTAATCAGTTAGTCAGTCAGTAAGAGAGAGTGAGAGAGTCAGTCAGTCAGTCAGTGAGAGTGAGTCAGTCAGTCAGATAGTGAGAGAGTGAGTCAGTCAGTGAGAGTGAGAGAGTCAGTCAGTCAGTTAGTCAGTGAGAGAGAGTCAGTCAGTCAGTGAGAGTGAGAGAGTCAGTCAGTTAGTCAGTTAGTGAGAGTGAGAGAGTCAGTCAGTCAGTGAGAGAGAGTGAGAGTCAGTCAGTCAGTCAGTGAGAGAGAGTGAGTCAGTCAGTTAGTCAGTGAGAGTGAGAGAGTCAGTCAGTCAGTGAGAGTGAGAGAGTCAGTCAGTCAGTTAGTGAGAGTCAGTCAGTCAGTCAGTGAGAGAGTGAGAGTCAGTGAGAGTGAGAGAGTCAGTCAGTCAGTGAGAGTGAGAGAGTCAGTCAGTCAGTCAGTGAGAGTGAGAGAGTCAGTTAGTCAGTTAGTGAGAGTGAGAGAGTCAGTCAGTCAGTGAGAGTGAGAGAGTCAGTCAGTCAGTTAGTCAGTGAGAGAGAGTCAGTCAGTCAGTGAGAGAGAGTGAGAGTGAGTCAGTCAGTCAATGAGAGAGAGTGAGTCAGTCAGTTAGTCAGTGAGAGTGAGAGAGTCAGTCAGTCAGTGAGAGTGAGAGAGTCAGTCAGTGAGAGAGTGTGAGTCAGTGAGAGTGAGAGAGTCAGTCAGTCAGTGAGAGTGAGAGTCATTCAGTCAGTCAGTGAGAGTGAGAGAGTCAGTTAGTCAGTTAGTGAGAGTGAGAGTCAGTCAGTCAGTGAGAGTGAGAGAGTCAGTCAGTCAGTGAGAGAGAGTGAGTGTCAGTCAGTCAGTGAGAGAGAGTGAGAGAGTCAGTCAGTGAGAGTGAGAGAGTCAGTCAGTGAGAGTGAGAGTCAGTCAGTGAGAGTGTGAGAGTCAGTCAGTCAGTGAGAGAGTCAGTCAGTGAGAGTGAGAGTCAGTTATTCAGTCAGTGAGAGTGAGAGTCAGTCAGTCAGTGAGAGTGAGAGAGTCAGTCAGTGAGAGAGAGTGAAGAGAGTCAGTCAGTCAGTGAGAGAGAGTCAGTCAGTGAGTGAGAGAGAGAGAGTCAGTCAATGAGTGAGAGAGAGTGATAGAGTCAGTCAGTCAGTGAGAGTGAGAGAGTCAGTCAGTCAGTTAGTGAGAGTGAGAGAGTCAGTCAGTCAGTGAGAGTGAGAGAGTCAGTTAGTCAGTCAGTCAGTGAGAGAGAGTGAGAGAGTCAGTCAGTCAGTGAGAGTGAGAGAGTCAGTCAGTCAGTGAGAGAGAGTGAGAGAGGAGGTCAGTGAGTGAGAGAGACTCAGTCAGTGAGTGAGAGAGAGTCAGTCAATCAGTGAGAGAGTCGGTCAGTCAGTTAGTGAGAGAGTCAGTCAGTCAGTCAGTCAGTGAGAGTGAGTCAGTCAGTCAGTTAGTGGGAGTGAGAGAGTCAGTCAGTCAGTGAGAGTGAGAGAGTCAGTCAGTCAGTTAGTCAGTGAGAGAGAGTCAGTCAGTCAGTAAGAGTGAGAGAGTCAGTCAGTTAGTCAGTTAGTGAGAGTGAGAGAGTCAGTCAATCAGTGAGAGAGAGTGAGAGTGAGTCAGTCAGTCAGTGAGAGAGAGTGAGAGAGTCAGTCAGTTAGTCAGTGAGAGTGAGAGAGTCTGTCAGTCAGTGAGAGTGAGAGAGTCAGTCAGTCAGTTAGTGAGAGTGAGAGAGTCAGTCAGTCAGTGAGAGTGAGTGAGTCAGTCAGTGAGAGAGTGAGAGTCAGTGAGAGTGAGAGAGTCAGTCAGTCAGTGAGAGTGAGAGAGTCAGTCAGTCAGTCAGTGAGAGTGAGAGAGTCAGTTAGTCAGTTAGTGAGAGTGAGAGAGTCAGTCAGTCAGTGAGATTGAGAGAGTCAGTCAGTCAGTGAGAGAGTCAGTCAGTGAGAGTGAGAGTCAGTCAGTGAGAGTGTGAGAGTCAGTCAGTCAGTGAGAGAGTCAGTCAGTGAGAGTGAGAGTCAGTTATTCAGTCAGTGAGAGTGAGAGTCAGTCAGTCACTGAGAGTGATAGTGAGAGAGTCAGTCAGTGAGAGAGAGTGAAGAGAGTCAGTCAGTCAGTGAGAGAGAGTCAGTCAGTGAGTGTGAGAGAGAGAGTCAGTCAATGAGTGAGAGAGAGTGAGAGAGTCAGTCAGTCAGTGAGAGTGAGAGAGTCAGTCAGTCAGTTAGTCAGTGAGAGAGAGTCAGTCAGTCAGTGAGAGTGAGAGAGTCAGTCAGTTAGTCAGTTAGTGAGAGTGAGAGAGTCAGTCAGTCAGTGAGAGAGAGTGAGAGTCAGTCAGTCAGTCAGTGAGAGAGAGTGAGTCAGTCAGTTAGTCAGTGAGAGTGAGAGAGTCAGTCAGTCAGTGAGAGTGAGAGAGTCAGTCAGTCAGTTAGTGAGAGTCAGTCAGTCAGTCAGTAGAGAGTGAGCGTCAGTGAGAGTGAGAGAGTCAGTCAGTCAGTGAGAGTGAGAGAGTCAGTCAGTCAGTCAGTGAGAGTGAGAGAGTCAGTTAGTCAGTTAGTGAGAGTGAGAGAGTGAGTCAGTCAGTGAGAGTGAGAGAGTCAGTCAGTCAGTTAGTCAGTGAGAGAGAGTCAGTCAGTCAGTGAGAGAGAGTGAGAGTGAGTCAGTCAGTCAGTGAGAGAGAGTGAGTCAGTCAGTTAGTCAGTGAGAGTGAGAGAGTCAGTCAGTCAGTGAGAGTGAGAGAGTCAGTCAGTCAGTTAGTGAGAGTCAGTCAGTGAGAGTGAGAGAGTCAGTCAGTGAGAGAGTGTGAGTCAGTGAGAGTGAGAGAGTCAGTCAGTCAGTGAGAGTGAGAGTCAGTCAGTCAGTCAGTCAGAGTGAGAGAGTCAGTTAGTCAGTTAGTGAGAGTGAGAGAGTCAGTCAGTCAGTGAGAGTGAGAGAGTCAGTCAGTCAGTGAGAGAGAGTGAGTGTCAGTGAGTCAGTGAGAGAGAGTGAGAGAGTCAGTCAGTGAGAGTGAGAGAGTCAGTCAGTGAGAGTGAGAGTCAGTCAGTGAGAGTGTGAGATTCAGTCAGTCAGTGAGAGAGTCAGTCAGTGAGAGTGAGAGTCAGTTATTCAGTCAGTGAGAGTGAGAGTCAGTCAGTCAGTGAGAGTGAGAGAGTCAGTCAGTGAGAGAGAGTGAAGAGAGTCAGTCAGTCAGTGAGAGAGAGTCAGTCAGTGAGTGAGAGAGAGAGAGTCAGTCAATGAGTGAGAGAGTGATAGAGTCAGTCAGTCAGTGAGAGTGAGAGAGTCAGTCAGTCAGTTAGTGAGAGTGAGAGAGTCAGTCAGTCAGTGAGAGTGAGAGAGTCAGTTAGTCAGTCAGTCAGTGAGAGAGAGTGAGAGAGTCAGTCAGTCAGTGAGAGTGAGAGAGTCAGTCAGTCAGTGAGAGAGAGTGAGAGAGTAGGTCAGTGAGTGAGAGAGACTCAGTCAGTGAGTGAGAGAGAGTCAGTCAGTCAGTGAGAGAGTCGGTCAGTCAGTTAGTGAGAGAGTCAGTCAGTCAGTCAGTCAGTGAGAGTGAGTCAGTCAGTCAGTTAGTGGGAGTGAGAGAGTCAGTCAGTCAGTGAGAGTGAGAGAGTCAGTCAGTCAGTTAGTCAGTGAGAGAGAGTCAGTCAGTCAGTAAGAGTGAGAGAGTCAGTCAGTTAGTCAGTTAGTGAGAGTGAGAGAGTCAGTCAATCAGTGAGAGAGAGTGAGAGTGAGTCAGTCAGTCAGTGAGAGAGAGTGAGAGAGTCAGTCAGTTAGTCAGTGAGAGTGAGAGAGTCTGTCAGTCAGTGAGAGTGAGAGAATCAGTCAGTCAGTTAGTGAGAGTGAGAGAGTAAGTCAGTCAGTGAGAGTGAGTGAGTCAGTCAGTGAGAGAGTGAGAGTCAGTGAGAGTGAGAGAGTCAGTCAGTCAGTGAGAGTGAGAGAGTCAGTCAGTCAGTCAGTCAGTCAGAGTGAGAGAGTCAGTTAGTCAGTTAGTGAGAGTGAGAGAGTCAGTCAGTCAGTGAGATTGAGAGAGTCAGTCAGTCAGTGAGAGAGTCAGTCAGTGAGAGTGAGAGTCAGTCAGTGAGAGTGTGAGAGTCAGTCAGTCAGTGAGAGAGTCAGTCAGTGAGAGTGAGAGTCAGTTATTCAGTCAGTGAGAGTGAGAGTCAGTCAGTCACTGAGAGTGATAGTGAGAGAGTCAGTCAGTGAGAGAGAGTGAAGAGAGTCAGTCAGTCAGTGAGAGAGAGTCAGTCAGTGAGTGTGAGAGAGAGAGTCAGTCAATGAGTGAGAGAGAGTGAGAGAGTCAGTCAGTCAGTGAGAGTGAGAGAGTCAGTCAGTCAGTTAGTGAGAGTGAGAGAGTCAGTCAGTCAGTGAGAGTGAGAGAGTCAGTTAGTCAGTCAGTCAGTGAGAGAGAGTGAGAGAGTCAGTCAGTCAGTGAGAGTGAGAGAGTCAGTCAGTCAGTGAGAGACAGTGAGAGAGTCAGTCAGTGAGTGAGAGAGACTCAGTGAGTGAGAGAGAGTCAGTCAGTCAGTGAGAGAGTCGGTCAGTCAGTTAGTGAGAGAGTCAGTCAGTCAGTCAGTCAGTGAGAGTGAGTCAGTCAGTCAGTTAGTGGGAGTGAGAGAGTCAGTCAGTCAGTGAGAGTGAGAGAGTCAGTCAGTTAGTCAGTTAGTGAGAGTGAGAGAGTCAGTCAATCAGTGAGAGAGAGTGAGAGTCAGTCAGTCAGTGAGAGAGAGTGAGAGAGTCAGTCAGTTAGTCAGTGAGAGTGAGAGAGTCAGTCAGTCAGTGAGAGTGAGAGAGTCAGTCAGTCAGTCAGTTAGTGAGAGTGAGAAAGTCAGTCAGTCAGTCAGTGAGAGTGAGAGAGTCAGTCAGTGAGAGTGAGAGTCAGTGAGAGTGAGAGAGTCAGTCAGTCAGTGAGAGTGAGAGAGTCAGTCAGTCAGTGAGAGAGAGTGAGAGTCAGTCAGTGAGAGAGAGTCAGTCAGTCAGTGAGAGAGTCAGTCAGTCAGTGAGAGAGTCAGTCAGTCAGTTAGTCAGTGAGTGAGTGAGAGAGTCAGTCAGTCAGTCAGTGAGAGTGAGAGAGTCAGTCAGTCAGTTAGTGAGAGTGAGAGAGTCAGTCAGTCAGTCAGTGAGAGTGAGAGAGTCAGGCAGTCAGTTAGTGAGAGTGAGTCAGTCAGTCAGTTAGTGAGAGAGTGAGTCAGTCAGTGAGAGTGAGAGAGTCAGTCAGTCAGTTAGTCAGTGAGAGAGAGTCAGTCAGTCAGTGAGAGTGAGAGAGTCAGTCAGTTAGTCAGTTAGTGAGAGTGAGAGAGTCAGTCAGTCAGTGAGAGAGAGAGTGAGAGTCAGTCAGTCAGTCAGTGAGAGAGAGTGAGTCAGTCAGTTAGTCAGTGAGAGTGAGAGAGTCAGTCAGTCAGTGAGAGTGAGAGAGTCAGTCAGTCAGTTAGTGAGAGTCAGTCAGTCAGTGAGAGAGTGAGAGTCAGTGAGAGTGAGAGAGTCAGTCAGTCAGTGAGAGTGAGAGAGTCAGTCAGTCAGTCAGTGAGAGTGAGAGAGTCAGTTATTCAGTTAGTGAGAGTGAGAGAATCAGTCAGTCAGTGAGAGTGAGAGAGTCAGTCAGTCAGTGAGAGAGAGTGAGTGTCAGTGAGTCAGTGAGAGAGAGTGAGAGAGTCAGTCAGTCAGTGAGAGAGAGTGAGAGAGTAGGTCAGTGAGTGAGAGAGACTCAGTCAGTGAGTGAGAGAGAGTGAGTCAGTCAGTGAGAGAGTCGGTCAGTCAGTTAGTGAGAGAGTCAGTCAGTCAGTCAGTGAGAGTGAGTCAGTCAGTCAGTTAGTGGGAGTGAGAGAGTCAGTCAGTCAGTGAGAGTGAGAGAGTCAGTCAGTCAGTTAGTCAGTGAGAGAGAGTCAGTCAGTCAGTAAGAGTGAGAGAGTCAGTCAGTTAGTCAGTTAGTGAGAGTGAGAGAGTCAGTCAATCAGTGAGAGAGAGTGAGAGTGAGTCAGTCAGTCAGTGAGAGAGAGTGAGAGAGTCAGTCAGTTAGTCAGTGAGAGTGAGAGAGTCTGTCAGTCAGTGAGAGTGAGAGAGTCAGTCAGTCAGTTAGTGAGAGTGAGAGAGTCAGTCAGTCAGTGAGAGTGAGTGAGTCAGTCAGTGAGAGAGTGAGAGTCAGTGAGAGTGAGAGAGTCAGTCAGTCAGTGAGAGTGAGAGAGTCAGTCAGTCAGTCAGTGAGAGTGAGAGAGTCAGTTAGTCAGTTAGTGAGAGTGAGAGTGAGAGAGTCAGTCAGTCAGTGAGAGTGAGAGAGTCAGTCAGTGAGAGTGAGAGTCAGTCAGTGAGAGTGTGAGAGTCAGTCAGTCAGTGAGAGAGTCAGTCAGTGAGAGTGAGAGTCAGTTATTCAGTCAGTGAGAGTGAGAGTCAGTCAGTCACTGAGAGTGAGAGTGAGAGAGTCAGTCAGTGAGAGAGAGTGAAGAGAGTCAGTCAGTCAGTGAGAGAGAGTCAGTCAGTGAGTGTGAGAGAGAGAGTCAGTCAATGAGTGAGAGAGAGTGAGAGAGTCAGTCAGTCAGTGAGAGTGAGAGAGTCAGTCAGTCAGTTAGTGAGAGTGAGAGAGTCAGTCAGTCAGTGAGAGTGAGAGAGTCAGTTAGTCAGTCAGTCAGTGAGAGAGAGTGAGAGAGTCAGTCAGTCAGTGAGAGAGAGTGAGAGTCAGTCAGTGAGTGAGAGAGAGTCAGTCAGTGAGTGAGAGAGTCAGTCAGTGAGAGAGTCAGTCAGTCAGTTAGTCAGTGAGTGAGAGAGTCAGTCAGTCAGTCAGTGAGAGAGTCGGTCAGTCAGTTAGTGAGAGAGTCAGTCAGTCAGTCAGTCAGTCAGTGAGAGTGAGTCAGTCAGTCAGTTAGTGGGAGTGAGAGAGTCAGTCAGTCAGTGAGAGTGAGAGAGTCAGTCAGTTAGTCAGTTAGTGAGAGTGAGAGAGTCAGTCAATCAGTGAGAGAGAGTGAGAGTCAGTCAGTCAGTGAGAGAGAGTGAGAGAGTCAGTCAGTTAGTCAGTGAGAGTGAGAGAGTCAGTCAGTCAGTGAGAGTGAGAGAGTCAGTCAGTCAGTCAGTTAGTGAGAGTGAGAGAGTCAGTCAGTCAGTCAGTGAGAGTGAGAGAGTCAGTCAGTGAGAGAGTGAGAGTCAGTGAGAGTGAGAGAGTCAGTCAGTCAGTGAGAGTGAGAGAGTCAGTCAGTCAGTGAGAGAGAGTGAGAGTCAGTCAGTGAGAGAGAGTCAGTCCGTGAGTGAGAGAGTCAGTCAGTCAGTGAGAGAGTCAGTCAGTCAGTTAGTCAGTGAGTGAGAGAGTCAGTCAGTCAGTCAATGAGAGTGAGAGAGTCAGTCAGTCAGTTAGTGAGAGTGAGAGAGTCAGTCAGTCAGTCAGTGAGAGTGAGAGAGTCAGGCAGTCAGTTAGTCATCTAGTCAGTCAGTAAGAGAGAGTGAGAGAGTCAGTCAGTCAGTCAGTGAGAGTGAGTCAGTCAGTCAGTTAGTGAGAGAGTGATCAGTCAGTGAGAGTGAGAGAGTCAGTCAGTCAGTTAGTCAGTGAGAGAGAGTCAGTCAGTCATGAGAGTGAGAGAGTCAGTCAGTTAGTCAGTTAGTGAGAGTGAGAGAGTCAGTCAGTCAGTGAGAGAGAGTGAGAGTCAGTCAGTCAGTCAGTGAGAGAGAGTCAGTCAGTGAGTGAGAGAGTCAGTCAGTCAGTGAGAGAGTCAGTCAGTCAGTTAGTCAGTGAGTGAGAGAGTCAGTCAGTCAGTCAGTGAGAGTGAGAGAGTCAGTCAGTCAGTTAGTGAGAGTGAGAGAGTCAGTCAGTCAGTCAGTGAGAGTAAGAGAGTCAGGCAGTCAGTTAATCAGTTAGTCAGTCAGTAAGAGAGAGTGAGAGAGTCAGTCAGTCAGTCAGTGAGAGTGAGTCAGTCAGTCAGATAGTGAGAGAGTGAGTCAGTCAGTGAGAGTGAGAGAGTCAGTCAGTCAGTTAGTCAGTAAGAGAGAGTCAGTCAGTCAGTGAGAGTGAGAGAGTCAGTCAGTTAGTCAGTTAGTGAGAGTGAGAGAGTCAGTCAGTCAGTGAGAGAGAGTGAGAGTCAGTCAGTCAGTCAGTGAGAGAGAGTGAGTGAGTCAGTTAGTCAGTGAGAGTGAGAGAGTCAGTCAGTCAGTGAGAGTGAGAGAGTCAGTCAGTCAGTTAGTGAGAGTCAGTCAGTCAGTCAGTGAGAGAGTGAGAGTCAGTGAGAGTGAGAGAGTCAGTCAGTCAGTGAGAGTGAGAGAGTCAGTCAGTCAGTCAGTGAGAGTGAGAGAGTCAGTTAGTCAGTTAGTGAGAGTGAGAGAGTCAGTCAGTCAGTGAGAGTGAGAGAGTCAGTCAGTCAGTTAGTCAGTGAGAGAGAGTCAGTCAGTCAGTGAGAGAGAGTGAGAGTGAGTCAGTCAGTCAATGAGAGAGAGTGAGTCAGTCAGTTAGTCAGTGAGAGTGAGAGAGTCAGTCAGTCAGTGAGAGTGAGAGAGTCAGTCAGTGAGAGAGTGTGAGTCAGTGAGAGTGAGAGAGTCAGTCAGTCAGTGAGAGTGAGAGTCATTCAGTCAGTCAGTGAGAGTGAGAGAGTCAGTTAGTCAGTTAGTGAGAGTGAGAGTCAGTCAGTCAGTGAGAGTGAGAGAGTCAGTCAGTCAGTGAGAGAGAGTGAGTGTCAGTCAGTCAGTGAGAGAGAGTGAGAGAGTCAGTCAGTGAGAGTGAGAGAGTCAGTCAGTGAGAGTGAGAGTCAGTCAGTGAGAGTGTGAGAGTCAGTCAGTCAGTGAGAGAGTCAGTCAGTGAGAGTGAGAGTCAGTTATTCAGTCAGTGAGAGTGAGAGTCAGTCAGTCAGTGAGAGTGATAGTGAGAGAGTCAGTCAGTGAGAGAGAGTGAAGAGAGTCAGTCAGTCAGTGAGAGAGAGTCAGTCAGTGAGTGTGAGAGAGAGAGTCAGTCAATGAGTGAGAGAGAGTGAGAGAGTCAGTCAGTCAGTGAGAGTGAGAGAGTCAGTCAGTCAGTTAGTCAGTGAGAGAGAGTCAGTCAGTCAGTGAGAGTGAGAGAGTCAGTCAGTTAGTCAGTTAGTGAGAGTGAGAGAGTCAGTCAGTCAGTGAGAGTGAGAGAGTCAGTCAGTCAGTCAGTGAGAGTGAGAGAGTCAGTTAGTCAGTTAGTGAGAGTGAGAGAGTCAGTCAGTCAGTGAGATTGAGAGAGTCAGTCAGTCAGTGAGAGAGTCAGTCAGTGAGAGTGAGAGTCAGTCAGTGAGAGTGTGAGAGTCAGTCAGTCAGTGAGAGAGTCAGTCAGTGAGAGTGAGAGTCAGTTATTCAGTCAGTGAGAGTGAGAGTCAGTCAGTCACTGAGAGTGAGAGTGAGAGAGTCAGTCAGTGAGAGAGAGTGAAGAGAGTCAGTCAGTCAGTGAGAGAGAGTCAGTCAGTGAGTGTGAGAGAGAGAGTCAGTCAATGAGTGAGAGAGAGTGAGAGAGTCAGTCAGTCAGTGAGAGTGAGAGAGTCAGTCAGTCAGTTAGTGAGAGTGAGAGAGTCAGTCAGTCAGTGAGAGTGAGAGAGTCAGTTAGTCAGTCAGTCAGTGAGAGAGAGTGAGAGAGTCAGTCAGTCAGTGAGAGTGAGAGAGTCAGTCAGTCAGTGAGAGACAGTGAGAGAGAGTCAGTCAGTGAGTGAGAGAGATCAGTCAGTGAGTGAGAGAGAGTCAGTCAGTCAGTGAGAGAGTCGGTCAGTCAGTTAGTGAGAGAGTCAGTCAGTCAGTCAGTCAGTGAGAGTGAGTCAGTCAGTCAGTTAGTGGGAGTGAGAGAGTCAGTCAGTCAGTGAGAGTGAGAGAGTCAGTCAGTTAGTCAGTTAGTGAGAGTGAGAGAGTCAGTCAATCAGTGAGAGAGAGTGAGAGTCAGTCAGTCAGTGAGAGAGAGTGAGAGAGTCAGTCAGTTAGTCAGTGAGAGTGAGAGAGTCAGTCAGTCAGTGAGAGTGAGAGAGTCAGTCAGTCAGTCAGTTAGTGAGAGTGAGAGAGTCAGTCAGTCAGTCAGTGAGAGTGAGAGAGTCAGTCAGTGAGAGTGAGAGTCAGTGAGAGTGAGAGAGTCAGTCAGTCAGTGAGAGTGAGAGAGTCAGTCAGTCAGTGAGAGAGAGTGAGAGTCAGTCAGTGAGAGAGAGTCAGTCAGTCGAGTGAGAGAGTCAGTCAGTCAGTGAGAGAGTCAGTCAGTCAGTTAGTCAGTGAGTGAGAGAGTCAGTCAGTCAGTCAGTGAGAGTGAGAGTCAGTCAGTCAGTTAGTGAGAGTGAGAGAGTCAGTCAGTCAGTCAGTGAGAGTGAGAGAGTCAGGCAGTCAGTTAATCAGTTAGTCAGTCAGTAAGAGAGAGTGAGAGAGTCAGTCAGTCAGTCAGTGAGAGTGAGTCAGTCAGTCAGATAGTGAGAGAGTGAGTCAGTCAGTGAGAGTGAGAGAGTCAGTCAGTCAGTTAGTCAGTGAGAGAGAGTCAGTCAGTCAGTGAGAGTGAGAGAGTCAGTCAGTTAGTGAGAGAGTCAGTCAGTCAGTTAGTCAGTGAGTGAGAGAGTCAGTCAGTCAGTCAATGAGAGTGAAAGAGTCAGTCAGTCAGTCAGTGAGAGAGAGTCAGTCAGTGAGTGAGAGAGTCAGTCAGTCAGTGAGAGAGTCAGTCAGTCAGTTAGTCAGTGAGTGAGAGAGTCAGTCAGTCAGTCAGTGAGAGTGAGAGAGTCAGTCAGTCAGTTAGTGAGAGTGAGAGAGTCAGTCAGTCAGTCAGTGAGAGTAAGAGAGTCAGGCAGTCAGTTAATCAGTTAGTCAGTCAGTAAGAGAGAGTGAGAGAGTCAGTCAGTCAGTCAGTGAGAGTGAGTCAGTCAGTCAGATAGTGAGAGAGTGAGTCAGTCAGTGAGAGTGAGAGAGTCAGTCAGTCAGTTAGTCAGTGAGAGAGAGTCAGTCAGTCAGTGAGAGTGAGAGAGTCAGTCAGTTAGTCAGTTAGTGAGAGTGAGAGAGTCAGTCAGTCAGTGAGAGAGAGTGAGAGTCAGTCAGTCAGTCAGTGAGAGAGAGTGAGTCAGTCAGTTAGTCAGTGAGAGTGAGAGAGTCAGTCAGTCAGTGAGAGTGAGAGAGTCAGTCAGTCAGTTAGTGAGAGTCAGTCAGTCAGTCAGTGAGAGAGTGAGAGTCAGTGAGAGTGAGAGAGTCAGTCAGTCAGTGAGAGTGAGAGAGTCAGTCAGTCAGTCAGTGAGAGTGAGAGAGTCAGTTAGTCAGTTAGTGAGAGTGAGAGAGTCAGTCAGTCAGTGAGAGTGAGAGAGTCAGTCAGTCAGTTAGTCAGTGAGAGAGAGTGAGTCAGTCAGTTAGTCAGTGAGAGTGAGAGAGTCAGTCAGTCAGTGAGAGTGAGAGAGTCAGTCAGTCAGTTAGTGAGAGTCAGTCAGTGAGAGTGAGAGAGTCAGTCAGTGAGAGAGTGTGAGTCAGTGAGAGTGAGAGAGTCAGTCAGTCAGTGAGAGTGAGAGTCAGTCAGTCAGTCAGTGAGAGTGAGAGAGTCAGTTAGTCAGTTAGTGAGAGTGAGAGTCAGTCAGTCAGTGAGAGTGAGAGAGTCAGTCAGTGAGAGAGAGTGAGTGTCAGTGAGTCAGTGAGAGAGAGTGAGAGAGTCAGTCAGTGAGAGTGAGAGAGTCAGTCAGTGAGAGTGAGAGTCAGTCAGTGAGAGTGTGAGAGTCAGTCAGTCAGTGAGAGAGTCAGTCAGTGAGAGTGAGAGTCAGTTATTCAGTCAGTGAGAGTGAGAGTCAGTCAGTCAGTGAGAGTGAGAGAGTCAGTCAGTGAGAGAGAGTGAAGAGAGTCAGTCAGTCAGTGAGAGAGAGTCAGTCAGTGAGTGAGAGAGAGAGAGTCAGTCAATGAGTGAGAGAGAGTGATAGAGTCAGTCAGTCAGTGAGAGTGAGAGAGTCAGTCAGTCAGTTAGTGAGAGTGAGAGAGTCAGTCAGTCAGTGAGAGTGAGAGAGTCAGTTAGTCAGTCAGTCAGTGAGAGAGAGTGAGAGAGTCAGTCAGTCAGTGAGAGTGAGAGAGTCAGTCAGTCAGTGAGAGAGAGTGAGAGAGTAGGTCAGTGAGTGAGAGAGACTCAGTCAGTGAGTGAGAGAGAGTCAGTCAATCAGTGAGAGAGTCGGTCAGTCAGTTAGTGAGAGAGTCAGTCAGTCAGTCAGTCAGTGAGAGTGAGTCAGTCAGTCAGTTAGTGGGAGTGAGAGAGTCAGTCAGTCAGTGAGAGTGAGAGAGTCAGTCAGTCAGTTAGTCAGTGAGAGAGAGTCAGTCAGTCAGTAAGAGTGAGAGAGTCAGTCAGTTAGTCAGTTAGTGAGAGTGAGAGAGTCAGTCAATCAGTGAGAGAGAGTGAGAGTGAGTCAGTCAGTCAGTGAGAGAGAGTGAGAGAGTCAGTCAGTTAGTCAGTGAGAGTGAGAGAGTCTGTCAGTCAGTGAGAGTGAGAGAGTCAGTCAGTCAGTTAGTGAGAGTGAGAGAGTCAGTCAGTCAGTGAGAGTGAGTGAGTCAGTCAGTGAGAGAGTGAGAGTCAGTGAGAGTGAGAGAGTCAGTCAGTCAGTGAGAGTGAGAGAGTCAGTCAGTCAGTCAGTGAGAGTGAGAGAGTCAGTTAGTCAGTTAGTGAGAGTGAGAGAGTCAGTCAGTCAGTGAGATTGAGAGAGTCAGTCAGTCAGTGAGAGAGTCAGTCAGTGAGAGTGAGAGTCAGTCAGTGAGAGTGTGAGAGTCAGTCAGTCAGTGAGAGAGTCAGTCAGTGAGAGTGAGAGTCAGTTATTCAGTCAGTGAGAGTGAGAGTCAGTCAGTCACTGAGAGTGATAGTGAGAGAGTCAGTCAGTGAGAGAGAGTGAAGAGAGTCAGTCAGTCAGTGAGAGAGAGTCAGTCAGTGAGTGTGAGAGAGAGAGTCAGTCAATGAGTGAGAGAGAGTGAGAGAGTCAGTCAGTCAGTGAGAGTGAGAGAGTCAGTCAGTCAGTTAGTCAGTGAGAGAGAGTCAGTCAGTCAGTGAGAGTGAGAGAGTCAGTCAGTTAGTCAGTTAGTGAGAGTGAGAGAGTCAGTCAGTCAGTGAGAGAGAGTGAGAGTCAGTCAGTCAGTCAGTGAGAGAGAGTGAGTCAGTCAGTTAGTCAGTGAGAGTGAGAGAGTCAGTCAGTCAGTGAGAGTGAGAGAGTCAGTCAGTCAGTTAGTGAGAGTCAGTCAGTCAGTCAGTGAGAGAGTGAGAGTCAGTGAGAGTGAGAGAGTCAGTCAGTCAGTGAGAGTGAGAGAGTCAGTCAGTCAGTCAGTGAGAGTGAGAGAGTCAGTTAGTCAGTTAGTGAGAGTGAGAGAGTGAGTCAGTCAGTGAGAGTGAGAGAGTCAGTCAGTCAGTTAGTCAGTGAGAGAGAGTCAGTCAGTCAGTGAGAGAGAGTGAGAGTGAGTCAGTCAGTCAGTGAGAGAGAGTGAGTCAGTCAGTTAGTCAGTGAGAGTGAGAGAGTCAGTCAGTCAGTGAGAGTGAGAGAGTCAGTCAGTCAGTTAGTGAGAGTCAGTCAGTGAGAGTGAGAGAGTCAGTCAGTGAGAGAGTGTGAGTCAGTGAGAGTGAGAGAGTCAGTCAGTCAGTGAGAGTGAGAGTCAGTCAGTCAGTCAGTCAGAGTGAGAGAGTCAGTTAGTCAGTTAGTGAGAGTGAGAGAGTCAGTCAGTCAGTGAGAGTGAGAGAGTCAGTCAGTCAGTGAGAGAGAGTGAGTGTCAGTGAGTCAGTGAGAGAGAGTGAGAGAGTCAGTCAGTGAGAGTGAGAGAGTCAGTCAGTGAGAGTGAGAGTCAGTCAGTGAGAGTGTGAGAGTCAGTCAGTCAGTGAGAGAGTCAGTCAGTGAGAGTGAGAGTCAGTTATTCAGTCAGTGAGAGTGAGAGTCAGTCAGTCAGTGAGAGTGAGAGAGTCAGTCAGTGAGAGAGAGTGAAGAGAGTCAGTCAGTCAGTGAGAGAGAGTCAGTCAGTGAGTGAGAGAGAGAGAGTCAGTCAATGAGTGAGAGAGAGTGATAGAGTCAGTCAGTCAGTGAGAGTGAGAGAGTCAGTCAGTCAGTTAGTGAGAGTGAGAGAGTCAGTCAGTCAGTGAGAGTGAGAGAGTCAGTTAGTCAGTCAGTCAGTGAGAGAGAGTGAGAGAGTCAGTCAGTCAGTGAGAGTGAGAGAGTCAGTCAGTCAGTGAGAGAGAGTGAGAGAGTAGGTCAGTGAGTGAGAGATACTCAGTCAGTGAGTGAGAGAGAGTCAGTCAGTCAGTGAGAGAGTCGGTCAGTCAGTTAGTGAGAGAGTCAGTCAGTCAGTCAGTGAGAGTGAGTCAGTCAGTCAGTTAGTGGGAGTGAGAGAGTCAGTCAGTCAGTGAGAGTGAGAGAGTCAGTCAGTCAGTTAGTCAGTGAGAGAGAGTCAGTCAGTCAGTAAGAGTGAGAGAGTCAGTCAGTTAGTCAGTTAGTGAGAGTGAGAGAGTCAGTCAATCAGTGAGAGAGAGTGAGAGTGAGTCAGTCAGTCAGTGAGAGAGAGTGAGAGAGTCAGTCAGTTAGTCAGTGAGAGTGAGAGAGTCTGTCAGTCAGTGAGAGTGAGAGAATCAGTCAGTCAGTTAGTGAGAGTGAGAGAGTAAGTCAGTCAGTGAGAGTGAGTGAGTCAGTCAGTGAGAGAGTGAGAGTCAGTGAGAGTGAGAGAGTCAGTCAGTCAGTGAGAGTGAGAGAGTCAGTCAGTCAGTCAGTGAGAGTGAGAGAGTCAGTTAGTCAGTTAGTGAGAGTGAGAGAGTCAGTCAGTCAGTGAGATTGAGAGAGTCAGTCAGTCAGTGAGAGAGTCAGTCAGTGAGAGTGAGAGTCAGTCAGTGAGAGTGTGAGAGTCAGTCAGTCAGTGAGAGAGTCAGTCAGTGAGAGTGAGAGTCAGTTATTCAGTCAGTGAGAGTGAGAGTCAGTCAGTCACTGAGAGTGATAGTGAGAGAGTCAGTCAGTGAGAGAGAGTGAAGAGAGTCAGTCAGTCAGTGAGAGAGAGTCAGTCAGTGAGTGTGAGAGAGAGAGTCAGTCAATGAGTGAGAGAGAGTGAGAGAGTCAGTCAGTCAGTGAGAGTGAGAGAGTCAGTCAGTCAGTCAGTGAGAGTGAGAGAGTCAGTTAGTCAGTCAGTCAGTGAGAGAGAGTGAGAGAGTCAGTCAGTCAGTGAGAGTGAGAGAGTCAGTCAGTCAGTGAGAGACAGTGAGAGAGTCAGTCAGTGAGTGAGAGAGACTCAGTCAGTGAGTGAGAGAGAGTCAGTCAGTCAGTGAGAGAGTCGGTCAGTCAGTTAGTGAGAGAGTCAGTCAGTCAGTCAGTCAGTGAGAGTGAGTCAGTCAGTGAGTTAGTGGGAGTGAGAGAGTCAGTCAGTCAGTGAGAGTGAGAGAGTCAGTCAGTTAGTCAGTTAGTGAGAGTGAGAGAGTCAGTCAATCAGTGAGAGAGAGTGAGAGTCAGTCAGTCAGTGAGAGAGAGTGAGAGAGTCAGTCAGTTAGTCAGTGAGAGTGAGAGAGTCAGTCAGTCAGTGAGAGTGAGAGAGTCAGTCAGTCAGTCAGTTAGTGAGAGTGAGAGAGTCAGTCAGTGAGAGAGTGAGAGTCAGTGAGAGTGAGAGAGTCAGTCAGTCAGTGAGAGTGAGAGAGTCAGTCAGTCAGTGAGAGAGAGTGAGAGTCAGTCAGTGAGAGAGAGTCAGTCAGTGAGTGAGAGAGTCAGTCAGTCAGTGAGAGAGTCAGTCAGTCAGTTAGTCAGTGAGTGAGAGAGTCAGTCAGTCAGTCAGTGAGAGTGAGAGAGTCAGTCAGTCAGTTAGTGAGAGTGAGAGAGTCAGTCAGTCAGTCAGTGAGAGTGAGAGAGTCAGGCAGTCAGTTAGTCAGTTAGTCAGTCAGTAAGAGAGAGTGAGAGAGTCAGTCAGTCAGTCAGTCAGTTAGTGAGAGAGTGATCAGTCAGTGAGAGTGAGAGAGTCAGTCAGTCAGTTAGTCAGTGAGAGAGAGTCAGTCAGTCATGAAAGTGAGAGAGTCAGTCAGTTAGTCAGTTAGTGAGAGTGAGAGAGTCAGTCAGTCAGTGAGAGAGAGTGAGAGTCAGTCAGTCAGTCAGTGAGAGAGAGTCAGTCAGTGAGTGAGAGAGTCAGTCAGTCAGTGAGAGAGTCAGTCAGTCAGTTAGTCAGTGAGTGAGAGAGTCAGTCAGTCAGTCAGTGAGAGTGAGAGAGTCAGTCAGTCAGTTAGTGAGAGTGAGAGAGTCAGTCAGTCAGTCAGTGAGAGTAAGAGAGTCAGGCAGTCAGTTAATCAGTTAGTCAGTCAGTAAGAGAGAGTGAGAGAGTCAGTCAGTTAGTCAGTTAGTGAGAGTGAGAGAGTCAGTCAATCAGTGAGAGAGAGTGAGAGTCAGTCAGTCAGTGAGAGAGAGTGAGAGAGTCAGTCAGTTAGTCAGTGAGAGTGAGAGAGTCAGTCAGTCAGTGAGAGTGAGAGAGTCAGTCAGTCAGTCAGTTAGTGAGAGTGAGAGAGTCAGTCAGTCAGTCAGTGAGAGTGAGAGAGTCAGTCAGTGAGAGAGTGAGAGTCAGTGAGAGTGAGAGAGTCAGTCAGTCAGTGAGAGTGAGAGAGTCAGTCAGTCAGTGAGAGAGAGTGAGAGTGTCAGTGATAGAGAGTCAGTCAGTGAGTGAGAGAGTCAGTCAGTCAGTGAGAGAGTCAGTCAGTCAGTTAGTCAGTGAGTGAGAGAGTCAGTCAGTCAGTCAGTGAGAGTGAGAGAGTCAGTCAGTCAGTTAGTGAGAGTGAGAGAGTCAGTCAGTCAGTCAGTGAGAGGTAAGAGAGTCAGGCAGTCAGTTAGTCAGTTAGTCAGTCAGTAAGAGAGAGTGAGAGAGTCAGTCAGTCAGTCAGTGAGAGTGAGTCAGTCAGTCAGTTAGTGAGAGAGTGAGTCAGTCAGTGAGAGTGAGAGAGTCAGTCAGTCAGTTAGTCAGTGAGAGAGAGTCAGTCAGTCAGTTAGTCAGTTAGTGAGAGTGAGAGAGTCAGTCAGTCAGTGAGAGAGAGTGAGAGTCAGTCAGTCAGTCAGTGAGAGAGAGTGAGTCAGTCAGTTAGTCAGTGAGAGTGAGAGAGTCAGTCAGTGAGAGTGAGAGAGTCAGTCAGTCAGTTAGTGAGAGTCAGTCAGTCAGTCAGTGAGAGAGTGAGAGTCAGTGAGAGTGAGAGAGTCAGTCAGTCAGTGAGAGTGAGAGAGTCAGTCAGTCAGTCAGTGAGAGTGAGAGAGTCAGTTAGTCAGTTAGTGAGAGTGAGAGAGTGAGTCAGTCAGTGAGAGTGAGAGAGTCAGTCAGTCAGTTAGTCAGTGAGAGAGAGTCAGTCAGTCAGTGAGAGAGAGTGAGAGTCAGTCAGTCAGTGAGAGAGAGTGAGTCAGTCAGTTAGTCAGTGAGAGTGAGAGAGTCAGTCAGTCAGTGAGAGTGAGAGAGTCAGTCAGTCAGTTAGTGAGAGTCAGTCAGTCAGTCAGTGAGAGTGAGAGAGTCAGTCAGTGAGAGAGTGTGAGTCAGTGAGAGTGAGAGAGTCAGTCAGTCAGTGAGAGTGAGAGTCAGTCAGTCAGTCAGTGAGAGTGAGAGAGTCAGTTAGTCAGTTAGTGAGAGTGAGAGAGTCAGTCAGTCAGTGAGAGTGAGAGAGTCAGTCAGTCAGTGAGAGAGAGTGAGTGTCAGTGAGTCAGTGAGAGAGAGTGAGAGAGTCAGTCAGTGAGAGTGAGAGAGTCAGTCAGTGAGAGTGAGAGTCAGTCAGTGAGAGTGTGAGAGTCAGTCAGTCAGTGAGAGAGTCAGTCAGTGAGAGTGAGAGTCAGTTATTCAGTCAGTGAGAGTGAGAGTCAGTCAGTCAGTGAGAGTGAGAGAGTCAGTCAGTGAGAGAGAGTGAAGAGAGTCAGTCAGTCAGTGAGAGAGAGTCAGTCAGTGAGTGAGAGAGAGAGAGTCAGTCAATGAGTGAGAGAGAGTGATAGAGTCAGTCAGTCAGTGAGAGTGAGAGAGTCAGTCAGTCAGTCAGTTAGTGAGAGTGAGAGAGTCAGTCAGTCAGTGAGAGTGAGAGAGTCAGTTAGTCAGTCAGTCAGTGAGAGAAGAGTGAGAGAGTCAGTCAGTCAGTGAGAGTGAGAGAGTCAGTCAGTCAGTGAGAGAGAGTGAGAGAGTAGGTCAGTGAGTGAGAGAGACTCAGTCAGTGAGTGAGAGAGAGTGAGTCAGTCAGTGAGAGAGTCGGTCAGTCAGTTAGTGAGAGAGTCAGTCAGTCAGTCAGTGAGAGTGAGTCAGTCAGTCAGTTAGTGGGAGTGAGAGAGTCAGTCAGTCAGTGAGAGTGAGAGAGTCAGTCAGTCAGTTAGTCAGTGAGAGAGAGTCAGTCAGTCAGTAAGAGTGAGAGAGTCAGTCAGTTAGTCAGTTAGTGAGAGTGAGAGAGTCAGTCAATCAGTGAGAGAGAGTGAGAGTGAGTCAGTCAGTCAGTGAGAGAGAGTGAGAGAGTCAGTCAGTTAGTCAGTGAGAGTGAGAGAGTCTGTCAGTCAGTGAGAGTGAGAGAGTCAGTCAGTCAGTTAGTGAGAGTGAGAGAGTCAGTCAGTCAGTGAGAGTGAGTGAGTCAGTCAGTGAGAGAGTGAGAGTCAGTGAGAGTGAGAGAGTCAGTCAGTCAGTGAGAGTGAGAGAGTCAGTCAGTCAGTCAGTGAGAGTGAGAGAGTCAGTTAGTCAGTTAGTGAGAGTGAGAGTGAGAGAGTCAGTCAGTCAGTGAGAGTGAGAGAGTCAGTCAGTGAGAGTGAGAGTCAGTCAGTGAGAGTGTGAGAGTCAGTCAGTCAGTGAGAGAGTCAGTCAGTGAGAGTGAGAGTCAGTTATTCAGTCAGTGAGAGTGAGAGTCAGTCAGTCACTGAGAGTGAGAGTGAGAGAGTCAGTCAGTGAGAGAGAGTGAAGAGAGTCAGTCAGTCAGTGAGAGAGAGTCAGTCAGTGAGTGTGAGAGAGAGAGTCAGTCAATGAGTGAGAGAGAGTGAGAGAGTCAGTCAGTCAGTGAGAGTGAGAGAGTCAGTCAGTCAGTTAGTGAGAGTGAGAGAGTCAGTCAGTCAGTGAGAGTGAGAGAGTCAGTTAGTCAGTCAGTCAGTGAGAGAGAGTGAGAGAGTCAGTCAGTCAGTGAGAGAGAGTGAGAGTCAGTCAGTGAGTGAGAGAGAGTCAGTCAGTGAGTGAGAGAGTCAGTCAGTGAGAGAGTCAGTCAGTCAGTTAGTCAGTGAGTGAGAGAGTCAGTCAGTCAGTCAGTGAGAGAGTCGGTCAGTCAGTTAGTGAGAGAGTCAGTCAGTCAGTCAGTCAGTGAGAGTGAGTCAGTCAGTCAGTTAGTGGGAGTGAGAGAGTCAGTCAGTCAGTGAGAGTGAGAGAGTCAGTCAGTTAGTCAGTTAGTGAGAGTGAGAGAGTCAGTCAATCAGTGAGAGAGAGTGAGAGTCAGTCAGTCAGTGAGAGAGAGTGAGAGAGTCAGTCAGTTAGTCAGTGAGAGTGAGAGAGTCAGTCAGTCAGTGAGAGTGAGAGAGTCAGTCAGTCAGTCAGTTAGTGAGAGTGAGAGAGTCAGTCAGTCAGTCAGTGAGAGTGAGAGAGTCAGTCAGTGAGAGAGTGAGAGTCAGTGAGAGTGAGAGAGTCAGTCAGTCAGTGAGAGTGAGAGAGTCAGTCAGTCAGTGAGAGAGAGTGAGAGTCAGTCAGTGAGAGAGAGTCAGTCAGTGAGTGAGAGAGTCAGTCAGTCAGTGAGAGAGTCAGTCAGTCAGTTAGTCAGTGAGTGAGAGAGTCAGTCAGTCAGTCAATGAGAGTGAGAGAGTCAGTCAGTCAGTTAGTGAGAGTGAGAGAGTCAGTCAGTCAGTCAGTGAGAGTGAGAGAGTCAGGCAGTCAGTTAGTCATCTAGTCAGTCAGTAAGAGAGAGTGAGAGAGTCAGTCAGTCAGTCAGTGAGAGTGAGTCAGTCAGTCAGTTAGTGAGAGAGTGATCAGTCAGTGAGAGTGAGAGAGTCAGTCAGTCAGTTAGTCAGTGAGAGAGAGTCAGTCAGTCATGAAAGTGAGAGAGTCAGTCAGTTAGTCAGTTAGTGAGAGTGAGAGAGTCAGTCAGTCAGTGAGAGAGAGTGAGAGTCAGTCAGTCAGTCAGTGAGAGAGAGTCAGTCAGTGAGTGAGAGAGTCAGTCAGTCAGTGAGAGAGTCAGTCAGTCAGTTAGTCAGTGAGTGAGAGAGTCAGTCAGTCAGTCAGTGAGAGTGAGAGAGTCAGTCAGTCAGTTAGTGAGAGTGAGAGAGTCAGTCAGTCAGTCAGTGAGAGTAAGAGAGTCAGGCAGTCAGTTAATCAGTTAGTCAGTCAGTAAGAGAGAGTGAGAGAGTCAGTCAGTCAGTCAGTGAGAGTGAGTCAGTCAGTCAGATAGTGAGAGAGTGAGTCAGTCAGTGAGAGTGAGAGAGTCAGTCAGTCAGTTAGTCAGTGAGAGAGAGTCAGTCAGTCAGTGAGAGTGAGAGAGTCAGTCAGTTAGTCAGTTAGTGAGAGTGAGAGAGTCAGTCAGTCAGTGAGAGAGAGTGAGAGTCAGTCAGTCAGTCAGTGAGAGAGAGTGAGTCAGTCAGTTAGTCAGTGAGAGTGAGAGAGTCAGTCAGTCAGTGAGAGTGAGAGAGTCAGTCAGTCAGTTAGTGAGAGTCAGTCAGTCAGTCAGTGAGAGAGTGAGAGTCAGTGAGAGTGAGAGAGTCAGT
Organism: Calotriton arnoldi; assembly: GCA_963921515.1. NCBI lineage: Eukaryota > Metazoa > Chordata > Amphibia > Caudata > Salamandridae > Calotriton > Calotriton arnoldi. Next base: position 211,030 of record CAWUFW010017440.1, read on the forward strand.
CAGTCAGTGAGAGTGAGAGAGTCAGTCAGTCAGTCAGTGAGAGTGAGAGAGTCAGTTAGTCAGTTAGTGAGAGTGAGAGAGTCAGTCAGTCAGTGAGAGTGAGAGAGTCAGTCAGTCAGTTAGTCAGTGAGAGAGAGTCAGTCAGTCAGTGAGAGAGAGTGAGAGTGAGTCAGTCAGTCAATGAGAGAGAGTGAGTCAGTCAGTTAGTCAGTGAGAGTGAGAGAGTCAGTCAGTCAGTGAGAGTGAGAGAGTCAGTCAGTGAGAGAGTGTGAGTCAGTGAGAGTGAGAGAGTCAGTCAGTCAGTGAGAGTGAGAGTCATTCAGTCAGTCAGTGAGAGTGAGAGAGTCAGTTAGTCAGTTAGTGAGAGTGAGAGTCAGTCAGTCAGTGAGAGTGAGAGAGTCAGTCAGTCAGTGAGAGAGAGTGAGTGTCAGTCAGTCAGTGAGAGAGAGTGAGAGAGTCAGTCAGTGAGAGTGAGAGAGTCAGTCAGTGAGAGTGAGAGTCAGTCAGTGAGAGTGTGAGAGTCAGTCAGTCAGTGAGAGAGTCAGTCAGTGAGAGTGAGAGTCAGTTATTCAGTCAGTGAGAGTGAGAGTCAGTCAGTCAGTGAGAGTGAGAGAGTCAGTCAGTGAGAGAGAGTGAAGAGAGTCAGTCAGTCAGTGAGAGAGAGTCAGTCAGTGAGTGAGAGAGAGAGAGTCAGTCAATGAGTGAGAGAGAGTGATAGAGTCAGTCAGTCAGTGAGAGTGAGAGAGTCAGTCAGTCAGTTAGTGAGAGTGAGAGAGTCAGTCAGTCAGTGAGAGTGAGAGAGTCAGTTAGTCAGTCAGTCAGTGAGAGAGAGTGAGAGAGTCAGTCAGTCAGTGAGAGTGAGAGAGTCAGTCAGTCAGTGAGAGAGAGTGAGAGAGGAGGTCAGTGAGTGAGAGAGACTCAGTCAGTGAGTGAGAGAGAGTCAGTCAATCAGTGAGAGAGTCGGTCAGTCAGTTAGTGAGAGAGTCAGTCAGTCAGTCAGTCAGTGAGAGTGAGTCAGTCAGTCAGTTAGTGGGAGTGAGAGAGTCAGTCAGTCAGTGAGAGTGAGAGAGTCAGTCAGTCAGTTAGTCAGTGAGAGAGAGTCAGTCAGTCAGTAAGAGTGAGAGAGTCAGTCAGTTAGTCAGTTAGTGAGAGTGAGAGAGTCAGTCAATCAGTGAGAGAGAGTGAGAGTGAGTCAGTCAGTCAGTGAGAGAGAGTGAGAGAGTCAGTCAGTTAGTCAGTGAGAGTGAGAGAGTCTGTCAGTCAGTGAGAGTGAGAGAGTCAGTCAGTCAGTTAGTGAGAGTGAGAGAGTCAGTCAGTCAGTGAGAGTGAGTGAGTCAGTCAGTGAGAGAGTGAGAGTCAGTGAGAGTGAGAGAGTCAGTCAGTCAGTGAGAGTGAGAGAGTCAGTCAGTCAGTCAGTGAGAGTGAGAGAGTCAGTTAGTCAGTTAGTGAGAGTGAGAGAGTCAGTCAGTCAGTGAGATTGAGAGAGTCAGTCAGTCAGTGAGAGAGTCAGTCAGTGAGAGTGAGAGTCAGTCAGTGAGAGTGTGAGAGTCAGTCAGTCAGTGAGAGAGTCAGTCAGTGAGAGTGAGAGTCAGTTATTCAGTCAGTGAGAGTGAGAGTCAGTCAGTCACTGAGAGTGATAGTGAGAGAGTCAGTCAGTGAGAGAGAGTGAAGAGAGTCAGTCAGTCAGTGAGAGAGAGTCAGTCAGTGAGTGTGAGAGAGAGAGTCAGTCAATGAGTGAGAGAGAGTGAGAGAGTCAGTCAGTCAGTGAGAGTGAGAGAGTCAGTCAGTCAGTTAGTCAGTGAGAGAGAGTCAGTCAGTCAGTGAGAGTGAGAGAGTCAGTCAGTTAGTCAGTTAGTGAGAGTGAGAGAGTCAGTCAGTCAGTGAGAGAGAGTGAGAGTCAGTCAGTCAGTCAGTGAGAGAGAGTGAGTCAGTCAGTTAGTCAGTGAGAGTGAGAGAGTCAGTCAGTCAGTGAGAGTGAGAGAGTCAGTCAGTCAGTTAGTGAGAGTCAGTCAGTCAGTCAGTGAGAGAGTGAGCGTCAGTGAGAGTGAGAGAGTCAGTCAGTCAGTGAGAGTGAGAGAGTCAGTCAGTCAGTCAGTGAGAGTGAGAGAGTCAGTTAGTCAGTTAGTGAGAGTGAGAGAGTGAGTCAGTCAGTGAGAGTGAGAGAGTCAGTCAGTCAGTTAGTCAGTGAGAGAGAGTCAGTCAGTCAGTGAGAGAGAGTGAGAGTGAGTCAGTCAGTCAGTGAGAGAGAGTGAGTCAGTCAGTTAGTCAGTGAGAGTGAGAGAGTCAGTCAGTCAGTGAGAGTGAGAGAGTCAGTCAGTCAGTTAGTGAGAGTCAGTCAGTGAGAGTGAGAGAGTCAGTCAGTGAGAGAGTGTGAGTCAGTGAGAGTGAGAGAGTCAGTCAGTCAGTGAGAGTGAGAGTCAGTCAGTCAGTCAGTCAGAGTGAGAGAGTCAGTTAGTCAGTTAGTGAGAGTGAGAGAGTCAGTCAGTCAGTGAGAGTGAGAGAGTCAGTCAGTCAGTGAGAGAGAGTGAGTGTCAGTGAGTCAGTGAGAGAGAGTGAGAGAGTCAGTCAGTGAGAGTGAGAGAGTCAGTCAGTGAGAGTGAGAGTCAGTCAGTGAGAGTGTGAGATTCAGTCAGTCAGTGAGAGAGTCAGTCAGTGAGAGTGAGAGTCAGTTATTCAGTCAGTGAGAGTGAGAGTCAGTCAGTCAGTGAGAGTGAGAGAGTCAGTCAGTGAGAGAGAGTGAAGAGAGTCAGTCAGTCAGTGAGAGAGAGTCAGTCAGTGAGTGAGAGAGAGAGAGTCAGTCAATGAGTGAGAGAGTGATAGAGTCAGTCAGTCAGTGAGAGTGAGAGAGTCAGTCAGTCAGTTAGTGAGAGTGAGAGAGTCAGTCAGTCAGTGAGAGTGAGAGAGTCAGTTAGTCAGTCAGTCAGTGAGAGAGAGTGAGAGAGTCAGTCAGTCAGTGAGAGTGAGAGAGTCAGTCAGTCAGTGAGAGAGAGTGAGAGAGTAGGTCAGTGAGTGAGAGAGACTCAGTCAGTGAGTGAGAGAGAGTCAGTCAGTCAGTGAGAGAGTCGGTCAGTCAGTTAGTGAGAGAGTCAGTCAGTCAGTCAGTCAGTGAGAGTGAGTCAGTCAGTCAGTTAGTGGGAGTGAGAGAGTCAGTCAGTCAGTGAGAGTGAGAGAGTCAGTCAGTCAGTTAGTCAGTGAGAGAGAGTCAGTCAGTCAGTAAGAGTGAGAGAGTCAGTCAGTTAGTCAGTTAGTGAGAGTGAGAGAGTCAGTCAATCAGTGAGAGAGAGTGAGAGTGAGTCAGTCAGTCAGTGAGAGAGAGTGAGAGAGTCAGTCAGTTAGTCAGTGAGAGTGAGAGAGTCTGTCAGTCAGTGAGAGTGAGAGAATCAGTCAGTCAGTTAGTGAGAGTGAGAGAGTAAGTCAGTCAGTGAGAGTGAGTGAGTCAGTCAGTGAGAGAGTGAGAGTCAGTGAGAGTGAGAGAGTCAGTCAGTCAGTGAGAGTGAGAGAGTCAGTCAGTCAGTCAGTCAGTCAGAGTGAGAGAGTCAGTTAGTCAGTTAGTGAGAGTGAGAGAGTCAGTCAGTCAGTGAGATTGAGAGAGTCAGTCAGTCAGTGAGAGAGTCAGTCAGTGAGAGTGAGAGTCAGTCAGTGAGAGTGTGAGAGTCAGTCAGTCAGTGAGAGAGTCAGTCAGTGAGAGTGAGAGTCAGTTATTCAGTCAGTGAGAGTGAGAGTCAGTCAGTCACTGAGAGTGATAGTGAGAGAGTCAGTCAGTGAGAGAGAGTGAAGAGAGTCAGTCAGTCAGTGAGAGAGAGTCAGTCAGTGAGTGTGAGAGAGAGAGTCAGTCAATGAGTGAGAGAGAGTGAGAGAGTCAGTCAGTCAGTGAGAGTGAGAGAGTCAGTCAGTCAGTTAGTGAGAGTGAGAGAGTCAGTCAGTCAGTGAGAGTGAGAGAGTCAGTTAGTCAGTCAGTCAGTGAGAGAGAGTGAGAGAGTCAGTCAGTCAGTGAGAGTGAGAGAGTCAGTCAGTCAGTGAGAGACAGTGAGAGAGTCAGTCAGTGAGTGAGAGAGACTCAGTGAGTGAGAGAGAGTCAGTCAGTCAGTGAGAGAGTCGGTCAGTCAGTTAGTGAGAGAGTCAGTCAGTCAGTCAGTCAGTGAGAGTGAGTCAGTCAGTCAGTTAGTGGGAGTGAGAGAGTCAGTCAGTCAGTGAGAGTGAGAGAGTCAGTCAGTTAGTCAGTTAGTGAGAGTGAGAGAGTCAGTCAATCAGTGAGAGAGAGTGAGAGTCAGTCAGTCAGTGAGAGAGAGTGAGAGAGTCAGTCAGTTAGTCAGTGAGAGTGAGAGAGTCAGTCAGTCAGTGAGAGTGAGAGAGTCAGTCAGTCAGTCAGTTAGTGAGAGTGAGAAAGTCAGTCAGTCAGTCAGTGAGAGTGAGAGAGTCAGTCAGTGAGAGTGAGAGTCAGTGAGAGTGAGAGAGTCAGTCAGTCAGTGAGAGTGAGAGAGTCAGTCAGTCAGTGAGAGAGAGTGAGAGTCAGTCAGTGAGAGAGAGTCAGTCAGTCAGTGAGAGAGTCAGTCAGTCAGTGAGAGAGTCAGTCAGTCAGTTAGTCAGTGAGTGAGAGAGTCAGTCAGTCAGTCAGTGAGAGTGAGAGAGTCAGTCAGTCAGTTAGTGAGAGTGAGAGAGTCAGTCAGTCAGTCAGTGAGAGTGAGAGAGTCAGGCAGTCAGTTAGTGAGAGTGAGTCAGTCAGTCAGTTAGTGAGAGAGTGAGTCAGTCAGTGAGAGTGAGAGAGTCAGTCAGTCAGTTAGTCAGTGAGAGAGAGTCAGTCAGTCAGTGAGAGTGAGAGAGTCAGTCAGTTAGTCAGTTAGTGAGAGTGAGAGAGTCAGTCAGTCAGTGAGAGAGAGAGTGAGAGTCAGTCAGTCAGTCAGTGAGAGAGAGTGAGTCAGTCAGTTAGTCAGTGAGAGTGAGAGAGTCAGTCAGTCAGTGAGAGTGAGAGAGTCAGTCAGTCAGTTAGTGAGAGTCAGTCAGTCAGTGAGAGAGTGAGAGTCAGTGAGAGTGAGAGAGTCAGTCAGTCAGTGAGAGTGAGAGAGTCAGTCAGTCAGTCAGTGAGAGTGAGAGAGTCAGTTATTCAGTTAGTGAGAGTGAGAGAATCAGTCAGTCAGTGAGAGTGAGAGAGTCAGTCAGTCAGTGAGAGAGAGTGAGTGTCAGTGAGTCAGTGAGAGAGAGTGAGAGAGTCAGTCAGTCAGTGAGAGAGAGTGAGAGAGTAGGTCAGTGAGTGAGAGAGACTCAGTCAGTGAGTGAGAGAGAGTGAGTCAGTCAGTGAGAGAGTCGGTCAGTCAGTTAGTGAGAGAGTCAGTCAGTCAGTCAGTGAGAGTGAGTCAGTCAGTCAGTTAGTGGGAGTGAGAGAGTCAGTCAGTCAGTGAGAGTGAGAGAGTCAGTCAGTCAGTTAGTCAGTGAGAGAGAGTCAGTCAGTCAGTAAGAGTGAGAGAGTCAGTCAGTTAGTCAGTTAGTGAGAGTGAGAGAGTCAGTCAATCAGTGAGAGAGAGTGAGAGTGAGTCAGTCAGTCAGTGAGAGAGAGTGAGAGAGTCAGTCAGTTAGTCAGTGAGAGTGAGAGAGTCTGTCAGTCAGTGAGAGTGAGAGAGTCAGTCAGTCAGTTAGTGAGAGTGAGAGAGTCAGTCAGTCAGTGAGAGTGAGTGAGTCAGTCAGTGAGAGAGTGAGAGTCAGTGAGAGTGAGAGAGTCAGTCAGTCAGTGAGAGTGAGAGAGTCAGTCAGTCAGTCAGTGAGAGTGAGAGAGTCAGTTAGTCAGTTAGTGAGAGTGAGAGTGAGAGAGTCAGTCAGTCAGTGAGAGTGAGAGAGTCAGTCAGTGAGAGTGAGAGTCAGTCAGTGAGAGTGTGAGAGTCAGTCAGTCAGTGAGAGAGTCAGTCAGTGAGAGTGAGAGTCAGTTATTCAGTCAGTGAGAGTGAGAGTCAGTCAGTCACTGAGAGTGAGAGTGAGAGAGTCAGTCAGTGAGAGAGAGTGAAGAGAGTCAGTCAGTCAGTGAGAGAGAGTCAGTCAGTGAGTGTGAGAGAGAGAGTCAGTCAATGAGTGAGAGAGAGTGAGAGAGTCAGTCAGTCAGTGAGAGTGAGAGAGTCAGTCAGTCAGTTAGTGAGAGTGAGAGAGTCAGTCAGTCAGTGAGAGTGAGAGAGTCAGTTAGTCAGTCAGTCAGTGAGAGAGAGTGAGAGAGTCAGTCAGTCAGTGAGAGAGAGTGAGAGTCAGTCAGTGAGTGAGAGAGAGTCAGTCAGTGAGTGAGAGAGTCAGTCAGTGAGAGAGTCAGTCAGTCAGTTAGTCAGTGAGTGAGAGAGTCAGTCAGTCAGTCAGTGAGAGAGTCGGTCAGTCAGTTAGTGAGAGAGTCAGTCAGTCAGTCAGTCAGTGAGAGTGAGTCAGTCAGTCAGTTAGTGGGAGTGAGAGAGTCAGTCAGTCAGTGAGAGTGAGAGAGTCAGTCAGTTAATCAGTTAGTGAGAGTGAGAGAGTCAGTCAATCAGTGAGAGAGAGTGAGAGTCAGTCAGTCAGTGAGAGAGAGTGAGAGAGTCAGTCAGTTAGTCAGTGAGAGTGAGAGAGTCAGTCAGTCAGTGAGAGTGAGAGAGTCAGTCAGTCAGTCAGTTAGTGAGAGTGAGAGAGTCAGTCAGTCAGTCAGTGAGAGTGAGAGAGTCAGTCAGTGAGAGAGTGAGAGTCAGTGAGAGTGAGAGAGTCAGTCAGTCAGTGAGAGTGAGAGAGTCAGTCAGTCAGTGAGAGAGAGTGAGAGTCAGTCAGTGAGAGAGAGTCAGTCAGTGAGTGAGAGAGTCAGTCAGTCAGTGAGAGAGTCAGTCAGTCAGTTAGTCAGTGAGTGAGAGAGTCAGTCAGTCAGTCAATGAGAGTGAGAGAGTCAGTCAGTCAGTTAGTGAGAGTGAGAGAGTCAGTCAGTCAGTCAGTGAGAGTGAGAGAGTCAGGCAGTCAGTTAGTCATCTAGTCAGTCAGTAAGAGAGAGTGAGAGAGTCAGTCAGTCAGTCAGTGAGAGTGAGTCAGTCAGTCAGTTAGTGAGAGAGTGATCAGTCAGTGAGAGTGAGAGAGTCAGTCAGTCAGTTAGTCAGTGAGAGAGAGTCAGTCAGTCATGAAAGTGAGAGAGTCAGTCAGTTAGTCAGTTAGTGAGAGTGAGAGAGTCAGTCAGTCAGTGAGAGAGAGTGAGAGTCAGTCAGTCAGTCAGTGAGAGAGAGTCAGTCAGTGAGTGAGAGAGTCAGTCAGTCAGTGAGAGAGTCAGTCAGTCAGTTAGTCAGTGAGTGAGAGAGTCAGTCAGTCAGTCAGTGAGAGTGAGAGAGTCAGTCAGTCAGTTAGTGAGAGTGAGAGAGTCAGTCAGTCAGTCAGTGAGAGTAAGAGAGTCAGGCAGTCAGTTAATCAGTTAGTCAGTCAGTAAGAGAGAGTGAGAGAGTCAGTCAGTCAGTCAGTGAGAGTGAGTCAGTCAGTCAGATAGTGAGAGAGTGAGTCAGTCAGTGAGAGTGAGAGAGTCAGTCAGTCAGTTAGTCAGTAAGAGAGAGTCAGTCAGTCAGTGAGAGTGAGAGAGTCAGTCAGTTAGTCAGTTAGTGAGAGTGAGAGAGTCAGTCAGTCAGTGAGAGAGAGTGAGAGTCAGTCAGTCAGTCAGTGAGAGAGAGTGAGTCAGTCAGTTAGTCAGTGAGAGTGAGAGAGTCAGTCAGTCAGTGAGAGTGAGAGAGTCAGTCAGTCAGTTAGTGAGAGTCAGTCAGTCAGTCAGTGAGAGAGTGAGAGTCAGTGAGAGTGAGAGAGTCAGTCAGTCAGTGAGAGTGAGAGAGTCAGTCAGTCAGTCAGTGAGAGTGAGAGAGTCAGTTAGTCAGTTAGTGAGAGTGAGAGAGTCAGTCAGTCAGTGAGAGTGAGAGAGTCAGTCAGTCAGTTAGTCAGTGAGAGAGAGTCAGTCAGTCAGTGAGAGAGAGTGAGAGTGAGTCAGTCAGTCAATGAGAGAGAGTGAGTCAGTCAGTTAGTCAGTGAGAGTGAGAGAGTCAGTCAGTCAGTGAGAGTGAGAGAGTCAGTCAGTGAGAGAGTGTGAGTCAGTGAGAGTGAGAGAGTCAGTCAGTCAGTGAGAGTGAGAGTCATTCAGTCAGTCAGTGAGAGTGAGAGAGTCAGTTAGTCAGTTAGTGAGAGTGAGAGTCAGTCAGTCAGTGAGAGTGAGAGAGTCAGTCAGTCAGTGAGAGAGAGTGAGTGTCAGTCAGTCAGTGAGAGAGAGTGAGAGAGTCAGTCAGTGAGAGTGAGAGAGTCAGTCAGTGAGAGTGAGAGTCAGTCAGTGAGAGTGTGAGAGTCAGTCAGTCAGTGAGAGAGTCAGTCAGTGAGAGTGAGAGTCAGTTATTCAGTCAGTGAGAGTGAGAGTCAGTCAGTCAGTGAGAGTGAGAGAGTCAGTCAGTGAGAGAGAGTGAAGAGAGTCAGTCAGTCAGTGAGAGAGAGTCAGTCAGTGAGTGAGAGAGAGAGAGTCAGTCAATGAGTGAGAGAGAGTGATAGAGTCAGTCAGTCAGTGAGAGTGAGAGAGTCAGTCAGTCAGTTAGTGAGAGTGAGAGAGTCAGTCAGTCAGTGAGAGTGAGAGAGTCAGTTAGTCAGTCAGTCAGTGAGAGAGAGTGAGAGAGTCAGTCAGTCAGTGAGAGTGAGAGAGTCAGTCAGTCAGTGAGAGAGAGTGAGAGAGGAGGTCAGTGAGTGAGAGAGACTCAGTCAGTGAGTGAGAGAGAGTCAGTCAATCAGTGAGAGAGTCGGTCAGTCAGTTAGTGAGAGAGTCAGTCAGTCAGTCAGTCAGTGAGAGTGAGTCAGTCAGTCAGTTAGTGGGAGTGAGAGAGTCAGTCAGTCAGTGAGAGTGAGAGAGTCAGTCAGTCAGTTAGTCAGTGAGAGAGAGTCAGTCAGTCAGTAAGAGTGAGAGAGTCAGTCAGTTAGTCAGTTAGTGAGAGTGAGAGAGTCAGTCAATCAGTGAGAGAGAGTGAGAGTGAGTCAGTCAGTCAGTGAGAGAGAGTGAGAGAGTCAGTCAGTTAGTCAGTGAGAGTGAGAGAGTCTGTCAGTCAGTGAGAGTGAGAGAGTCAGTCAGTCAGTTAGTGAGAGTGAGAGAGTCAGTCAGTCAGTGAGAGTGAGTGAGTCAGTCAGTGAGAGAGTGAGAGTCAGTGAGAGTGAGAGAGTCAGTCAGTCAGTGAGAGTGAGAGAGTCAGTCAGTCAGTCAGTGAGAGTGAGAGAGTCAGTTAGTCAGTTAGTGAGAGTGAGAGAGTCAGTCAGTCAGTGAGATTGAGAGAGTCAGTCAGTCAGTGAGAGAGTCAGTCAGTGAGAGTGAGAGTCAGTCAGTGAGAGTGTGAGAGTCAGTCAGTCAGTGAGAGAGTCAGTCAGTGAGAGTGAGAGTCAGTTATTCAGTCAGTGAGAGTGAGAGTCAGTCAGTCACTGAGAGTGATAGTGAGAGAGTCAGTCAGTGAGAGAGAGTGAAGAGAGTCAGTCAGTCAGTGAGAGAGAGTCAGTCAGTGAGTGTGAGAGAGAGAGTCAGTCAATGAGTGAGAGAGAGTGAGAGAGTCAGTCAGTCAGTGAGAGTGAGAGAGTCAGTCAGTCAGTTAGTCAGTGAGAGAGAGTCAGTCAGTCAGTGAGAGTGAGAGAGTCAGTCAGTTAGTCAGTTAGTGAGAGTGAGAGAGTCAGTCAGTCAGTGAGAGAGAGTGAGAGTCAGTCAGTCAGTCAGTGAGAGAGAGTGAGTCAGTCAGTTAGTCAGTGAGAGTGAGAGAGTCAGTCAGTCAGTGAGAGTGAGAGAGTCAGTCAGTCAGTTAGTGAGAGTCAGTCAGTCAGTCAGTGAGAGAGTGAGCGTCAGTGAGAGTGAGAGAGTCAGTCAGTCAGTGAGAGTGAGAGAGTCAGTCAGTCAGTCAGTGAGAGTGAGAGAGTCAGTTAGTCAGTTAGTGAGAGTGAGAGAGTGAGTCAGTCAGTGAGAGTGAGAGAGTCAGTCAGTCAGTTAGTCAGTGAGAGAGAGTCAGTCAGTCAGTGAGAGAGAGTGAGAGTGAGTCAGTCAGTCAGTGAGAGAGAGTGAGTCAGTCAGTTAGTCAGTGAGAGTGAGAGAGTCAGTCAGTCAGTGAGAGTGAGAGAGAGTCAGTCAGTTAGTGAGAGTCAGTCAGTGAGAGTGAGAGAGTCAGTCAGTGAGAGAGTGTGAGTCAGTGAGAGTGAGAGAGTCAGTCAGTCAGTGAGAGTGAGAGTCAGTCAGTCAGTCAGTCAGAGTGAGAGAGTCAGTTAGTCAGTTAGTGAGAGTGAGAGAGTCAGTCAGTCAGTGAGAGTGAGAGAGTCAGTCAGTCAGTGAGAGAGAGTGAGTGTCAGTGAGTCAGTGAGAGAGAGTGAGAGAGTCAGTCAGTGAGAGTGAGAGAGTCAGTCAGTGAGAGTGAGAGTCAGTCAGTGAGAGTGTGAGATTCAGTCAGTCAGTGAGAGAGTCAGTCAGTGAGAGTGAGAGTCAGTTATTCAGTCAGTGAGAGTGAGAGTCAGTCAGTCAGTGAGAGTGAGAGAGTCAGTCAGTGAGAGAGAGTGAAGAGAGTCAGTCAGTCAGTGAGAGAGAGTCAGTCAGTGAGTGAGAGAGAGAGAGTCAGTCAATGAGTGAGAGAGTGATAGAGTCAGTCAGTCAGTGAGAGTGAGAGAGTCAGTCAGTCAGTTAGTGAGAGTGAGAGAGTCAGTCAGTCAGTGAGAGTGAGAGAGTCAGTTAGTCAGTCAGTCAGTGAGAGAGAGTGAGAGAGTCAGTCAGTCAGTGAGAGTGAGAGAGTCAGTCAGTCAGTGAGAGAGAGTGAGAGAGTAGGTCAGTGAGTGAGAGAGACTCAGTCAGTGAGTGAGAGAGAGTCAGTCAGTCAGTGAGAGAGTCGGTCAGTCAGTTAGTGAGAGAGTCAGTCAGTCAGTCAGTCAGTGAGAGTGAGTCAGTCAGTCAGTTAGTGGGAGTGAGAGAGTCAGTCAGTCAGTGAGAGTGAGAGAGTCAGTCAGTCAGTTAGTCAGTGAGAGAGAGTCAGTCAGTCAGTAAGAGTGAGAGAGTCAGTCAGTTAGTCAGTTAGTGAGAGTGAGAGAGTCAGTCAATCAGTGAGAGAGAGTGAGAGTGAGTCAGTCAGTCAGTGAGAGAGAGTGAGAGAGTCAGTCAGTTAGTCAGTGAGAGTGAGAGAGTCTGTCAGTCAGTGAGAGTGAGAGAATCAGTCAGTCAGTTAGTGAGAGTGAGAGAGTAAGTCAGTCAGTGAGAGTGAGTGAGTCAGTCAGTGAGAGAGTGAGAGTCAGTGAGAGTGAGAGAGTCAGTCAGTCAGTGAGAGTGAGAGAGTCAGTCAGTCAGTCAGTCAGAGTGAGAGAGTCAGTTAGTCAGTTAGTGAGAGTGAGAGAGTCAGTCAGTCAGTGAGATTGAGAGAGTCAGTCAGTCAGTGAGAGAGTCAGTCAGTGAGAGTGAGAGTCAGTCAGTGAGAGTGTGAGAGTCAGTCAGTCAGTGAGAGAGTCAGTCAGTGAGAGTGAGAGTCAGTTATTCAGTCAGTGAGAGTGAGAGTCAGTCAGTCACTGAGAGTGATAGTGAGAGAGTCAGTCAGTGAGAGAGAGTGAAGAGAGTCAGTCAGTCAGTGAGAGAGAGTCAGTCAGTGAGTGTGAGAGAGAGAGTCAGTCAATGAGTGAGAGAGAGTGAGAGAGTCAGTCAGTCAGTGAGAGTGAGAGAGTCAGTCAGTCAGTTAGTGAGAGTGAGAGAGTCAGTCAGTCAGTGAGAGTGAGAGAGTCAGTTAGTCAGTCAGTCAGTGAGAGAGAGTGAGAGAGTCAGTCAGTCAGTGAGAGTGAGAGAGTCAGTCAGTCAGTGAGAGACAGTGAGAGAGTCAGTCAGTGAGTGAGAGAGACTCAGTGAGTGAGAGAGAGTCAGTCAGTCAGTGAGAGAGTCGGTCAGTCAGTTAGTGAGAGAGTCAGTCAGTCAGTCAGTCAGTGAGAGTGAGTCAGTCAGTCAGTTAGTGGGAGTGAGAGAGTCAGTCAGTCAGTGAGAGTGAGAGAGTCAGTCAGTTAGTCAGTTAGTGAGAGTGAGAGAGTCAGTCAATCAGTGAGAGAGAGTGAGAGTCAGTCAGTCAGTGAGAGAGAGTGAGAGAGTCAGTCAGTTAGTCAGTGAGAGTGAGAGAGTCAGTCAGTCAGTGAGAGTGAGAGAGTCAGTCAGTCAGTCAGTTAGTGAGAGTGAGAAAGTCAGTCAGTCAGTCAGTGTGAGTGAGAGATTCAGTTATTGAGAGTGAGAGTCAGTGAGAGTGAGAGAGTCAGTCAGTCAGTGAGAGTGAGAGAGTCAGTCAGTCAGTGAGAGAGAGTGAGAGTCAGTCAGTGAGAGAGAGTCAGTCAGTCAGTGAGAGAGTCAGTCAGTCAGTGAGAGAGTCAGTCAGTCAGTTAGTCAGTGAGTGAGAGAGTCAGTCAGTCAGTCAGTGAGAGTGAGAGAGTCAGTCAGTCAGTTAGTGAGAGTGAGAGAGTCAGTCAGTCAGTCAGTGAGAGTGAGAGAGTCAGGCAGTCAGTTAGTGAGAGTGAGTCAGTCAGTCAGTTAGTGAGAGAGTGAGTCAGTCAGTGAGAGTGAGAGAGTCAGTCAGTCAGTTAGTCAGTGAGAGAGAGTCAGTCAGTCAGTGAGAGTGAGAGAGTCAGTCAGTTAGTCAGTTAGTGAGAGTGAGAGAGTCAGTCAGTCAGTGAGAGAGAGAGTGAGAGTCAGTCAGTCAGTCAGTGAGAGAGAGTGAGTCAGTCAGTTAGTCAGTGAGAGTGAGAGAGTCAGTCAGTCAGTGAGAGTGAGAGAGTCAGTCAGTCAGTTAGTGAGAGTCAGTCAGTCAGTGAGAGAGTGAGAGTCAGTGAGAGTGAGAGAGTCAGTCAGTCAGTGAGAGTGAGAGAGTCAGTCAGTCAGTCAGTGAGAGTGAGAGAGTCAGTTATTCAGTTAGTGAGAGTGAGAGAATCAGTCAGTCAGTGAGAGTGAGAGAGTCAGTCAGTCAGTGAGAGAGAGTGAGTGTCAGTGAGTCAGTGAGAGAGAGTGAGAGAGTCAGTCAGTGAGAGTGAGAGAGTCAGTCAGTGAGAGTGAGAGTCAGTCAGTGAGAGTGTGAGAGTCAGTCACTCAGTGAGAGAGTCAGTCAGTGAGAGTGAGAGTCAGTTATTCAGTCAGTGAGAGTGAGAGTCAGTCAGTCAGTGAGAGTGAGAGAGTCAGTCAGTGAGAGAGAGTGAAGAGAGTCAGTCAGTCAGTGAGAGAGAGTCAGTCAGTGAGTGAGAGTGAGAGAGTCAGTCAGTCAGTCAGTGAGAGTGAGAGAGTCAGTCAGTCAGTGAGAGAGAGTGAGAGTCAGTCAGTGAGAGAGAGTCAGTCAGTGAGTGAGAGAGTCAGTCAGTCAGTGAGAGAGTCAGTCAGTCAGTTAGTCAGTGAGTGAGAGAGTCAGTCAGTCAGTCAGTGAGAGTGAGAGTCAGTCAGTCAGTTAGTGAGAGTGAGAGAGTCAGTCAGTCAATCAGTGAGAGTGAGAGAGTCAGGCAGTCAGTTAGTCAGTTAGTCAGTCAGTAGAGAGAGTGAGAGAGTCAGTCAGTCAGTCAGTGAGAGTGAGTCAGTCAGTCAGTTAGTGAGAGAGTGATCAGTCAGTGAGAGTGAGAGAGTCAGTCAGTCAGTTAGTCAGTGAGAGAGAGTCAGTCAGTCAGTGAAAGTGAGAGAGTCAGTCAGTTAGTCAGTTAGTGAGAGTGAGAGAGTCAGTCAGTCAGTGAGAGAGAGTGAGAGTCAGTCAGTGAGTGAGAGAGAGTCAGTCAGTGAGTGAGAGAGTCAGTCAGTCAGTGAGAGAGTCAGTCAGTCAGTTAGTCAGTGAGTGAGAGAGTCAGTCAGTCAGTCAGTGAGAGAGTCGGTCAGTCAGTTAGTGAGAGAGTCAGTCAGTCAGTCAGTGAGAGTGAGTCAGTCAGTCAGTTAGTGGGAGTGAGAGAGTCAGTCAGTCAGTGAGAGTGAGAGAGTCAGTCAGTTAGTCAGTTAGTGAGAGTGAGAGAGTCAGTCAATCAGTGAGAGAGAGTGAGAGTCAGTCAGTCAGTGAGAGAGAGTGAGAGAGTCAGTCAGTTAGTCAGTGAGAGTGAGAGAGTTAGTCAGTCAGTGAGAGTGAGAGAGTCAGTCAGTCAGTCAGTTAGTGAGAGTGAGAGAGTCAGTCAGTCAGTCAGTGAGAGTGAGAGAGTCAGTCAGTGAGAGAGTGAGAGTCAGTGAGAGTGAGAGAGTCAGTCAGTCAGTGAGAGTCAGTCAGTCAGTGAGAGAGAGTGAGAGTCAGTCAGTGAGAGAGAGTCAGTCAGTGAGTGAGCGAGTCAGTCAGTCAGTGAGAGAGTCAGTCAGTCAGTTAGTCAGTGAGTGAGAGAGTCAGTCAGTCAGTCAGTGAGAGTGAGAGAGTCAGTCAGTCAGTTAGTGAGAGTGAGAGAGTCAGTCAGTCAGTCAGTGAGAGTGAGAGAGTCAGGCAGTCAGTTAGTCAGTTAGTCAGTCAGTAAGAGAGAGTGAGAGAGTCAGTCAGTCAGTCAGTGAGAGTGAGTCAGTCAGTCAGTTAGTGAGAGAGTGATCAGTCAGTGAGAGTGAGAGAGTCAGTCAGTCAGTTAGTCAGTGAGAGAGAGTCAGTCAGTCATGAAAGTGAGAGAGTCAGTCAGTTAGTCAGTTAGTGAGAGTGAGAGAGTCAGTCAGTCAGTGAGAGAGAGTGAGAGTCAGTCAGTCAGTCAGTGAGAGAGAGTCAGTCAGTGAGTGAGAGAGTCAGTCAGTCAGTGAGAGAGTCAGTCAGTCAGTTAGTCAGTGAGTGAGAGAGTCAGTCAGTCAGTCAGTGAGAGTGAGAGAGTCAGTCAGTCAGTTAGTGAGAGTGAGAGAGTCAGTCAGTCAGTCAGTGAGAGTAAGAGAGTCAGGCAGTCAGTTAATCAGTTAGTCAGTCAGTAAGAGAGAGTGAGAGAGTCAGTCAGTCAGTCAGTGAGAGTGAGTCAGTCAGTCAGATAGTGAGAGAGTGAGTCAGTCAGTGAGAGTGAGAGAGTCAGTCAGTCAGTTAGTCAGTGAGAGAGAGTCAGTCAGTCAGTGAGAGTGAGAGAGTCAGTCAGTTAGTCAGTTAGTGAGAGTGAGAGAGTCAGTCAGTCAGTGAGAGAGAGTGAGAGTCAGTCAGTCAGTCAGTGAGAGAGAGTGAGTCAGTCAGTTAGTCAGTGAGAGTGAGAGAGTCAGTCAGTCAGTGAGAGTGAGAGAGTCAGTCAGTCAGTTAGTGAGAGTCAGTCAGTCAGTCAGTGAGAGAGTGAGAGTCAGTGAGAGTGAGAGAGTCAGTCAGTCAGTGAGAGTGAGAGAGTCAGTCAGTCAGTCAGTGAGAGTGAGAGAGTCAGTTAGTCAGTTAGTGAGAGTGAGAGAGTCAGTCAGTCAGTGAGAGTGAGAGAGTCAGTCAGTCAGTTAGTCAGTGAGAGAGAGTCAGTCAGTCAGTGAGAGAGAGTGAGAGTGAGTCAGTCAGTCAATGAGAGAGAGTGAGTCAGTCAGTTAGTCAGTGAGAGTGAGAGAGTCAGTCAGTCAGTTAGTGAGAGTCAGTCAGTGAGAGTGAGAGAGTCAGTCAGTGAGAGAGTGTGAGTCAGTGAGAGAGTCAGTCAGTCAGTGAGAGTGAGAGTCAGTCAGTCAGTCAGTGAGAGTGAGAGAGTCAGTTAGTCAGTTAGTGAGAGTGAGAGAGTCAGTCAGTCAGTGAGAGTGAGAGAGTCAGTCAGTCAGTGAGAGAGAGTGAGTGTCAGTGAGTCAGTGAGAGAGAGTGAGAGAGTCAGTCAGTGAGAGTGAGAGAGTCAGTCAGTGAGAGTGAGAGTCAGTCAGTGAGAGTGTGAGAGTCAGTCAGTCAGTGAGAGAGTCAGTCAGTGAGAGTGAGAGTCAGTTATTCAGTCAGTGAGAGTGAGAGTCAGTCAGTCAGTGAGAGTGAGAGAGTCAGTCAGTGAGAGAGAGTGAAGAGAGTCAGTCAGTGAGTGAGAGAGAGTCAGTCAGTGAGTGAGAGAGAGAGAGTCAGTCAATGAGTGAGAGAGAGTGATAGAGTCAGTCAGTCAGTGAGAGTGAGAGAGTCAGTCAGTCAGTTAGTGAGAGTGAGAGAGTCAGTCAGTCAGTGAGAGTGAGAGAGTCAGTTAGTCAGTCAGTCAGTGAGAGAGAGTGAGAGAGTCAGTCAGTCAGTGAGAGTGAGAGAGTCAGTCAGTGAGAGAGAGTGAGAGAGTAGGTCAGTGAGTGAGAGAGACTCAGTCAGTGAGTGAGAGAGAGTCAGTCAATCAGTGAGAGAGTCGGTCAGTCAGTTAGTGAGAGAGTCAGTCAGTCAGTCAGTCAGTGAGAGTGAGTCAGTCAGTCAGTTAGTGGGAGTGAGAGAGTCAGTCAGTCAGTGAGAGTGAGAGAGTCAGTCAGTCAGTTAGTCAGTGAGAGAGAGTCAGTCAGTCAGAGAGAGTCAGTCAGTTAGTCAGTTAGTGAGAGTGAGAGAGTCAGTCAATCAGTGAGAGAGAGTGAGAGTGAGTCAGTCAGTCAGTGAGAGAGAGTGAGAGAGTCAGTCAGTTAGTCAGTGAGAGTGAGAGTCTGTCAGTCAGTGAGAGTGAGAGAGTCAGTCAGTCAGTTAGTGAGAGTGAGAGAGTCAGTCAGTCAGTGAGAATGAGTGAGTCAGTCAGTGAGAGAGTGAGAGTCAGTGAGAGTGAGAGAGTCAGTCAGTCAGTGAGAGTGAGAGAGTCAGTCAGTCAGTGAGAGTGAGAGAGTCAGTTAGTCAGTTAGTGAGAGTGTGAGAGTCAGTCAGTCAGTGAGATTGAGAGAGTCAGTCAGTCAGTGAGAGAGTCAGTCAGTGAGAGTGAGAGTCAGTCAGTGAGAGTGTGAGAGTCAGTCAGTCAGTGAGAGAGTCAGTCAGTGAGAGTGAGAGTCAGTTATTCAGTCAGTGAGAGTGAGAGTCAGTCAGTCACTGAGAGTGATAGTGAGAGAGTCAGTCAGTGAGAGAGAGTGAAGAGAGTCAGTCAGTCAGTGAGAGAGAGTCAGTCAGTGAGTGTGAGAGAGAGAGTCAGTCAATGAGTGAGAGAGAGTGAGAGAGTCAGTCAGTCAGTGAGAGTGAGAGAGTCAGTCAGTCAGTTAGTCAGTGAGAGAGAGTCAGTCAGTCAGTGAGAGTGAGAGAGTCAGTCAGTTAGTCAGTTAGTGAGAGTGAGAGAGTCAGTCATTCAGTGAGAGAGAGTGAGAGTCAGTCAGTCAGTCAGTGAGAGAGAGTGAGTCAGTCAGTTAGTCAGTGAGAGTGAGAGAGTCAGTCAGTCAGTGAGAGTGAGAGAGTCAGTCAGTCAGTTAGTGAGAGTCAGTCAGTCAGTCAGTGAGAGAGTGAGAGTCAGTGAGAGTGAGAGAGTCAGTCAGTCAGTGAGAGTGAGAGAGTCAGTCAGTCAGTCAGTGAGAGTGAGAGAGTCAGTTAGTCAGTTAGTGAGAGTGAGAGAGTGAGTCAGTTAGTCAGTGAGAGTGAGAGAGTCAGTCAGTCAGTTAGTCAGTGAGAGAGAGTCAGTCAGTCAGTGAGAGAGAGTGAGAGTGAGTCAGTCAGTCAGTGAGAGAGAGTGAGTCAGTCAGTTAGTCAGTGAGAGTGAGAGAGTCAGTCAGTCAGTGAGAGTGAGAGTCAGTCAGTCAGTTAGTGAGAGTCAGTCAGTGAGAGTGAGAGAGTCAGTCAGTGAGAGAGTGTGAGTCAGTGAGAGTGAGAGAGTCAGTCAGTCAGTGAGAGTGAGAGTCAGTCAGTCAGTCAGTCAGAGTGAGAGAGTCAGTTAGTCAGTTAGTGAGAGTGAGAGAGTCAGTCAGTCAGTGAGAGTGAGAGAGTCAGTCAGTCAGTGAGAGAGAGTGAGTGTCAGTGAGTCAGTGAGAGAGAGTGAGAGAGTCAGTCAGTGAGAGTGAGAGAGTCAGTCAGTGAGAGTGAGAGTCAGTCAGTGAGAGTGTGAGAGTCAGTCAGTCAGTGAGAGAGTCAGTCAGTGAGAGTGAGAGTCAGTTATTCAGTCAGTGAGAGTGAGAGTCAGTCAGTCAGTGAGAGTGAGAGAGTCAGTCAGTGAGAGAGAGTGAAGAGAGTCAGTCAGTCAGTGAGAGAGAGTCAGTCAGTGAGTGAGAGAGAGAGAGTCAGTCAATGAGTGAGAGAGAGTGATAGAGTCAGTCAGTCAGTGAGAGTGAGAGAGTCAGTCAGTCAGTTAGTGAGAGTGAGAGAGTCAGTCAGTCAGTGAGAGTGAGAGAGTCAGTTAGTCAGTCAGTCAGTGAGAGAGAGTGAGAGAGTCAGTCAGTCAGTGAGAGTGAGAGAGTCAGTCAGTCAGTGAGAGAGAGTGAGAGAGTAGGTCAGTGAGTGAGAGAGACTCAGTCAGTGAGTGAGAGAGAGTCAGTCAGTCAGTGAGAGAGTCGGTCAGTCAGTTAGTGAGAGAGTCAGTCAGTCAGTCAGTCAGTGAGAGTGAGTCAGTCAGTCAGTTAGTGGGAGTGAGAGAGTCAGTCAGTCAGTGAGAGTGAGAGAGTCAGTCAGTCAGTTAGTCAGTGAGAGAGAGTCAGTCAGTCAGTAAGAGTGAGAGAGTCAGTCAGTTAGTCAGTTAGTGAGAGTGAGAGAGTCAGTCAATCAGTGAGAGAGAGTGAGAGTGAGTCAGTCAGTCAGTGAGAGAGAGTGAGAGAGTCAGTCAGTTAGTCAGTGAGAGTGAGAGAGTCTGTCAGTCAGTGAGAGTGAGAGAATCAGTCAGTCAGTTAGTGAGAGTGAGAGAGTAAGTCAGTCAGTGAGAGTGAGTGAGTCAGTCAGTGAGAGAGTGAGAGTCAGTGAGAGTGAGAGAGTCAGTCAGTCAGTGAGAGTGAGAGAGTCAGTCAGTCAGTCAGTGAGAGTGAGAGAGTCAGTTAGTCAGTTAGTGAGAGTGAGAGAGTCAGTCAGTCAGTGAGATTGAGAGAGTCAGTCAGTCAGTGAGAGAGTCAGTCAGTGAGAGTGAGAGTCAGTCAGTGAGAGTGTGAGAGTCAGTCAGTCAGTGAGAGAGTCAGTCAGTGAGAGTGAGAGTCAGTTATTCAGTCAGTGAGAGTGAGAGTCAGTCAGTCACTGAGAGTGATAGTGAGAGAGTCAGTCAGTGAGAGAGAGTGAAGAGAGTCAGTCAGTCAGTGAGAGAGAGTCAGTCAGTGAGTGTGAGAGAGAGAGTCAGTCAATGAGTGAGAGAGAGTGAGAGAGTCAGTCAGTCAGTGAGAGTGAGAGAGTCAGTCAGTCAGTTAGTGAGAGTGAGAGAGTCAGTCAGTCAGTGAGAGTGAGAGAGTCAGTTAGTCAGTCAGTCAGTGAGAGAGAGTGAGAGAGTCAGTCAGTCAGTGAGAGTGAGAGAGTCAGTCAGTCAGTGAGAGACAGTGAGAGAGTCAGTCAGTGAGTGAGAGAGACTCAGTCAGTGAGTGAGAGAGAGTCAGTCAGTCAGTGAGAGAGTCGGTCAGTCAGTTAGTGAGAGAGTCAGTCAGTCAGTCAGTCAGTGAGAGTGAGTCAGTCAGTCAGTTAGTGGGAGTGAGAGAGTCAGTCAGTCAGTGAGAGTGAGAGAGTCAGTCAGTTAGTCAGTTAGTGAGAGTGAGAGAGTCAGTCAATCAGTGAGAGAGAGTGAGAGTCAGTCAGTCAGTGAGAGAGAGTGAGAGAGTCAGTCAGTTAGTCAGTGAGAGTGAGAGAGTCAGTCAGTCAGTCAGTTAGTGAGAGTGAGAAAGTCAGTCAGTCAGTCAGTGAGAGTGAGAGAGTCAGTCAGTGAGAGTGAGAGTCAGTGAGAGTGAGAGAGTCAGTCAGTCAGTGAGAGTGAGAGAGTCAGTCAGTCAGTGAGAGAGAGTGAGAGTCAGTCAGTGAGAGAGAGTCAGTCAGTGAGTGAGAGAGTCAGTCAGTCAGTGAGAGAGTCAGTCAGTCAGTTAGTCAGTGAGTGAGAGAGTCAGTCAGTCAGTCAGTGAGAGTGAGAGTCAGTCAGTCAGTTAGTGAGAGTGAGAGAGTCAGTCAGTCAGTCAGTGAGAGTGAGAGAGTCAGGCAGTCAGTTAGTGAGAGTGAGTCAGTCAGTCAGTTAGTGAGAGAGTGAGTCAGTCAGTGAGAGTGAGAGAGTCAGTCAGTCAGTTAGTCAGTGAGAGAGAGTCAGTCAGTCAGTGAGAGTGAGAGAGTCAGTCAGTTAGTCAGTTAGTGAGAGTGAGAGAGTCAGTCAGTCAGTGAGAGAGAGTGAGAGTCAGTCAGTCAGTCAGTGAGAGAGAGTGAGTCAGTCAGTTAGTCAGTGAGAGTGAGAGAGTCAGTCAGTCAGTGAGAGTGAGAGAGTCAGTCAGTCAGTTAGTGAGAGTCAGTCAGTCAGTGAGAGAGTGAGAGTCAGTGAGAGTGAGAGAGTCAGTCAGTCAGTGAGAGTGAGAGAGTCAGTCAGTCAGTCAGTGAGAGTGAGAGAGTCAGTTATTCAGTTAGTGAGAGTGAGAGAGTCAGTCAGTCAGTGAGAGTGAGAGAGTCAGTCAGTCAGTGAGAGAGAGTGAGTGTCAGTGAGTCAGTGAGAGAGAGTGAGAGAGTCAGTCAGTGAGAGTGAGAGAGTCAGTCAGTGAGAGTGAGAGTCAGTCAGTGAGAGTGTGAGAGTCAGTCACTCAGTGAGAGAGTCAGTCAGTGAGAGTGAGAGTCAGTTATTCAGTCAGTGAGAGTGAGAGTGAGAGTCAGTCAGTCAGTGAGAGTGAGAGAGTCAGTCAGTGAGAGAGAGTGAAGAGAGTCAGTCAGTCAGTGAGAGAGAGTCAGTCAGTGAGTGAGAGAGAGAGAGAGTCAGTCAATGAGTGAGAGAGAGTGATAGTCAGTCAGTCAGTGAGAGTGAGAGAGTCAGTCAGTCAGTCAGTTAGTGAGAGTGAGAGAGTCAGTCAGTCAGTGAGAGTGAGAGAGTCAGTTAGTCAGTCAGTCAGTGAGAGAGAGTGAGAGAGTCAGTCAGTCAGTGAGAGTGAGAGAGTCAGTCAGTCAGTGAGAGAGAGTGAGAGAGTAGGTCAGTGAGTGAGAGAGACTCAGTCAGTCAGTGAGAGAGAGTCAGTCAGTCAGTGAGAGAGTCGGTCAGTCAGTTAGTGAGAGAGTCAGTCAGTGAGTCAGTGAGAGTGAGTCAGTCAGTCAGTTAGTGGGAGTGAGAGAGTCAGTCAGTCAGTGAGAGTGAGAGAGACAGTCAGTCAGTTAGTCAGTGAGAGAGAGTCAGTCAGTCAGTAAGAGTGAGAGAGTGAGTCAGTTAGTCATTTAGTGAGAGTGAGAGAGTCAGTCAATCAGTGAGAGTGAGTCAGTCAGTCAGTGAGAGAGAGTGAGAGAGTCAGTCAGTTAGTCAGTGAGAGTGAGAGAGTCAGTCAGTCAGTGAGAGTGAGAGAGTCAGTCAGTCAGTTTGTGAGAGTGAGAGAGTCAGTCAGTCAGTCAGTGATAGTGAGAGAGTCAGTCAGTGAGAGAGTGAGAGTCAGTGAGAGTGAGAGAGTCAGTCAGTCAGTGAGAGTGAGAGAGTCAGTCAGTCAGTGAGAGAGAGTGAGAGTCAGTCAGTGAGAGAGAGTCAGTCAGTGAGTGAGAGAGAGTGAGAGAGTCAGTCAGTCAGTGAGAGAGTCAGTCAGTCAGTTAGTCAGTGAGTGAGAGAGTCAGTCAGTCAGTCAGTGAGAGTGAGAGAGTCAGTCAGTCAGTTAGTGAGAGTGAGAGAGTCAGTCAGTCAGTCAGTGAGAGTGAGAGAGTCAGGCAGTCAGATAGTCAGTCAGTAAGAGAGAGTGAGAGAGTCAGTCAGTTAGTCAGTTAGTGAGAGTGAGAGAGTCAGTCAGTCAGTGAGAGAGTGAGAGAGTCAGTCAGTCAGTGAGAGTGAGAGAGTCAGTCAGTCAGTGAGAGAGTCAGTCAGTCAGTTAGTGAGAGCGAGAGACAGTCAGTCAGTGAGAGTGAGAGAGTCAGTCAGTCAGTTAGTGAGAGAGAGTGCGAGTTAGTGAGTCAGTGAGAGTGAGAGAGTCAGTCAGTCAGTCAGTGAGAGTGAGAGTCAGTCAATCAGTGAGAGTCAGTCAGTCAGTCAGTGAGAGTCAGTCAGTCAGTGAGAGTGAGAGAGTCAGTGAGAGTAAGAGAGTCAGTCAGTCAGTGAGAGTGAGAGAGTCAGTCAGTGAGAGTGAGAGAGTCAGTCAGTCAGTGAGAGTGAGAGAGTCAGTCAGTGAGAGTGAGAGAGTCAGTCAGTGAGAGAGAGTGAGAGAGTCAGTCAGTCAGTGAGAGAGTCAGTCAATCAGTCAGTGAGAGAGAGTCAGTCAGTCAGTCAGTGAGAGTGAGAGAGTCAGTCAGTCAGTCAGTGAGAGAGAATGAGAGAGTGAGTCAGTCAGTCATTGAGAGTGAGAGAGTCAGTCAGTTAGTCAGTGAGAGTTAGAGTCAGTCAGTCAGTTAGTGAGAGTGTCAGTCAGTCAGTGAGAGTGAGAGAGTCAGTCAGTGAGAGAGAGTGAGAGTCAGTCAGTCAGTGAGAGAGAGTGAGAGAGTCAGTCAGTCAGTGAGAGTGAGAGTCAGTCAGTGAGAGAGTCAGTCAGTCAGTGAGAGTGAGTGAGTCAGTCAGTCAGTGAGAGTGAGAGAGACAGTCAGTCAGTGAGAGTGAGTCAGTCCGTCAGTGAGAGTGAGAGAGTCAGTCAGTCAGTGAGAGTGAGAGAGTCAGTCAGTCAGTGAGAGAGTCAGTCAGTCAGTCAGTGAGAGTGAGTCAGTCAGTCAGTGAGAGTCAGTCAGTGAGAGTGAGAGAGTCAGTTAGTCAGTCAGTCAGTGAGAGAGAGTGAGAGAGTCAGTCAGTCAGTGAGAGTGAGAGAGTCAGTCAGTCAGTGAGAGAGAGTGAGAGAGTAGGTCAGTGAGTGAGAGAGACTCAGTCAGTCAGTGAGAGAGAGTCAGTCAGTCAGTGAGAGAGTCGGTCAGTCAGTTAGTGAGAGAGTCAGTCAGTCAGTCAGTGAGAGTGAGTCAGTCAGTCAGTTAGTGGGAGTGAGAGAGTCAGTCAGTCAGTGAGAGTGAGAGAGACAGTCAGTCAGTTAGTCAGTGAGAGAGAGTCAGTCAGTCAGTAAGAGTGAGAGAGTCAGTCAGTTAGTCATTTAGTGAGAGTGAGAGAGTCAGTCAATCAGTGAGAGAGAGTGAGAGTGAGTCAGTCAGTCAGTGAGAGAGAGTGAGAGAGTCAGTCAGTTAGTCAGTGAGAGTGAGAGAGTCAGTCAGTCAGTGAGAGTGAGAGAGTCAGTCAGTCAGTTTGTGAGAGTGAGAGAGTCAGTCAGTCAGTCAGTGATAGTGAGAGAGTCAGTCAGTGAGAGAGTGAGAGTCAGTGAGAGTGAGAGAGTCAGTCAGTCAGTGAGAGTGAGAGAGTCAGTCAGTCAGTGAGAGAGAGTGAGAGTCAGTCAGTGAGAGAGTCAGTCAGTGAGTGAGAGAGAGTGAGAGAGTCAGTCAGTCAGTGAGAGAGTCAGTCAGTCAGTTAGTCAGTGAGTGAGAGAGTCAGTCAGTCAGTCAGTGAGAGTGAGAGAGTCAGTCAGTCAGTTAGTGAGAGTGAGAGAGTCAGTCAGTCAGTCAGTGAGAGTGAGAGAGTCAGGCAGTCAGATAGTCAGTCAGTAAGAGAGAGTGAGAGAGTCAGTCAGTCAGTCAGTGAGAGTGAGAGAGTCAGTCAGTTAGTCAGTTAGTGAGAGTGAGAGAGTCAGTCAGTCAGTGAGAGAGTGAGAGAGTCAGTCAGTCAGTGAGAGTGAGAGAGTCAGTCAGTCAGTGAGAGAGTCAGTCAGTCAGTTAGTGAGAGTGAGAGACAGTCAGTCAGTGAGAGTGAGAGAGTCAGTCAGTCAGTTAGTGAGAGAGAGTGCGAGTTAGTGAGTCAGTGAGAGTGAGAGAGTCAGTCAGTCAGTCAGTGAGAGTGAGAGTCAGTCAATCAGTGAGAGTGAGAGTCAGTCAGTCAGTCAGTGAGAGTCAGTCAGTCAGTGAGAGTGAGAGAGTCAGTGAGAGTAAGAGAGTCAGTCAGTCAGTGAGAGTGAGAGAGTCAGTCAGTGAGAGTGAGAGAGTCAGTCAGTCAGTGAGAGTGAGAGAGTCAGTCAGTGAGAGTGAGAGAGTCAGTCAGTGAGAGAGAGTGAGAGAGTCAGTCAGTCAGTGAGAGAGTCAGTCAATCAGTCAGTGAGAGAGAGTCAGTCAGTCAGTCAGTGAGAGTGAGAGAGTCAGTCAGTCAGTCAGTGAGAGAGAATGAGAGAGTGAGTCAGTCAGTCATTGAGAGTGAGAGAGTCAGTCAGTTAGTCAGTGAGAGTGAGAGTCAGTCAGTCAGTTAGTGAGAGTGTCAGTCAGTCAGTGAGAGTGAGAGAGTCAGTCAGTGAGAGAGAGTGAGAGTCAGTCAGTCAGTGAGAGAGAGTGAGAGAGTCAGTCAGTCAGTGAGAGTGAGAGTCAGTCAGTGAGAGAGTCAGTCAGTCAGTGAGAGTGAGTGAGTCAGTCAGTCAGTGAGAGTGAGAGAGACAGTCAGTCAGTGAGAGTGAGAGAGTCAGTCCGTCAGTGAGAGTGAGAGAGTCAGTCAGTCAGTGAGAGTGAGAGAGTCAGTCAGTCAGTGAGAGAGTCAGTCAGTCAGTCAGTGAGAGTGAGTCAGTCAGTCAGTGAGAGTCAGTCAGTGAGAGTGAGAGAGTCAGTCAGTGTTTTTTTCACAGCAGAGTAAACACAAGCATTGGCAAAGCCAATAGGTCTCACCTATTGGAGATCTATTGCCTATGCAAAAGTCATTTTAGACATTTATACGGCAGCCTGACCTCTGCAGGTCATCAAACAGAAGATAATGGGTTAAAATTGGGTTGGGGAACTGTTTACATTCTACAGCAGCAGACATGAGGGAAACAGGCTTTTCAAAAATGCATCAAAACAGCTTTTCATGATGTATGTAATTACACTTATACAAAAATACGAGGGCTGAATTGGTGACATAGGAGAAGTTGGGATCTCTGATGTGTTCCACTGTTATTCGTGCTTGATGCTAGTCCTTCTATTCAGTTTTAATTAATCTTCTGTGAAACACTAAGAAGGATTTCCTGCAAGGAGCGCTCAAAGTCGATGGCATTGGTTAGGGAACGAATGCAGAGATGACTGCGTAAAATGAAGGTCACAGGTTCAAGTCGAAGGAGCTGACTAAGCATCTCATCCCATCAGTGGGTTACGTAACAGGTTTTAAATCAAGGTGGCGTACTGTACTCCCAAAAGCATCCCCTTTCAACTGTCCTCCACAGTAAGCAGCAGGTGATGGGTCCTTGTTTAGTTTCAATACTACATGTGCAGCCAACATTTGTAAGTAGCACATGAAAAGGCAGAGTACATCCCACCCGTTTTAATAGTTACAATGTTCGAGAGGCAAGGGTACAAATATACCACCGCTGTCTGGAATTATTGAGGTCAGTTATTATGCGGAGCCCATCCGGAACCAATGCGCAGTGATTGTTTTTTCCACGCCATGCCAGAGGGCACCCCAACCTCGTGCCCATGACCTGGTCTCTACAGCTATTTTGTGAACTTCCCTCCTCTACATGCTCTGCTTCGCCTCCCACCCCCAGCTAAAAACTCCTGTCTTGAAAAAGAGAACACGAAGACCTCCGTCTTTTATAACAAATAGACCCTCATGATGTTTTTTTAACATAATTTTGTATGGAATCAATAAAAAAAAGAAACAGTGGCGTGTGCAGCACACTGAGTGGATCTGCACCAGTCCGAGGTGTAGCGGCCACAGAGCATGAACTACAAGGTGGTGTAGAGAAGCATGACTCTGGGGCTAAGGATCTGTTCCACCTGTACCTTCCCCTCCACGTAAAAGTGAGGTTGACACTATGAAAGACAATTCATCCTCCCTGGGTTTGCACTATTCAAATAATTAAACATAGATCCATAAATACAAAAGTACTAAATATATAATGTGCTGAAGGGTTTCTATTCTTTAGCATCAACTGAAGCTTTTTTCCTCCTGTCTCGAGCCTACCAAAATGCCATTTTCGGCCAACCAGTGGGATATCAAACTCTTGTCACTTAAATGCATGGCAGAGAACTGCAAAAACAACTGCCCAGAAACATCTTTAAAAAAAATCGATCAAGGGTATAACATGCTCCATTCACTCAAATTCAAATTTGAAATGTGAAAATTACAGAAATTGCAATTAAAAAGTTAAGCTTTGAGCTGAATTTTGCAGAATTCAATCCATGTTTTGCCTGAGGGATTTTAGGTGAACTCCAGACTCTGGAGACTAGAACAAGATAAGAGGAGACTGAATTAACGTTAATAGAATAATACATAGTTTACACATTGACTTGTGCATCATTCGTACAGTACTTCGCCATGATTTGATCTTCTGGCTGTACATCCAGCACTGTGGCTGGTGCATTAAACCACTGACATATGTTAGTGCAGTGGTCAATCTGTAAAAAAACAAGTGCTCTCGTCAGAAGGCAGCTCGCACCAGCCCATTTCTCCTGCTAGCGCTGCCTAAAACAGAACCAACTACTACCCATGAAAGTGGGACGAGGATGTGGCATAATGGCCAGAGCTTCTGCCTTCGGAGATGGGTAACCATGTTTGAGTCTCAGTGTGGGCTCAAAATCCTGTGATTCAGGACAAATCACTTAATGTCCCCGTAAATGAATGTGTCCTTAACTGGTGCTCATGAAATGCGACAGTGTCGATGTTTAAGTGCCGGTGCTGAGCACCGAAAACCACCGGCTCAAATTAAGCACTGTGTTAGTGGGATTCAGGCCTGCACCCGACAGGATACACGCACTAAACCACTGTACTAGTTTCCCAGCTAGAAACAATTAACAGTGCGCTAAAGAAAATGGGCTTTGAGTTTTTAAACAAACATTGATAAAGTCAATAGGTATCAGTTACACGAGAGCTATTGGCTTTGCCAATGCCGTTTAGCCATGTTATACAGCAGCATGGCTGTGCAGCATGACTAAAATTAAAGTTATCAAAAAAGCGCTATATGATGCAGCCAGCAATGGCACCGCGTTAAAGCACTTTTTAATTTTTGGGTGGAAGAGCAGGATGGGCAAGAAAGAGCGGGGGGGGTCTATGGGCAAGCAAGAATGGAGGGGTGGAGGAGTGGGGGCGTAGGGGACAGCAACATGGAGAAGTGATGGATGGAAGGGGAAAACAGCAACACGTACAAAAGAAATAGTATGTCATTCAAATAACACTTCAATAAAAGCGCATCAGTGAACCGACACCAATTAAATGTAATCAATCTATGCTTGGTTCCTGCACCACAGAAAGGAAAGGAAGTGACGCATGGCCTCTGCTGGCCATTTAGAATGCAGTAAAGCAGAGAGACAGACTCCAACAAATGGGTAAGCAATGGATGGGTTGCCAGCCCTATATTGTATACAACAGAGTCTCGCTAGAGAGAACGCATATTCATACGCTGTTGGAGGCTCGGCCCTAAAAAGACACAATGCTAAACTATTTCCAACAACTGCTGAAGTTGCTAGTTTTGTGCACTCCATACATGTGAAGGCCAGACATTGACGAGCCCTGAACAGGTAAAGTAGGTTGTACAGCATAAAAAATTAATTACGGCTTTGTTGGTTTAAAATTGAGTTGCACAGAAACTATGATTGGACTTTCTCTATCGGACAAGGAACTTAACATCCAAGGAATTTCAACATTAAAGTACTTATGAAGAGAAAACAAGCAATATGAAAGATGGAAATAAAAATTAACTCATTCTTTTCAGAGAGAAGAATAGGAATACGTGGCAGAATTCAAAGACATAAGTGCCCCAAATACGCTGGCACAAAATGCTTCACAAGGACAGCAGTGAAAAAGAGCCAACAAAAAACAGAGCAATAAAGGACAAGTAACCTGACACTGGAATGCAGCCTGCCCTCCATCTGGCACACTGCGCGCTGCTAATTAAAAACAGATGGCACACGGCCGCGCTGCTGCTCGCTCCCGAGCTCCCTAGGCCAGGGGAGAGAGAAGGCGGGACATGCACCCGCCTTTGGCCAATTGCGTGCTGTCTTTCTTAGAAAGACGCATGCAAAGGCCAATAGCGGGTGATGAAAAAAAAAGCACACGCACGAGCGTGTGTTTCGAGT
The DNA here is from genome assembly GCA_963921515.1 of Calotriton arnoldi. Classification (NCBI taxonomy): domain Eukaryota; kingdom Metazoa; phylum Chordata; class Amphibia; order Caudata; family Salamandridae; genus Calotriton; species Calotriton arnoldi. The sequence continues at coordinate 238,923 of CAWUFW010017440.1, forward strand.
TTAAAGCCCTTACTAAAAGCCTCGCAGTGCAGTGCATGCGCGCTGGCTCAGGCGAGACCTAAAGATGAGCCCACCTCATAAGAATGAACCAGGGAGTTTCTGTTGTCAGGCCTCGTAGTCGGACCTGTAGGTCACCGAGTCAGAGCTTAATTTGCTGAGTCACACCGAAAGCTGCAATAGTCCAACATAACTGTGTTGCCTATACTGACTCATAAGGCCCTGATCATTATTGTGTTTTCAGGATCAAATCGAGTAAACATATTTATATTTAAATTAAATGCAAACTGGTTTTTCGTTTGGGGTGAGCAGAGGTAGCAACGAATAGCGCTCGCCAACTCTTTGGTGAATATGACAGGGGCGGCTCCTTCGCTATGGTGGAAGAGCATCGCCCCACTGCTTTCAAGCAGTGCAGAAGCAAAAACATAAAATGATAATAACTTTTAGTTATTATCATTTTATATTTGGCTGCTTTGAGGACGGGTGGGTGGGCAGGCCTGCTCTGTATGGAGTGGTTTGCCCACTCCTAAAAGTGCGCAGTGACTGTTTGGTTCAGGTCATTTTCCTTCCCATCAAATCCCCCCCTTCTTCTCCTTAGAGAGAGCTCACTGTGTCCCTGCTCGCTGCCCACCACTGGGGGCCCCTCCATGCCCCATGGGAGGGAATGAGTGCGAGTGCATAGAGTCATAAGGGGTGCCCCCGTGTGGTCCCACTAAATGATACCCGGAGCTGGTTTCTCCAGCAGCAGCTCACATTCTTCCTACACTTTAAGGACCGTGACGCTGTCCACCGCGCTGCTGGACAAGCTGGTTCACTCCGAGTGGATGACAAAGTAATCATGCGTTTTCCAGTTTACATCCGAGCTGTCCAGCGCCAACACTCCCTCTTGCATGTCAAGCAATGTCTACGCCAAATGGGGGTGCCATACTTGTTACTATTCCCAGCCTGCCTCAAGATCATGTCTGACTGTGCCTCCATCTTTTTCAAGGACCCTAAGGACGTCTGGGATTGGGCTGATCAACATCCTGGAGAACTGGCGCCGGGATGCACTGGGCCTGCACTGGGTCTCCTCAATCCACATCAATGGTGACGGGAAGGTCACGAACAGGGGCTGTCCCTCGCCCATCCCCTATGAAACCCCCTAATCTGTTCCAGATTATTGAGGACCTTAGATGGGCCCAGCAGGCTGCAACTAACCTGGGGACCAATGCAGCTGCCACAGACGATGAGCAAGGCTCACACTTTTTCACAGCAGACAATGACACCCTCCCTTCTGATGGCTCTCAACAGGGCTCCCAGACTCCCCCGATGGTGGATAATATCAACTGAATTTCCCTTCCAAGCTCTTTGCCCGATGACTTTTCTACTTTTTTGGTGTTTGTTGTTCCTCCTGATTCCACACAGTTTTTTGATTAATATACTTGTTTTGCATTGGAGAGTATCGTGTTATTGCATACAGTGCCCCAATTATGGAGGCCGCCATCTTCTGCTCACTTTGCCCTACCCCTGTATGCTGCCCTTACAGTTCACTCCTAATGACCCTGTTGCACCACCACAGTCCCACTGATCCCACATTACTGTGCCTCACTCTTCGTAATGTACACATGCCTGCCTCCGGGCCCACCAGGGATCCCTGCTGGGTCCGATGTGACTCAGCCGTTGTTCCTCAGGGCACTTAGGACACTACACAACACACCAGAACCTAGCCACACCCCGTGTTACGCTAGTGTTTTTTGACTATGTCTCGTTTGTGTGTACTACTGTTTGTAGTAGGCGCTCAATGTTGTTTTTTTCCCTACTTGCCACAGTGTCACTTGCCTCCTTCACTGTTTATGCACGACCGAATATAGCAGGAGGGCCTTACATATGCCTCGCGGCATGGTATGGGTGGATTGCTGGATTGGAGATTGCCCTTGGTGGCTCCCTCACTGCACACTGCTTGCGGCTCCCTCTCTGTGCAATGGCTCCCATAGCTGATATTCACATTGTTACCTTAAATGTCCATGGAATGCAGACTGCCAGGAAGCGATACAAGGTCTATTCACATGTCAAACGACAACAGAGGGAAATAGTCCTTTTACAGGAAACTCACACCATGAGGGAGGAAGTGGAACGTTTCAGCAAACGTTGGAGGGGCCGTATTCACGCCCCTACTTACTCTGCATATTCACGAGGCGCCATGGTTTGGGTTAGGCCCAGAGTTCCATTTCAAGAAGTTGAAACGACTATAGATATAGAGGGTCGGTACGTGCTCCTTGAGGGCCTCCTGGACTCCCAGCCACTGTGTATAGGGAGCATCTATACCACAACACAGATCAGGGAGCCTTCTGGGACACCCTATCCACCATATTAGATTCTAAGACAGCGCTACCCTGGGTGTTGCGAGGCGTTAACAACTGTGTGCTAGACCTTGATTTGGATAGATCCCACCCTCCTTTGCCACACTCCACCCCTTATACACAGGCAGATTGTTTCAGGAGCTGGGTACGTCATTGGTTGCTCTCAGATGTATGGTGATCTCAGTACCCTAGGGCACAGCTTTACTCCTTTCACTCGGTGCCTCAAAATCTCTGCGTGCAACTCGACCACTTTCTTTGCTCCGCTTATTTGAAACCCCTGATCCAACTCTCGGATTATCTGGGACACATTGTCTCCGATCATGATGCCCATGTGATGGACCTCCGATGGGTGCCTCCACATCCACTGACACCCACGTGGAGGCTCCCGTAGGACTGCCTGGAGGACCTAGTTTTCCGTGACGAGCAAGGGAACCATATTCGGCAGTACTTCACCAAGAACCATAACACAGCCTCTACCAAGGAACTGGAGTGGGGCGTCGTGAAGGTGGTGACAAGAGGTGTCTGTATCCATAAGATCATAGGAGTCAGCTGGACTTTCAATAGGGAAATAGTGGATGCTGCGAATCACCTTGCCATACTGTATAAAGTGGTGGACCGCAATCCTGCGCTTAACCCATAACTCGCAGACACTAAAACGTCCTACAAGGCCCTCCTTGAATGTCTGCAGTGCTTTAACTTTACAGCCCATGCAGCCAAATTCTACAGAGAGGGTGATAGGTTGGGCAGACTCCTGGCCTGGCTGAACAGACAGGAGTCCTCAGTTAGTCCTATTACGGAAGTGGCCACACTTTCGGGTGCCACAGTACCCATGCAAAGCGAGATTCTGCAGGGTTTTTACACCTACTGTTCCTTCATTTATCAGGCGCCACCAGATGCCTCAGAGTAGCATTTAAATGCATTTTAGCAGACATTGCGCTCCCACGCATTCCCGCTTCCACCAGACTTTCCCTAGATGCCGCAATAATGCCTAACGATGCAGGCAATCCAGGGACCTTGCCCGGAACAAAACACCGGTGTTTGACGGCCTACCATTAGAATACTACAGTACTTTCTCCTCGATCCCGGGTTTGTTCTGGGACGTGTATTTCCCAGAACATCCGTCGCCTTTTCCATGTACAGGATCAAGTCCAGGGACGGTTTTCACATGCAGCCTGTCTCAGATTAGATCTGGAGAAGGTGTTTGACACACTGATATGGCATTATCTTTTCACAGTTTTGGCCTGCATGGGAATTGGGCCGAGGCTACTTGCTTACACCCAGCTACTCTAAACCAAATTGACCTCCCATATACATTTGGGCCAACTTGTCTCTGCCCCCTTCCCTGTGGGATGTGGGACCAGACAGGGGTGCCTTCTTCCCCACTGCTCTTCGCACTTGCGATTGAGCCTCTCCCCATATGAATGCACAAGGAGGGCCAGGAGTGGGGTATCCTCCTGAAAAACAAGACGTATGCTGTATCCTTATACAGGGATGACGCGGATGGCCTACTTTTATACCTGCGGGACATAACATCTGACCTCTTCCCGCTCCGGTATAACTTAGCTGCGTACGCTGCCACTGCAGGGCTTTGGGTCAGTTGGGTGAAATCGGCAATTTGTCTGCTCTGCCCCGACCAGCCACTACAAGTAGTACACCTGGGCGACACCCACCTTCATTGGCATTAGGAAGCAGTCCGCTATCTGGGGATACATCTTTACCATGTTCCACAGGGAATCTTCACAGCCTTGGCTGGCATCAGATCTCAAGTGCACTTCTGGCAACCCCTGCCCCTGGCCTCGATAGGTAAGTTAGCAAAAATTGGCATTTTACCTTGCATTTTATATTAGTTCACAAACCTTCCAGTCATCCCGCTGCAATCCTTTTTTAAAGAGCTTAACACCCTTTTATGCAGACTCATCTGGGACACCAAATGCCATTGTGCTGCCTTTGGGAAGTTGCAGCTGCCGGTGGACCGGGGAGGACTGATCGCCTCCTCCTTCGAGGCGTAATTTTTAGCAGCACAGCTACAATGGTTATCCCGCTGGACACCACATGGACGAGTCATGTACTGAACGAGGGCTCATGCCGATGTCCGTGATACGGGATTTCCTCCTTCTGAATGTTTTGCCCTCTTCCCCTGGCCCTTGCAGGTAGCGGAGGCTCGGACATGCATGGTCCGAATACACAATTCTCACACGTGGGGCCCCGATGTACGCCCCAGTATTACCCCTAATCGGTCTTCTCCGCTTCCCGGGTTTTTACTCCCCAGTGACATGATAGCTTTGACTGAAAACTCACTGTTCGTGCTGGGGGACCTCTTCTCTGATGGCCAACTTTGAACAGTTGACCGCATAGCATGGCCTCCCACCGGGGCAGTTCCTTCTTTACATTCAACTTAGCAATACATGTCATACCCTTTGGGACACCTCGGAGGGAGACACCGCCACACATCCAGTACTGCAAAGTATTCTTACCATGGGTGACGGTTATCACGTTATCAACTGGCTGTATAAACCCATTTGTGAACTGGCGGTTGTCCCTCTTGCAATGCTGCGATAAAAGTGGGAGGAAACTTTCGGGAGAGTGCTGCATGATAGGGAATGGGAACAAGCGTTCAAATTTTCTCAACTGGTCTCCCGTAATTCCCGTTTAAAAATATTCCGTTCTTTCGTCTTCACAGACCATATCTTACCCCAGCCTGTCGTATCTCTTACGCAAGGAATGCACAGGAGTCAGGTAGGGGTTATATGCCTTCTTTATTCTCTGGTTTGTTCTCGCTGTTCCTGGCCCCACATCTGGTCCCTTCCTCTCCCCTCGTGGTCTGCCCCGTCCCCACTCCCCTGACCGGAAGTGGTGTCCGGTTCTCATCCCCTCCCCACCAGTCCAGTCGGGTACAGGGTCCTAGTGCCCTTGTGCCCAGGTCACGACATCTCCCCTTTTGTTGCAAGAAAATGACATAAGAAAGTGGTGATGGATATATAGAGAGAGAGAGAGAGAAAGAGAGATATAGACAATGACATGTCTTTGTCTTCAACATTACATTTCTTCAATCAGTCTTTTTGGTCTTTTGCATTCTCTTCTTGGATATGTCTCTCCCTTGTCTTTCTGCCATTCCTCCTCCGGTCTCTCGTCTGTGCCTGTGTCTCCTGCGGCTGTCTCTCTTCCGTCTTCCTCCATGCTTTTTAGACTCTTGAAGTGAGAGCTGTTCCTTGTTATCCGGTAAGGGCCTGCTGTCGCTGTTATCATGGGCCCTTTCACCTGCGTCACCGTTAATGGTTCCTTTGAGAATGGACTGTCCGATTTTCTCAGCTGCCGCTGGCGTACCACCACTGCATCCCCTTGCTTGAGGTGCGCTGGAGTGGCATGTCTCCTGGCGTTGGCATACGCCTTCATTTGCTCCTTGGCCTCGTGGTCTCTGGCAGCGATGCTGCTGTGCTCTGGTGACGCCGTTGCGTCTAGCTGTGGTAGCCTTGTCCTGCTTGTTCTGCCCAGCACCAGCTCAGCGGGGCAACATCCCGTAGAGCTGTGAGGGGTGTTTCGATAGTCTCTTAGTACTTGACAAAGGGCCTGTCCTATTGATATCTGCGCCAGCTTTGCTCTTTGGACAGCCTTTTTTATGTTTCCCATAAATCTCTCCACCATGCCATTTGCTTGTGGCCACAGAGGTGTTATTTTCCTGTGATGAATGCCTAGGTAGTCCATGAACTTCCGAAACTCCTCCCCTGAGAATGGCGGCCCGTTGTCTGTTTTTAGTGTTTGTGGGGAGCCCCAGGCTGCGAATATGTCATCTAGTATTGGCAAAGTTGCACTTGCGGATGTTGATGAGACTTGTCGCACGATGGGAAATCTGGAATATTCGTCAATGATCACGAGCAGGTAGTTGCCCGTTTCTAGAGGTCCATAAAAGTCTGCTGCCAGTTCCGTCCACACTGCCCGTGGGAGTTCTGATATTTGTAGTGGTTCCGGTTTTGCTGGCTGCCCTGTGGTTTGGCAGATGTGGCAGTTTGTGATGGTACTCTCCACCATATTGTCCAAACCAGGGAACCACACTTTCTCCCGTAGCAGCTTCTTTGTCGCAACCATGCCTCTGTGTGATTCGTGTGCCAAGTTTACAGTTCGTCTGCGCAAAACCCTTGGCATAACTATTCTTGTTCCTCTCATTATTATTCCGTTCACGGTCTCTGATAGTTCTTCATGAACCTTTTTGAATGCCAGCATCTCCTCCTTGTGCACTCCTTCATCCATGCTGCTGTTGTTGTTGACATGTCTCCATCTCTGCTGTCTTGTCACCATTTTTACCGCTTGCATCGTGGCATCCCTCCCTGATTCTTGTTCAAGTTCCACTATCGTTATTGATGCCGGAGTGTTTTGTTTCAGCACAAAGTTCAGATATTCCTCGGCTATTGATGTGCCCTGAGGTTGCTGTGGTAAGGGATGTCGTGACATGTAATCCGCCGGGTTGTGTTTCTTTCCTGGTTTGTGCACTATCTTAAAGTTATAGTCCATCAGTCGTATGCCTCACCGCTCGATGCGATGCGGTATTTTTGCATTTGGATTTCCATAGATTGTCACTAGGGCCTGATGGTCAGTTATGATAGTGAATGGTTTCCCGTAGATGAACATGTGATAGTGCTCACACGCCCATACTACTGCTAGACTTTCTTTTTCTGGCTGTGAGTATGCTCTCTCAATGTTGGACAGGCTTTTGCTTGCATATGCCACGATCTTCCTTGGAGAGTCTTTGCCTGGCATGTGTTGTGCTAAGATCGCTCTTAGTCCTACCGGGCTGGCGTCCACCGTCAGTACTGTACATAGCAGTGGATCGAAGTAGGCAAGATGGTCCACCGCCATCACAGCATGCCTGATGGCCTCAAACGCCTTGTTACATTCTTGTGTCCAGCTGAATGTCTGACCTTGCTTCGTTAGTTCCCTGAGTGGTGTGCTCACCGTGGCAAAGTTATGTTATGTTATGTTAATCGAACTTATAAAGCGCTCTGTTACCCGAGGGTGTCCTGGCGCTATGCACTGCCTGCTGAACCTGAGATAAGTTGACACAAGGTTTATTGGTTAAACAGCCAAGTTTTGAGTCCCTTCCTGAAGGAGAGGAGGTCTGTGGCACTCCTCAGTTGAAAAGGAAGCTCGTTCCAAGATTTGGACGCACTGTTAATAAAGCTTCTGCCTCCCCAACCTGCCTTTTTAACAGTGCTAATTGTGACTTTCTTCGCCCCCAATGATCGTAGCGCTCTCCTAGGAATGTACCACTGAATTTTTTGTTGTAGGTAGTCAGGACCTTTGCCATTAAGGGCTTTAAAAACGGTACACAATGCTTTGAAGCGTATTCTGTGTCTGACAGGGAGCCAGTGCAACCGTTTGATCTCTTCCTTTACAGATGCAAACTTTGAGGTCCCTGACAACAATCTGGCTGCCGCATTTTGGACCATCTGAAGCTTGTTAATAAAAGTCTTTTATGTATCGAGCGCAGTAGCTGGCAAGCCCAAGGAATGACCTCACTTCTGCAACGTCTGCCGGAGGACTTGCTTTTTCCAGCGTCTCCACTTTGCTGTGGTCTGGTCGCATTCCTTTCCTGGAGAAGATGTGTCCGAAAAACACCAGTTCATTTCTCCCTATTTCGCACTTGTCTTCATTTAGCGTTAGTCCTGCTTGTTCCAGCTGCGAGCACGTATCCCGCAGCGCCCTGTCATGCTCTTCATCAGATCGACCAAACACCAAAATGTCGTCACTGTAATTGAGGCTGTTCTTTACTGGCCTGATAACCTGCCGTATTGTTTCCTGAAATATCTCTGCGGCCGATGAGATGCCAAAACTCAGTCTTTTGTAGCGAAACAGACCCATGTGCGTGGAGAATGTGGTAATGTACCTTGATTGCGGGTCAAGCTCCAGCTGATGGTACCCTTTACACAAGTCTAGCTTTGAAAACCGGCAAGCCCCAGTGAGGCAGCTGATCATGTCATTGAGGTGTGGTCCAGGGTGTCTTTCCCTTTCAATTGCTGTGTTTGGTACCCTCATGGCCCAGGTCACGACACAGCCCAATTGAATCGCTTCTTCCATGATGCACATGTGGACTGTCTGCGTTGCCATGCACCTGGCGTGGGCCTCACGCATCTGCTGTGGTCCTGTCTGGCCCTGCAGAGTTGCTGGCAATTGATGCACACCACCCTGCATGAGGTCACGGAATTACCTGATATCCACACATGGGAGGCGTGCACCTTGAGGATTTTTAACCATAGAAAACAACAAAAGGTGCGCACTCGCCTCGCGGCCTTGGCGCTTCGCCTTGCCAAGTGTGCGCTCACGCTTCAATGGCAATCCCCCACGGCTCTGCTGGTAGCTGCGTGACATGGAGCTGTACACAAATGGGGCACAGCTGAAGAAGATGTCCTCCGCTACGAAGAGGTTTGTCATTTGCGCATGCAGCCTATTTCTCCCCAATGGGCTCCCCTCCTCATGCACTTGCTACAGGAGGTGGGAAACAATGATCTTCCCTCATGATCTGAGCACGCCTCCACCACGAACACCACATATCGCACAGGCGACGCGGGTCCCCATGCTAGCGCTTACCCGCTGTTTCTACCCTCCTTCACTTAGTACACTCCGTTCCAAACACCTGTCAGCCTGTGCACATGCATTTGTGTTTCAACCGCTAAGGCCTGCCATTGCCATCTCCTTCACCCACCCTACCTCCGGCGCTGTTCCTTCTTCCATCTTTACAACTCTAGTTGTTCTGCTCACAATATTAATTTACTGATTTGTGTGCTTTTACATGTGAGCCGTTCATGTTCCATGAACAATGTCTTTAGCGTTTTGAAAAAACTGTCAATTACAACTGTTGTCTATATTGTAAAACCTAATAAATATATTTTATTAAAAATCAATCCCAGGTTTCCCATTGCATCAAAGTGTGTGATTCTAGGATTTTTTTTCTCCCTTTTCTTCATTATCACATGAGTGCTCCTTGAAATTTATGAGTTCAGGAAGTGCGCTGTATAAAAGTCTCTCTTGTTTGAATCAAGAGTATTATCTTGTTCTGTGATTAACAAGACGCTAGGCAACATGTACGTTGCTCATCAAAACTGACTTGTATCTTCTAAAAACACTGCCGCCTCGGACAGGGGCATAAATATTTTTAATTTTTTATATAAGATGTGTGATTGTCAATAAATGCTTCTCCACAATGAGATATAATTTGGTCTACTAAAGAGAAATTTTCTGCATGTTAAACAAATACATTTTTTTTATTCTGAAGAGTCTCATATTTTTAAATGAGGGTTATTGCACGATTTACATAAGCATTTTCCTGGCTCGGCTCATGCGGAGGCCCTTAAAGCCAAGCTAGATCCTTACCTCAGATCTCCACAATAATCTATTAGCTTCTCCAACTTTATTGGTAGCTTTGACTTGTAAATCGCAGTGAGAATGTCATGTACAATAATCAAAAGGAGCTATCTAAGAGCCATGTTTCCTTTCTGCATTTCATGTCCACTATCCTTTTCTATGGCCTGCAGCAGTCTGTCATTGGCTGATAATTCGGGATGAGAGAAACAAGGACGTGGAATTTCCTTCCCAAGTGACGCAGGCAAGAATCACAATAGACAGGGGGTGTGGGGAGATGTTCTGTCTCCCCATCTGCTACCTCTCCCTGCCCCATTTCCAGCTCGGATGCAATGCCATTAATGCAGTTCCTCCATTGCTTTCTCAGACGTCATGCGTTGCATGGTGGGCAAGGGGTTGAGACCACCCTGGCTATAGAAACCATGGGGGCACTAATTCTTGGGATTTCTTAAAGACTCTGCAGTACTCCTAGTATTGAGGCACAAAAGCCTGGAAAGTTGAGAAAGAGATGAAGATGAAGGAAAGGGTCTGGTGTCTGTGAGATGATGGTGTGCCTGTGCAAAACAGCTGGAGGATACATCTATGCGGCCACGGCTCACCACATGAGGAAGTATCTTATACAGTGTCTTTGTCTTGGCATAAGAGGCTCGAGCTTCCCCTATGATTTCTTTATTTCTTGTTTTATGAAACTGTTGTAATGAAGACGCCACAATAGTTAGATTAAACGTCTTTTACTAAGAAGGTGAAACAGCCTCCAGTTGCCACAGCAGCTCTTCCTCCACTCCAACTGTCGACCCGCTCCGGGTGGAACTTTGGCCTAAACCAGTGCTAGGGAATTACGAGGGTAGTGAGTTGAACCAGGTGCAGGGTAATAAAAACAAATAACACAATAAAATACATAACTAATAAATGAGAGGACCAATTACAGCAGATACCTGTCACACAACGGCTACTACTATAGACTGTTGTGGCCTCACGCTTGTAATAATGTGGTTGATGATAAAATCGCCTTTTCTTTTTCAGTTTTACCTTTTTCATTAATCTTACACCTAATGGAGATTTTTTTTTATATCAGCTGCTGTGATGCTACTTTTAAACATGTTATCCAGGGTCAAAGTTCATACAATGCCATCTACTGCTAAAGGTATTGGGATTAAAAGGCATGTAAAATCTCTTTAGCTACTCTTGCATTTTGGTGAATTGATGACATTCAGTGCAGATTATGGAATCCAAATACGAAAAAATAATATTGAAATTCGTCATAAAATGATTCATTATTACAAAGATAATGAAAAGAGAATTGCAAGCATTTTGTGTTTACATAAAATGCGCTTCAATTCAAGAAGATAATGTTGTTCAACAAAGGTATGGTGCTAGGATTTTCTGTGACTAATTAAATGGGAGTGTTATGTTGTGGCACAATACTTGTTTTAAAACAACAACAAAACAAGAAGAGGGATCAACATAATCCCTGCCTACTTTAACAATGTACGACAACATATGTTTTGGAGTGTAACAGCACATTAGAATAAGCCTTCATTAGGGCCAACACAGCTGGCAAATCGTTTACGTTACTGCACAAACTGAAGGAAGGCCTTGCCAGTAAGAAAAGCCCATTCTAACATACCATGTGAGCAACAGCAAAAATAATGAAACTGTTAATGGGTTGTTAGGCTTAATTACACGGCAACAATTTTTTGCTTCATTGTTTCATATGCTAATTATCAAAAAGGAGGAGCATATAGTATTGTTTCTAATAGGGGCATACTGTACCGTACTTAATCTATGTTGAAAAACATGTATCCGTTTATAACTAAAATAGCCTACTTACATTTGAATACAAGCGGTATAAAAGAGGAGTTTTACTCGCTTCGAGCTGCGAATATGTCCAGTACCCAGGATGCACTACGTTTGGGTTAATAAAGTGTAATTGCTCATTGAGTATTGTTGAATCATGTACTTGCAAATAGAGAAAACAAACACATGATTGCTGATGGAGAAACGACATAATTCCAGAAGAATTCTTAGAACTAGCTTTGACACTCTCTACAGAATTGATTGTTTAAAATACATACAAGAAATCATTGTAATTGCTGCTTGATAATGGTTTGTAGTGTGTTAAAATATCAAAGTCATTCATATCGACCTGCACATATATCAACTAGAATACTAAATACCAAGGGGCATATTTATGAAAATATCACACAGTGCACTGCATGATGGGGAAATGGCAGGAATACGCCATATCTTATATTATATACTGCACATTCCTGTCTTTGCCCTGAGCTGTCGCACAATGTGCTGCCAAGCGCCAACGCAGGCGGGTGCCTGCATTGTAAGCAGGATTATTTTTGTCCAGGAAGTGCCACCTTCCTGCACACAAACAATCCCCTGAGCCATTTTCCTCTTTCCATGTGTGCTGCACACATAGAAGGAGGAAAAAACGAGGAGAAATAAAGATATTTTTCCTCGTTGTGCCTTCCCTGGGGATGCGTCGCATTTTGATTCATTCCCAGGTCTACCAGTAATGGTAAATCTGGGAATGCGCCAAAATCCATGAATGGATGCATAGGAACATGAATGACTTCCTGGGGCAGAATAACGCAACACAGCGATATGCGCTGCATTACTCTAGATTTATCAAGCCACTCAGGGCCATGTGAGGTGGCCTTGCATGGCTTGATAAATCTAACTTAAGAGTTGCGTCGCTCTTGCGCCCCGTTGTGTGGCACAAGGGTAACACAGCTCTTTGGTAAATTTGACCCCAAGTATCATCAAATTAAGCAAGTATAGGGAAGTTTACAGTTACACTTTGTAGCTCCACATCTACTTAACTTGGCAATAATTGTACTACTGAATATTGAGTATAAGAATATCATAATGCAAGAATCTCGTGGACAAAATATGGAAGACAACAATATTGAATATATATATAAATATATATTTATTCATATATACATATAGCTAGATAGATAGATAGATAGATAGATAGATAGATAGATAGATAGATACATAGATACATAGATGGATAGATTTGCTTATAACTTTGCGTCATTTGACAATTCTTCATAAAACTTTTCAAAAAAAGATTTCATCCACCTCGGCTCCTTCCTGGAACATTTCAGGGTGATCCATCAAGCAGAGGCCAAGAAGAAGGGGTATCCCAAAATGTGCTTTCCCTATTGATTTTTCCATAGGAAAATTAGACACAGCTACAGCCAAAACGTCTGAATGGAATTACATTGAATTTGGCAGAACACAAGATCTTTGTCTAGAAGGCATGCTATTTTGTGGTTTGGTGTAATTCTGTACAGTAGTTTTAGAGAAACTGAGGTTAAAAAAGATAGATATTTCACTCCACAGAGGTTCTGCGGAGTCAACAGATGTAGAGATAAGATCCACCATATTAACAAAATTGATAACACAAGCCCTCCACATCACTGCTAATTACCTCACATATTACATCACTCATGATATGTTCTATGACATCATTGACATCATTGATAACATCACTGCAACATTTGAAATGACATCATGGATGACAAAACTGTGCACGGAGGGAGCGTGAGTTATAGTTACTTTAGGGCATGAGCTATAGTTACTTAAGATAACTATACCTGGTGAATTTCATTGGTTTTGTTCATTTTATAATAATAGGTTTTCGCTGATATTTTCACCTAACTATAATGTTACTTTAACATTTGTTTTTGTAGTGAATATATATATATATATATATATATATATATATATATATATATATATATATATATATATATATATTCACTGAAAAAACCATAGGTTTTAGGGACAGTTATAGTTAGTTGGACATTTCACTCGTACAAAACCATAGAAATTCCCCGTTATAGTTAGTTCAGCTAACTATAACTCGCGCCCCATAATGCACTGCTGATGACGTCACATATTACATCACTCATGACATGGTCAGTGACATCACTGATGACATCTCAAATGACATCACTGATGACATCACTGATGACATCATCCAGTGACTGTGTGTTTCTGTAAAGTTTAAATATGTTTAATATATATAGGGAAAGGCGTATTGAAGAATGAGTGGGTGTATAAGTGTCTGAATGGATGATTTAGTACGTGAGTGACTGACTCTACAAGTGAGTGATTAAATGTATCTTACTGAATGCATAGGTTAGTGACTAAACTGTGTGAATGTCTGTATCCGTCTGTCTGTTGGTTTGTAAGCGGCTGCATGGCTTTCTGAATAGCTACTTGAGTGTCTACATGGGTTATTGATTGATTGTCTGAGTATCTGTATGGGTGCCTGAGTGTTTGTGTGGGTGGGGTGTGTGTGGCTCTGTGCATAGAAGTGTGAGTTGGTGATTCACTGGGTGCATGGTTTCAAGAGTGCATCTGTGATGGACTGTATGGTTGGGTGAGTGTGTGTATGGGTGTGTTAGTGATTGAATGTATATCTCAGTGGTATATGTGTGAGTAACTACATATGTGAAAGGCAGTATATATGTGTGTTGGAGTATATAAATGGCTATAAGTGAGAGTGTGTGATTGTGAGAGTGGCTGTATGGATGAGTGTGTACTTGTATCAGTGATTGTATAAGAGCGTAAGAATGTGCTAGTATTTGTATGAGTAAGTGAGCTGGTGTGTGTATAACTGTATAGGTGAGTAAATGGGTGTGTGATTAAGTTTTTTGCATGACTGACTAGGTGTGTGAGTACCTCTATGGATGAGTGGCGGTGTGTGAGTGTTTATATAGGTGTATGAGTGCATATGATAGTCCTGTACTGAGTGACTAAGTATGAGTGACTGTACGGGTGAGTGAGTGGATGTGTGTGTAGACCTAAGAATCAGTGAGTGGGTATGTAGTTTTTGGTGTTGGAGTGTCTATGGTTTTGAGAATGGCAGTCTGTAATTTAGAGTGGGTGTATCAAAAGTTATATTAGGGTGTGAGAAGATGCATGAAATTATCACATGGATGATGTCATCAGTGATGTCATTTGAGATGTCATCAGTGATGTCACTGACCATGTCATGAGTGATGTAATATGTGACGTCATCAGCAGTGCATTGCGGGGGCGCGAGTTATAGTTAGCTGAACTAACTATAACGGGGGAATTTCTATGGTTTTGTACGAGTGAAATGTCCAACTAACTATAACTGTCCCTAAAACCTATGGTTTTTTCAGTGAATTTCAAAGGTTTTTTAAATGCTAATTTCTAACTATAACGTGTCTGAAACCTATGGTTTTTTCAGTGAATTTCAAAGGTTTTTAAATGCTAATTTCTAACTATAACGTGCCTGAAACCTATGATTTTTAAGTGAATTTCAAAGGTTTTTTTAAATGCTAGTTTCTAACTATGCCTACAGAGGTAGGACATGTGAAGAAAGAAGAAAAACGCACAGAAAGAAGCAAAAGATGTGCAGAAAGAACCAACAGAGGAGCAGAAAAGAGGCCTTGTTGCAAAATCATCCTGTGCCCACAACTTTTTCAGACGGGTACTGGTGGTAACTGACTCTGACTAACCAGAGCCAGTGCTATGCTAAAAGACACTTAGAATACAGTGAAAACACCTACATACACTAGGGAACACTATGCGTTGGGGTACCCCTGTGATTAGCATGACCTCCTCTGCAAGTCCCTAGTACATAATAGGGCAGGGGATTAAAACTACCTCTTAAAACACGCTACAGGGCGCGTTTGCACAGTGGTGAAGGGAGGGGGCCTGAGGTGACATGTGTGCAAACGCACCCCGTGGTGCGTTTTAAGTTGCGGGATTAAGTCCCCTTGAATTCTGAGGGTCCCTGGGGCCCAACTAGCCCCCCAGGTACCTAGAGTTAGGACCACAGAGCTGAGTTGCAGAGAGGCGTTCCGAGGCCACGCACCTTTTTCACCTCTCTGCAACGCAACTCTGTTGTGCTTACTGAAGGTACCTGGTGGGCTAGTTGGCCCTCAGGGTCCCTCAGGATTCAAAGGGAATTAATTCCCCAACTTAAACGCACCACAGGGCGTGTTTGCGCACATGTCACCTGAGGCCCCGCCCCCTCCCTTCACCACTGTGCAAACGCGCCCCGTGGTGCGTTTTAAGTTGGGGGATTAGGTTACCTTGAATCCTGAGGGTCCCTGGGGCCCAACTAGCCCACTAGGTACTTCCAGTAAGCACCACAGGCCTGCGTTGCAACGCCTGTAACAAATTGTGCAGTTGTGTTTAGGTAGTGAAGAGGGTCGTGCTGGGGGTAGTGTTTTAGGGTTTAGGGTAGTGCAGTGGTATTTGTGTAGTGTAGGGGATCATGCTGGGGGTAGATTTAGGGTTTAGGGTAGTGCAGTGGTGTTTGGGTAGTGTAGGGAGTCGTGCTGGGGGAGTGTTTTAGGGTTTAGGGTAGTGCAGTGGTGTTTGGGTAGTGTAGGGGGTCGTGCTGGGGGTAGTGATTTAGGGTAGTGCAGTGGTGTTTGGGTAGTGTAGGGGGTACTGCTGGGGGTAGTGTTTTAGGGTTTAGGTTAGTGCAGTGGTGTTTGGGTAGTGTAGGGGTACTGCTGGGGGTAGTGTTTTAGGGTTTAGGGTAGTGCAGTGTGTGTGTAGTGTAGGTGGTAGTGTTTTAGGGTTTAGGGTAGTGCAGTGGTGTTTGTGTAGTGTAGTAGGTCGTGTTTTAGGGTTTAGGGTAGTGCAGTGGTGTTTGTGTAGTGTAGGAGGTCGTGTTTTAGGGTTTAGGGTAGTGCAGTGGTCTTTGGGTAGTGTAGGGAGCCGTGCAGGGTAGTGTTTTAGGGTTTAGGGTAGTGTAGGGGGTCATGCGGGGGTAGTGTTTTAGGGATTAGGGTAGTGCATTGGTGTTTGGGTAGTGTAGGGGGTCATGCGGGAGGTAGTGTTTTAGGGATTAGGGTAGTGCATTGGTGTTTGGGTAGTGTAGGGGGTCATGCGGGGGGTAGTGTTTTAGGGTTTAGGGCAGTGCAGTGGTGTTTGTGTAGTGTAGGGGGTCGTGCTGGGGGGAGTGTTTTAGGGTTTAGGGCAGTGCAGTGGTGTTTGGGTAGTGTAGGGGGTCGTGCTGGGGGAGTGTTTTAGGGTTTAGGGCAGTGCAGTGGTGTTCGGGTAGTGTAGGGGGTCGTGCTGGGGGAGTGTTTGAGGGTTTAGGGCAGTGCAGTCGTGTTCGGGTAGTGTAGGGGGTTGTGCTGGGGGTAGTATTTTAGGGTTTAGGGTAGTGCAGTGGTGTTCGGGTAGTGTAGGGGGTCGTGCTGGGGGTAGTGTTCTAGGGTTTAGGGCAGTGCAGTGGTGTTTGGGCAGTGTAGGGGGTAATGCTGGGGGTGGTGTTTTAGGGTTTAGGGCAGTGCAGTGGTGTTCGGGCAGTGTAGGGGGTCGTGCTGGGGTGGTGTTTCAGGGTTTAGGGCAGTGCAGTGGTGTTCGGACAGTGTAGGGGGTCGTGCAGGGGTGGTGTTTCAGGGTTTAGGGCAGTGGTGTTCGGGCAGTGTAGGGGGTCGTGCTGGGGGTGGTGTTTCAGGGTTTGGGGCAGTGCAGTGGTGTTCGAGCAGTAAAGGGGGTCGTGCTGGGGGTGGTGTTTCAGGGTTTAGGGCAGTGCAGTGGTGTTCGGTCAGTGTAGGGGGCGGTGCAGGGGGTGGTGTTTCAGGGTTTAGGGCAGTGCAGTGGTGTTCGGGCAGTGTAGGGGGTGCTGCAGGGGGTGGTGTTTCAGGGTTTAGGGCAGTGCAGTGGTGTTCGGGCAGTGTAGGGGGTCATGCAGTGGGTGGTGTTTCAGGGTTTAGGGCAGTGCAGTGGTGTTCGGGCAGTGTAGGGGGTCGTGCTGGGGCTGGTGTTTCAGGGTTTAGGGCAGTACAGTAGTGTTCGGGCAGTGTAGGGGGTCGTGCTGGGGCTGGTGTTTCAGGGTTTAGGGCAGTGCAGTGGTGTTCGGGCAGTGTAGGGGGTTGTGCTGGGGCTGGTGTTTCAGGGTTTAGGGCAGTGCAGTGGTTTTCAGGCAGTGTAGGTGGTCGTGCTGGGGCTGGTGTTTCAGGGTTTAGGGCAGTGCAGTGGTGTTCGGGCAGTGTAGGGGGTCATGCTGGGGCTGGTGTTTCAGGGTTTAGGGCAGTGCAGTGGTGTTCGGGCAGTGTAGGGGGTCTTGCTGGGGCTGGTGTTTCAGTGTCTAGGGCAGTGCAGTGGTGTTCGGGCAGTGTAGGGGGTCTTGCTGGGGCTGGTGTTTCAGGGTTTAGGGCAGTGCAGTGGTGTCCGGGCAGTGTAGGGGGTCGTGCTGGGGGTGGTGTTTCAGGGTTTAGGGCAGTGCAGTGGTGTTTGGGCAGTGTAGGGGGTCATGCTGGGGCTAGTGTTTCAGGATTTAGGGCAGAGCAATGGTGTTCAGGCAGTGTAGGGGGTTTTGCTGGAGGTGGTGTTTCAGGGTTTAGGGCAGTGCAGTGGTGTTTGTGCAGTGTAGGGGGTGTTGTTTCAGGGTTTAGGGCAGTGGTGTTCAGGCAGTGTAGGGGGTCTTGCTGGGGTTGATGTTTCAGGGTTTAGGGCAGTGCAGTGGTGTTCGGGCAGTGTAGGGGGTCGTGCTGGGGGTGGTGTTTCAGGGTTTAGGGCAGTGCAGTGGTGTTCCGGCAGTGTAGGAGGTCGTGCAGGGGTGGTGTTTCAGGGTTTAGGGCAGTGCAGTGGTGTTCGGGCAGTGTAGGGGGTCATGCTGGGGGTGGTGTTTCAGGGTTTAGGGCAGTGCAGTGGTGTTCGGGCAGTGTAGGGTGTCGTGCTGAGGGGTGGTGTTTCAGGGTTTAGGGCAGTGCAGTGGTGTTCGGGCAGTGTAGGGGTTCGTGCAGGGGGTGGTGTTTCAGGGTTTAGGGCAGTGCAGTGGTGTTTGGGCAGTGTAGGGGGTCGTGCAGGGGTGGTGTTTCAGGGTTTAGGGCAGTGCAGTGGTGTTTGGCCAGTGTAGGTGGTCTTGCTGGGGGTGGTGTTTCAGGCTTTAGGGCAGTGGTGTTCGGGCAGTGTAGGGGGTCTTGCTGGGGGTGGTGTTTCAGGGTTTAGGGCAGTGCAGTGGTGTTTGGGCAGTGTAGGGGGTCTTGCTGGGGCTGGTGTTTCAGGGTTTAGGGCAGTGCAGTGGTGTTCGGGCAGTGTAGGGGGTCGTGCTGGGGCTGGTGTTTGAGGGTTTAGGGTATTGCAGTGGTGTTCGGGCAGTGTAGGGGGTCGTGCTGGGGCTGGTGTTTCAGGGTTTAGGGCAGTGCAGTGGTTTTCGGGCAGTGTAGGCGGTCGTGCTGGGTCTGGTGTTTCAGGGTTTAGGGCAGTGCAGTGGTGTTCGGGCAGTGTACGGGGTTGTGCTGGGGCTGGTGTTTCAGGGTTTAGGGCAGTGCAGTGGTGTTCGGGCAGTGTAGGGGGTCGTGCTGGGGGTGGTGTTTCAGGGTTTAGGGCAGTGCAGTGGTGTTCGGGCCGTGTAGGGGGTCGTGCTGGGGCTGGTGTTTCATGGTTTAGGGCAGTGCAGTGGTGTTCGGGCAGTGTAGGGGGTCGTGCTGGGGGTGGTGTTTCAGGGTTTAGGGCAGTGCAGTGGTGTTCGGGCAGTGTAGGGGGTCATGCTGGGGGTGGTGTTTCAGGGTTTAGGGCAGTGCAGTGGTGTACGGGCAGTGTAGGGGGTCTTGCTGGGGGTGGTGTTTCAGGGTTTAGGGCAGTGGTGTTCGGGCAGTGTAGGGGGTCTTGCTGGGGGTAGTGTTTCGGGGTTTCGGGCAGTGCAGTGGTGTTCGTGCAGTGTAGGGGGTCATGCTGGGGGTGGTGTTTCAGGGTTTAGGGCAGTGCAGTAGTGTTCGGGCAGTGTAGGGGATCGTGCAGGGGGTGGTGTTTCAGGGTTTAGGGCAGTGCAGTGCTGTTCGGGCAGTGTAGGGGGTCGTGCTGGAGGTGGTGTTTCAGGGTTTAGGGCAGTGCAGTGGTGTTCGGGCAGTGTAGGGGGGTCGTGCAGGGGGTGGTGTTTCAGGGTTTAGGGCAGTGCAGTGGTGTTCGGGCAGTGCAGGGGTCGTGCTGGGGCTGGTGTTTCAGGGTTTAGTGCAGGGCAGTGTAGGGGGTCTTGCTGGGGGTGGTGTTTCAGGGTTTAGGGCAGTGGTGTTCGGGCAGTGTAGGGGGTCTTGCTGGGGGTGGTGTTTCAGGGTTTTGGGTAGTGCAGTGGTGTTCGGGCAGTGTAGGGGGTCTTGCTGGGGGTAGTGTTTCAGGGTTTAGGGCAGTGCAGTGGTGTTCGGGCAGTGTAGGGGGTCTTGCTGGGGGTAGTGTTTCAGGGTTTAGGGCAGTGCAGTGGTGTTCGTGCAGTGTAGGGGTCGTGCTGGGGATGGTGTTTCAGGGTTTAGGGCAGTGCAGTAGTGTTCGGGCAGTGTAGGGGGTCGTGCAGCGGGTGGTGTTTCAGGGTTTAGGGCAGTGCAGTGGTGTTCGGGCAGTGTAGGGGGTCGTGCTGGGGGTGGTGTTTCAGGGTTTAGGGCAGTGCAGTGGTGTTCGGGCAGTGTAGGGGGTCGTGCTGGGGGTGGTGTTTCAGGGTTTAGGGCAGTGGTGTTCGGGCAGTGTAGGGGGTCTTGCTGGGGGTGATGTTTCAGGGTTTAGGGCAGTGCAGTGGTGTTCGGGCAGTGTAGGAGGTCTTGCTGGGGGTAGTGTTTCAGGGTTTAGGGCAGTGCAGTGGTGTTCGGGCAGTGTAGGGGTCATGCTGGGGGTGGTGTTTCAGGGTTTAGGGCAGTGCAGTGGTGTTCGGGCAGTGTAGGGGGTCGTGAAGGGGTGGTGTTTCAGGGTTTAGGGCAGTGCAGTGGTGTTCGGGCAGTGTAGGGGGTCGTGCTAGGGTATGTGTTTCAGGGTTTAGGGCAGTGCAGTGGTGTTCGGGCAGTGTAGGGGGTCGTGCAGGGGCTGGTGTTTCAGGGTTTAGGGAAGTGCAGTGGTGTTCGGGCAGTGTAGGGGGTCGTGCTGGGGATAGTGTTTTAGGGTTTAGGGTAGTGCAGTGGTGCTTGTGTAGTGTAGGGGGTCGTGCTGGGGGTAGTGTTTTAGGGTTTAGGGTAGTGCAGTGGTGTTTGTGTAGTGTAGGGGTCATGTTTTAGGGTAGTGCAGTGGTGTTTGGGTAGTGTAGGGGGTCGTGCTGGGGGTAGTGTTTTAGGATTTAGGTTAGTGCAGTGGTGTTTGGGTAGTGTAGGGGGTCGTGCTGGGGGTAGTGTTTTAGGGTTTAAGGTAGTGCAGTGGTGTTTGTAGTAGTGTAGGGGGTCGTGCTTGGGGTAGTGTTTTAGGTTTTAGGGTAGTGCAGTGGTGCTTGTGTAGTGTAGGGGGTCGTGCTGGGGGTAGTGTTTTAGGGTTTAGGGTAGTGCAGTGGTGTTTGTGTAGTGTAGGGGGTCATGTTTTAGGGTAGCTGCAGTGGTGTTTGGGTAGTGTAGGGGGTCGTGCTGGGGGTAGTGTTTTAGGATTTAGGTTAGTGCAGTGGTGTTGGGGTAGTGTTTTAGGGTTTAGGGTAGTGCAGTGGTGTTTGTGTAGTATAGGGGGTCATGCTGGGGGTAGTGTTTTAGGGTTTAGGATAGTGCAGTGGTGCTTGTGTAGTGTAGGGGGTCGTGCTGGGGTAGTGTTTTAGGGTTTAGGGTAGTGCAGTGGTGTTTTTGTAGTGTAGGGGGTCATGTTTTAAGATGCAACGCTCCAATACCTGACCAGTCTGCACTACATAAAACTGCAAAAAACTAAAAATAAAAGTGTTTTGCACACTTTTGTCATTGGGCTATATGTGGGCTACATCTGGGTAATATTTGTGCTACATTTGGGCTCTTTTTTCACTGGTGGCCATCTTGGAAGACTTCTTTGTTATGAAGTTTCCTAATTTCCTCATTTACTGCAGTCTCCTCAGTAGGAAATGCTTTCAGTTTTTTACTTTGATTCCATCAAGAAGGCATTCAGATGTGTCACACATTTGCCATAAATTCAGAATGTTATTACTCTAGTTGTTCATTAGATCACTGTAGTAAAGCTACTGCTCACCAAGGAGTTAACTGGAAGTCTACTGCTGGTATTGAAAGTGATTGTTTCAGTCTGCATGTCAGAATTTTCTAATGAAATAGAAGAGGATTTGAGATCTCACTTAAAACATGCACTAAATTTTCTTTTGCAGCACTAACCATAATTTCTATGGCAAAATGAACCCCCTCATTTTGTTCCTTTTTAAATTAAATGTTTTAAGTGTTACCAGTTTATTCCAATTAAGATGGCTTCAGGTGTGCCATACTTTTGTCATAAGTAAGGCTGTTAGCACTCTAGTTGTTCTTTAGAACACTCTGGGAAGCTGCAGTAGAACACAAAGGCATCAACTGACAGGCTGCTCCTGTTGAAATATAACAGGAAGATATTTGAGATCTCACTTAAAACATGTCCTAATTTTTCTTTCTACAGCACTAACCATAATTTCTATGGCAAAATGAACCCCCTCATTTTGTTCCTTTTTAAATTAAATGTTTTAAGTGTTACCAGTTTATTCCAATCAAGATGGCTTCAGGTGTGCCATACTTTTGTCATAAGTAAGACTGTTAGCGCTCTAGTTGTTCTTTAGAACACTCTGGGAAGCTGCAGTAGAACACAAAGGCATCAACTGACAGGCTGCTCCTGTTGAAATATAACAGGAAGATATTTGAGATCACACTTGAAACATGTCCTAATTTTTCTTTCTACAGCACTAACCATAATTTCTATGACAAAATGAACCCCATCATTTTGTTCCTTTTTAAATTAAATGTTTTAAGTGTTACCAGTTTATTCCAATCAAGATGGCTTCAGGTGTGCCATACTTTTGTCATAAGTAAGGCTGTTAGCACTCTAGTTGTTCTTTAGAACACTCTGGGAAGCTGCAGTAGAACACAAAGGCATCAACTGACAGGCTGCTCCTGTTGAAATATAACAGGAAGATATTTGAGATCACACTTGAAACATGTCCTAATTTTTCTTTCCAGAGCACTAACCATAATTTCTATGACAAGATGAACCCCATCATTTTGTTCCTTTTTAAATTAAATGTTTTAAGTGTTACCAGTTTATTCCAATCAAGATGGCTTCAGGTGTGCCATACTTTTGTCATAAGTAAGGCTGTTAGCACTCTAGTTGTTCTTTAGAACACTCTGGGAAGCTGCAGTAGAACACAAAGGAATCAACTGACAGTCTCTGCCCTTGTTGGATGTACATGTTTTACTGAGAATGTCAGACTTCATTCTCACATGACTGAGAAAAGATAATGTGAATTTACAGAAAATATGCTCTCATTTTAGCTTCTGGGGCACCTTCCAAAACTGTATGGGACAAGCATGTGAAAATAGTTTTCTCTCAAACATGATTCATGATATCCC